>JAPQRQ010000008.1:659559-671471 GCA_037367365.1 Apogon talboti
ACACACACACAAAAACAATATATATATATATATATATATATATATATATGTGTGTGTGTGTGTGTGTGTGTGTGTGTGTGTGTCACACACACATATATAAAAGTCTTGTATAATGGTCCTATTATTAGATGGACTTGGTGTGTGTTATCACTGGACAGCCTCCAGTCACTCATCATCTGTTCTGCTACAAAAATCAAAAGAAGACTTATTTTGGAAAAAAATATTATCTCTCCACCACAAACTACTAGGTTAGGTCAGTGCCTGTTTGTAACTTACAGGCTGTTCTGGTCGTGTTATGACAAATGTGATTAGTGTGTTATGTCAAAGATCATAGTTCCCACAGCATATGGTGGTAAAAGGCGTTTAGATCTGACCCTATAAAAAGACATTTGATATAATTGTTTTAATTGAAGCCCTATATAGTTATGTATTTGTACTGTGAATGCACAGCTTCACCTCGCACAGACATCTCTGTCAGATGTTAATTTAGCTGTGTCACCAGGATCGTGCATTTCAGCACTGTCTCTAATTAAAGCCACTGAAAAGTGCAAGGAACAAAGTCCACATCTGCAGCAACACATGAAAGCAGGAAGCTGTGCTGCCAACTGGAACCATGGACGTCTTACATGATCGATGACTTAAATCGACGTCTCCCACCCAGCGGGACGCGACTACCTCGACGGGGACTCCTCGCATTTAAGAAAGAAAAACAGCCAAACACGATTAGAAACTGATGTCACGTGGATCTTCTGTGAAAGTGCTTTAACTAGTAAGCAGACTGTCAACATGACTCAAATGAAGCCCTTTGAAAACCACATGTTGGGGTTGAAAGGACATAGAAACAAGTTAAGCGGTGGAGCAGAGAAAAAATAGTTGAAATATTTATCTGCATGTAATGTCTATGTCTGATATGGCAAACTAAAAATAACAGAACCATACATTATAGTTACATGCTTTTCACATTTATATAATATAATATAAACAGTGTTGGGAGGGTTACTAGGTTGCAGACTACTAAGGATCCTGTGAAATGTAAATATATTGTCAAAATAGTGGAATTTAATACATTCATTTCGCATTTTTCACTTCACTACAGTTCTTCAAGTTCCTAAAAGGATTATGTAAAATCAACGTTCTACTTTTAGAACCCTTGTCTGATTTCAGAAGGAAAATAATGTTGCCCCTGACCATGATGCTGATGAAGATCTGGAGTTAGTCCCCAAGCGCTGCAAATGGCAGCTCACTGCTCCTAATGAGTTAAGTGCTAATGCTAATCGCTAATGCTAGCTGCTATGTGTATCAGGATGGGTAAAATGCAGAGAACAAACTCATTAAGTGAGTTAACCTCGACCTTTAACCTTTTAACAACACAGATTTCAACACAAACTTCATATAGACACACAAAAATACACAAAACTTACATGGAAAACAAGAATGACTGCAACCAATTACATGTGTTTATAGTGAAGTCAACATAAACACTTTAATAAGTTTATTTTATGTAGAATATTTTTATACATAAATAAATCTTTTACTGTTTTTATACAGTAATTCATCTGTGTTTTATTTTTTGTCTGATTGTGAATGAGCCACATTGAAGATGATTTTCTGTAATAACAGATAATAAAGTACTGACTCTGATGCTAATCATAATAGTTGATTTGTATGAAAATTATTCAAAAATATAGACTTCTTTACATATTAGAGTTAAAAATCTTTTGAAAGGCATGTAGCGGCTCAATAACGGAGCACATGATCATATCTGACTGCTCTTCATGGAGGAAAAACATTAGGAACCCCTGACTTCCGACTGACTGACTGACTCATCTCGCCTGTGCTCGGTCAACTGACCAAAAGGAACAAGTATTTTTTTTTAGGCACTATTCCTGTTTGTGCATGAAGCCATTGTTGGGTGATAGATGGTCACTGAAATGTAACAAAACCTTACTGTTATTATCGAGTCAAGTGCTCGCAGGACAGGATGCTTAATGGGATAGTATCTGTTTTCATTCATGGCGAATCTTTGAAACCAAGAATGTGAGACCGATCACATGAGATGCCCATAGCTGCAGCACTGCGGATCTGTGTAATTCACTTAAAACACACACATAAACACATAATCAAGCCCTGAACACAGTGAACTACTTTGCAAATGTTTACTACGACTCCTATAATTTATTCTGCTGATATGAGTTTGTTATATTTAGCAAAGAAACGCATGGAAAGTATTAAATGTGCTGCTTTGCATGGACAGCATGTGTGGCAAAGTGTGTGTGTTCAGTTTATGTGTGTGCTCAATCAAGGGTACGACCACAGCGCTGTGAAAACCCACAAGAGTGTGTGTGAGAACAAGGGGGACAGTGTGTGAGCTTGACGTCACATTTTCATCACTCTGATATTAATAACACACACGCCCACACAAATCCCCGGCACACTTCACACACATACACAATACACGTGATGGAGCATGGGAAGAGGGCAGGGGGAGTGTGTGTGTGGCTTAAGTGAGAACAGACTTGGGCAGGGATGAGTCCTGTGAAGTGGGCCGAGTGTGTATGGAAGTGAGGTAACACTATGAAACAGGCTGTAAGAAGTCAGAATCATTAGATCACAATCCAAACAATACACTGGAGATGCACTAATAGGCTGGTACCGGGCCTGCTGCGCTGCAGACCAGCCAAAGTCAACTCCGGTTGGGCTACATGAGCGTCGGCCGTCATGGCTACGGCGCTGACACCCTGTCGGAGCCAGGAAAAGTCCAAAATGACACAACACAGAGACAGCGCGAAGCCAAAACCCAACACTGAGTCAGACCAGACGAACAATGCATTCCATCCTTTCTGGAAGGTGGCCGCTTCAAATTAGTGGTGTTCTGGAAGAGAGAGGAGGCTTCTTTTTCCAAAAACAGAGATCCTCTGACCTGTGTTGTCCTTAGATCTAGGCGCCGTGCAGTGTGATCAAACGAACAGACGGTGGACGCGCTCCGGCGGGCAAGAATTCACCTCGTCATCTTAATAAAGGCTCATCAGTGTAACCAAGCGGAGCTAGCAGGTCTAGTGTTGCTAACCCAGCGACCCTGTGTTATCTGCTTTAGGCCTAGCGTGGGGAGCTGGCTAGAGACCCGGGTCTGACCTCAGCCGGGCAAGGAGGGGGCCAGCAGGGTAATCTTTGCTCCATCTTGAGGCCTGGATCTTGGGTGAGAGGGCTTGAGCGGGGGTGGGGGGAGGCTGGCAGATGGGACAGCAGGCGGTCCCTTTGAAATGGAAGCCTGGGCAGGACATGAAGCGGACATGGGCCAGGGAGGGGATGAACGGTGAGACAAGGAGCTATTCTTCTGCTGAGGGAGCTGGGATGCTTATCTGTGTGTGCGTAGGTTATGTGTACGTGCGTCTAGGATTACCGAGAGGCGAGCCACATGCGCCGACGGAGGGCTTCGGCGATGCTGTTTCCTGCTGGCAGGGGTCTGTGTGAGTCAGTCTGGAAGGAGCGCAGCAGAAAGAGCACCTGCAAGCACACATATACACATACATTTGAGTTAATGTCCATGTCCGGGCTGGTATTTGACACCGGGGTCTACAACGGGGGTCTACGACGCCTGGGGGATCCTCAGTTACTGCTGGGTTCCATCAAATTAATACAGGCAATGTTTTGATGATATTTTAATATTTTTTCTAGGTATCACCACTGTTTCTTGAAGCAGTGCAACTCTATTCCAAAAGGCCCAACTCATTTATGTTTCCAGTTCAATTCTATTTGATTGTGGATATTTACAGTTACAACACCACTTTTATTTGAACATGACAAACAACACTGTAAATGGCACAACTCGAACATTATTAATTAGAAATGCTAAAAAGTGCTTTCTTGATCACAGAGGTGATTTAAGTTCAAGTTTTAGTCATCCACAGACAAAACCATATCTTTTATTCATCAATAACAAATCATCAGTAAATATATTAACATATTAAACTCAGACCCAAATGTGAAAATCGCATTAACTTCCTGAAACAGGCCTTAATTTGTTCTCTTTAACACGTTTACATCTTCTGTCCAGCCTGGGACGGAACATAGATATAAAAAACAGATGAAAGCATGTCTTGCAAAAAAGCATATCATGATTTGCTAAAACTGCTGCAATCTTTTCTAACTGATTTAACATTAATTATTAAAATATTATTCTGTGCATTTTCTATTTTTTTCTGTGGAAATCAGGTATTTTCCTATATTTAATTTACTGTTAATATACATGTTCATCAAATCTCAGGGTAAATTCAATATTACAGAAGATGACGGTGTTTCCATGGTAACTACGGAGCCTCTGAACGTCCAAATGGGTCAAATCTGATGACCATGAAAAGATGACAAACTGTATTTTACCTGAATTATTTACATGTATTGATAGGATCAGTGGTTAAAAAGTTATTTAACATTTTAGATCAGTAATTACTTTAAAGGTTGAACAGCTTCACAGGTGTCAGATTTTCATTACTTAAATGAAGACTGATAAACAGGTATAAAGTCAATCTGATACCAATTCTAACCTGTAAAAAAAATACTTGCTAAGTTTAGATCCAGCTAAAATGACAAAATGATGGTAATGTCTTCTTATACGAGCCTATTTCCTATCTCTCTTTTACATCTACGTGCCTCTGCCTGACTCGTGTCCGGTCATGAACTAAACAGAGCAAAGACTCCCAGACTACAGTAACTAAAACAAAAAGGCTTAAACCACGCGTATATTAATGCTGTAACTTGTGTACTGGGTCTGCGTCGAGCCAAAAGGTCCTGAGTTCGGATGGGGGCCTTTGACTGTAGAAGACTGCATGTTTTCTATGTGTGTGGATTTCCTCTGGATGCCTGTCACAGTTCAAAACATCCACTTTAGGTGAACCAGAAGCTCTAAATTGCCAGAATATGATTGCCTGTCTATATGTTTTGACTCTGTGGTAGACTGGTGATTTGCCCACAGACTACTCTACTTTTTTTGCCCACTGGGTGCTGGGAGAGGATCCCGCCCCCAGAACAACAGTGGGTAGAAAAAGTTTTCTGTCTACTTTTTCTGTATTTCTATACTTATATTTAACTGTAAGTTTATATTGAGGTTACATTATAGCAAGTGTATGTGTTCTCTTCATAAAACAAAACATTCACAAGTGGAAAAGGTCTGAAAACTGAAGATGTTTAACCATTGACTTGCTTGGCCTGGAAGACAATTATATCATAATAAAGACAGATTATACAACACGTAATTTAAAGGAACATTTGGGTCTTTATTTGTAGCCTGAAGCTGCTTTTGTTGTACTAAATGTAACAGATTAACCCATCAGAAATGGTCCGGGTTTATCATTCTCCAATTGTATTGCTGTTTAACTTTCAGCTATTTTCTGCTAATAGTAGATGTGTCGAAAGAAACATAAAACAAATAAATAAAAAAAAACAAAACAGCCCAGCAGCTTCTATTTACTGTCAAGAAAACGTTGACAATGATAAATGTGTTTCCATTCAGCTTTTTTTATTTGCATTTTCAATTTGTACATACAAACCCCTAAGCGGAATGTCAAAAAATATTGCATTGCTTTGCGCACTGATAAAAAGTGACTGACAATAAATATAATTGAAACGCATTAAGCAAATAATTATGTGTTTCTGGACCAAAACGTAGAGTTGGGCCAAGCCCATTTACTATAGTGCATATTACCACTATGTTTCACACTTCCACTCAGCAGAAGAGAAGAAATGAGACTACAAAAGCACATCACTGAGCACATCACAAAGGTGGTTTTACAATAACCAATAAACACTAAATAATGAGAAGAAGATGAAATGATAAGAAGTAAGACTGTCTTCAGTGTTGTTGAGACAGGGTTGGCTATGAGGCACAATCAGGTTTTATATCTGATTTTGACATGCTATCTCTGTGTTTTTGATCTTATTTATTTTATCAGTTTCAAAATCAGCTATGTTGTCACATCAGTACAGTTTTAAGCTCTACATGTAAAGTCTTATGAGATAATATTTGTTATGATTTGACACAATATAAATAAAATGTGATCCATTTTTCTTCTATGTCTCTTATGAGGTCACACCAAAAGCACGAGCCATCACATAAACATAACATGCACCACAAGGGTACGATTTCATCAGACAGTACCAGCTCTGTTAATCTGTTTATACCAATATAATAAATAACAATATAATACACAGTCAGGTTGAATTCAGCACCATAATGCCATTGCCATCAGAAAAAAAAAACACCCTAAGATGGCAACATTTCTCGATGTAATGCAAGAAATAAACATGAATGGAAAGTAGTGTAGGTATGAAGAGATAATGTGACAAACTGTGGCAAGTGTGTGAATGATCCTGACTAGTGGTTTATTTCAGCCATCTTCAAGTTTTGTTGACAAAATACCTCTTAAATCCATCAGTTCCTCCTTCACTATTTCACACTGTATGTAAAAATATGAAATACTACATAAAACCAACCTAAAACTCACTGTACTTATAAATGTCTCCTTATAAATAGCTCCCTCATTTGATAACATGTGCCCCTGAAGTTAATTATACCACAAATTTTCCAACTTAGCCCACATGCTCTGTGTGTAAACTCGTAGCTACAGACGAGAGTTCTACAAACATTCAGTTATTGTGTTTATTCACTCAGAAAGTCTGCAGTTTGTTTTTATCAATGCTAAACTGGGAAAAATACACAACAGTTCTGTGTGTTCCTTGCACCATGTCCACCGTGTCCAAACTCTGACAGCCAATCACAAGTCAATATATTTCTGTCGATGGGATAGGATAGCCCCAAGGCACAGTCACACTTTGAAAGACGAGGACATCAGCTTAAGTGTAGCCAATGTTGTAACCTCAGAGTAACCAGGACATGGAAGATTTTCCCCGTTGTGATGCATTGATTCATATTATATTTTACAGTGTCAAAGAATAGAGCGAATAGGCTTAAAAATCCTTGAATGTCATACTAGTTTATCTCCACAAGCCACTCTGAACTGAACTGTTTGAGGAGTAACGCGTTACAAAAACAATGCATTACAGTAACGGATTACTTTTTGCTGTAATGCAGTAGTGTAAGGCGTTACTAATCAATTTTCAGTAATATTTTACTCAGTACATGTTCAATAGGGCTTGTGTTACAACACACTTTTCGCCCATAATTAAATTGCTCAACTGACAAAACAAAACAAAACAAAAAAAAGTAAGACTATGAGACCTTAAGGAATCAAAAATGCGTCTGTAAAGTTCTATTTCCTGTCGGTGTTCAGCCAATGGGTGAAGACGACAGAAGACAGTCCATTGTCCACATGCTCATTACTAACCCTAACCCTGCTTTAAAGAAGCTAGTTAGCATGATCCCTGTGATCAGCAATGGTAAGCTAACATCTCTATAACTAGTCGGAATTCTTTAGCGATTGTGGATTTATCTACTGGCGTCCTCTGCGCCACGCTTCCTGTTTGAACATGGAATATGTTGAAAAAATGCAAGCGTTCCTGCTGCAATTCAAACATCGTAGATCGCAGCATTACTTACTGAGCTATCCGTCCATATGGACTTCGGGGCGCAAATTTATGTGTCTCAAGGCTCTCCTATCTCTTGTATGGGGGGGTGGGGGGTGGTTCTACTGCGCACACACCATTTATGATGAGAGTCTGTATGTAACGCAAAAGTAATACAGGAGTCATATAACGCATTACAATTCTGAGACAGTAATATTGTAAGGTAAGGAATTACTTTTAAATAACAGTAACAAGTTATCTGTAATGTATTGCAGTTTGGTCAAAACTTGCACAACACTGGAGCCGAACATGTTAAAATCATGTTTCTGAACACTTAGAGACGTGAAGCAGTTAATACTACTCGGTAATCTCTCCAACTGCTGGGTGCTGAGTCCAAATAAGCACTGTGGAGAAGATGGTTTACGTGTCCTCTGTTTTGACGTATCCATTTCTCCTGTAAAGATCCTAAGCATCCGTAAACCCGACAGTAAAACGCTGCCTGCTCTGGAGAACTACCCCGCTCTGGTTCCTGTAGTATAATACACATGTGACTTGAAAGGGATTGTAGAGAACCAGACACCTGTAATAAACGTAAATGGAACAAAACGTTCAGAAAGTCTCCCGGTTTAGTTGCAGCGCAGTGACTGTGTGTGATTGAGGCACTTTGTAGCAGGTGGACTGGTGGCTGGGAGTGTTCAAAAGGCCAGGACACTGGCTGGCTGGCTGGCTGGGGTGTGTATTCTGGGCCTTGGTAAGTATACTCTTTAAGCTGGGGCCATGGCCACAGACCAGTAGGAAGCCATTCATTACGCTTTGCAGGGAAGGCAACGTGGGGAAAAACCAGGCCGACCACGTAGCACCAAGCCTGGCCACCGAGTCCTGGCCTGCCCCTTCTCTTCTCCTGCAGACTCCACGCCCAGGCAACACCCACCGGCTCACACAAACAGCCTCCACACCCCTGGGCTCCTCTTCCACTCTCTGTCTGTCACTCTCACTCTCTAAGGGCTTTTCCACCTACAAAGGGCCAGCGTCGGAGCTCATTTCCAGACCAAATATTGAATCTTTCCAAGTGATTCCACCGCATAAAAAAAACCATGGCCTGAAGTCATCAATGGTTCTGGAGGTCTCCCTAAAGCCAATGTCTTCAAAACTTTGCAAGTGAGAGAACTACTCGCAATATTTGGACCAGTATTATGATCAGTAATGCTGAACAAAGAGTGGCTGAATACAAAAAAAAAACAAAACAAAAAAAAAAAAAACATGGAATACCCTTGATAGAATAAGCATTTGTTTTGATGTCCTGGGGTTTTTAGTTCAAACTCAAAAACAGTAGGTGATGGTAATGCACCATAACACTGGGCGCCACACACAATAAAACAGAAAAACAGAGACAAGGAAGTCCATTCTGGGATAGTGTAGAAAATGTGAAGGAACATGTGACACCATCCCACTCTTTCTAGATATGAACATCTGATTCTGAGTTAATACAACTGCCCCTATTCTTATTTTCATATGATGATACACTAATGAATACATAATTATGAGTACACTAAACGCATCAAAGTGATATTATATGCAAATTATGTTGGTGATGTCAGATGTTAAACCAGCAAAAAGCACCTGCAGTTTGTCCTCTTACACACAACACATGGTAAAACATTAAGTCCTATACCTGCTCCATGTAATCCTGACTAATCTTAAGAATTGCAAAGGGTTCTTTAACCCATAACGACCCAGTGCTACTTTTGGGGCAGTTCCCAAATGAATTTCTCTCTCTATTTAAACTTTCTTAACGTAACTTTATATTTTCTAGTTTTTCGGTGTACATTATATTTTTTCCTATATTTAATTCACTGATCATGTAGATGTTCATAAAGGCTCAGAGTAAATTCAAAGGTTATTATATCAAAACTGAAGAGAAAGTGACTTTTTCAACAAAATATATCATTAACTGAACATAAAAACAAGTGTGTCCATCCACTGTCATTGATCCAACTCCATTGGTTTTACTGGTAAATCAATGTTGTAGAAGATGACGGTGTTTCTACGATAACTACACAGCCTCTGAACGTCCAAATGGCTCATATCTGATGACCTTGAAAAGATGACAAACTGTATTTTACACCAATTATTCACATGTATTGATAGGATTAGTGGATCAAGAGGTATTAAACATTTACATCAGTAGGTAATTTTGCTTAACAGTGGATGTTGGGGTCTTAATGGGTTAAATTATGATTATATATCATTGTATAATAATAGTGCATTGTGTTGGTGGTACAGGGTTTCCATTAGTGGATAGTGACACCAGAGACCTGACTGAAAAGTAAAACTACCTGCTTTTCTGTGAAGATAACAGCCTCTACTTGTAAAACGTATTATGTGCTCATTTGACATATATATAGATACATTTTAGGCTATAATGGCCATATTCCTTGTATGTATAAGGGTAAGTACTTTGCAAAACAGTCAGAGACAATGCATAATTTCTTATTTCACTGTGAGCACTAAATGTAGATGTGCAACAAAATGACTATTACATCAAGACATAGAAGGGAGATGCTATTTTTTTTATGTTGAATCCAGAATCCATGCAAATCCATTCAAAAGACACAATCGCAGAAACACATTTTTATACAACCGTGCACTTCAACATGGTTTCGGGTGGAGGTATCTCATCTTTTCGGTTCCTCTACTGCATGTTTTATGTTCATTACTGGTTTGCAGCCTTACATCCACTTGTGAAATCAGTAGATCCGTTCACCGACACAGGCCATGATTATTACAAGGTTGGGTTAGACATAGCGCTAGTGCCAGCGCTGAGGAAGGGCCTCACGTCTTCGCTCCTTCTCCTCACGCTCTCCAGCTACACCTCATCCACCGGGCCGGGAAGTCCCTGCATGGGAGGCTGAACCGGCTCAATCCAGCCCAGCACGGACAAAACCGGAATATTTATAGAAAATGCAGCCTCCCTGTTCCTCCTCCCAAAGACAGAGTACTGAACTACACCCCATGTGGGAGGAGATGCT
Source organism: Apogon talboti (assembly GCA_037367365.1). Lineage (NCBI taxonomy): Eukaryota > Metazoa > Chordata > Actinopteri > Kurtiformes > Apogonidae > Apogon > Apogon talboti. The sequence continues at coordinate 670,104 of JAPQRQ010000008.1, forward strand.
GGGACTGGATCAAGAGGAGATGAATGGGAGACGGTACGGCAGAAGACCAAAAACCTGGTCCAGCCTGATTTTGTCATCAGTTTTTTTTTTTTTTTTCTGTGACCGAATAACCTCTGGGTCAGATGTGGACTTCTTTGTTGTTGTTCTCTTCTTGGCACTTGTATTACTTATGATACAAATACTACTCCAGTTATCACTTAAAGGCCTAGTGTGCAAGATTTAGGATGATCTAACAGCAGTGACAGAAAATATTATATATAAGATTCATAGTTTTGATTAGTGTATAATCATCAAAAAATAATAATCCTTTCCTTAGAATAAGCTGTTTATATCCACACAAAGAGCAGGTTGTTCCAGGGTCCAAAATGATTCAACTGTAGATTAGAGTTGAATCAGTTATTATCACCAACCACAGAAGGGTGTTCTAATAAAGGCCGGAGGGTTAGGAGGGTATTCACATGTGTGAAAGCCTCAACGTCACTGCTAGATGATTAATAAAATATACAGAGACTGAGAATGCGACAAATTCATGAATCCTGCAGCTATAAAAGGAATCCGTTATGAACAAATGTGTCACAATCATTTTTCTTTTTCCACTGTTACATGTAATCCAAATAACTGTATTTAGTGATTGAAATTTTTCTCAGAGTTCAGCAACTTCAGTATATTTTATAATAAATGGCCTGATACGGGTCAAAATGGACTGAAACGCTATATTAAACTGAAGAGAAGCAAGACAGTGTGCAGCAATGTTTCCAGAATTTTCCCTTCATCAACACACCTATCGCATATCAAGGTGTGGAGGTTTTTTTTCCCCAAATTCGAAATTGCAAATATTAAACCAATCAAACCAAATTATTGCACACTTTTGGGAAAAAAACAAAAAAAAACAAAAAAAAACAAAGCTGATGTTTGACTTTGGAACTGAATCCATTACATGAATGGATCACTATTAAAATGGATTTGCTCAAATATTAGATCGATATTCAAGGGTTAAGCACAAAATAAACAGTAGGTTTGGTGCTAATTCTTCACTCCATTTAACCATTGAATTATAGCATAAGAAACAGGTGCCAAATGAAAATCATTCATCAATCATTTATCATTAAATGAGCTCAAGTCAAACATTACACGGTTGAAAACGATGTAAAACAACATATGTCATTCATGTTGGTTCCAGTCACCTGGTTTTATGTGGGTGAATTTTAATGATTTTAATTATGTAGACTGACTGTGGTCAGCTCTAACAACAGGGATGAGTCAATGTAATGTTTGCAACAGGCTGAGTTATGAGACCACTGAGTCAGTATTAGAATCAGAATTTTATATATATATATATATATATATATATATATGTATATATATACA
>JAPQRQ010000008.1:694197-706726 GCA_037367365.1 Apogon talboti
TGTTGACAGGTGTCTGGATCAGCACTTATGTTGTTGGAATGTTCTAAAAGTGATGTTCTAATGTTCTAAAATACATGCTCCTTTCACCTTACATGCATGTTTCTCATATTTTTTTATATTTACTTCTTGGATTTATGCATAAGAGACCAAATATGGTAACTTCATTGACCTTGATTTTCAACGTAACATTAAAAAAATTTAGAAAATTTTCACATCTATCTATCTATCTATCTATCTATCTATCTATCTATCTATCTATCTATCTATCTATTTATTTTTTACTGTATTGATCATTTATTTCCTGCTACTTGTTTTTACTAGAATGGAGCAACTGCAAAACCCAATCATTTACCCCGTGGGATTAATAAAGTATTATCTGGACACCGGGAGATTTTGCCAATAATGTGACAAGATGCAATACTCTCTTACCAATGCACCAAATCCCACAACTTAAGCTATAAATCTTTGAGATTTTAGACTGGAAGATGAATTTTTAAGGAAAAATCCCGCCTGCTGCAACTTGAAATATTTTCCTGTCATCGGATAACTGGTTTGGAAAATTGGTGAAGCATCCCAAGTGCTCTGCTCCACCTCTCCTGCATCTACATTGGGTAAAACAAATCATAAGATATATGTGGAAATAACACTTGACCCGGGTCTGCTATCATTTTCCTTATCATGGTTTCCAAATACTTGGATGGTGCTTTGACAAAGCAGTGGGAGCCTGGTATAATTTAAGACACTTCTCAGAAACCTCACAAACACTCCTTGACAGTTAAACAAATGGTTCAGAGTGCAAAAGAGGACTAGGAGCTGATAACCTGCCAACCTGAGGCAAAAACGGCTATAACTCTGAACAGATTTACCACTTTTATAACTGAACCTTATTCAGATTGGACTACATACCGAAGTCAGATCTGAACCGGGTTGTGAGAGGGTTAAATATTACACTAAACATCTAGTCGTTCAACATCTTTCTGCTGCCTTTTCTTGAATGCTTGTCATTTACAAGTATAATGCAATAATTCTAAATTAATCCTATGAGTCACAAACAAATGTGATATTTTATGCCTCGTCTGTCATGATGATGGTAAATTAAATTGCGATACATTTTGCATTGCGCTCCTAAAAACACAACAAACCCCAAGTACCAAACTTTTATAATTTGTGACACCAACTGGATAGCACAGATGGTTTTAAATTATAGGAAAAATCATGTCTTTTGATACCAAATGTCATTGGTAAATGGTTTGTTTTTTTTACATAGCGTTGAAACATTATAAGAAACTTTATGTAGTCTTGGAATATATAGAGGTGAAGGCTTCATTTGCAATGTAACTGAGACAACACAGAAGTTAATGTAGAAAAAACACAGCTTGTTGGATTCCAAAGAAAAAGTGAAGTTTTAGTCAAATCTAAGTCAAGTTTTAGTGTAATTTAAAAGGAATTACACTCAGAACATGGGGATTCAGTGATTTTACATGCAAAAAACAAAGGGAAATTCATTAAAACAAGAAAATAAACTACACCTTTGAGTTAAATCAATCTAACTACAGCTGTAAAACTATTATTGAAAGCTGTGATTAACTCTGTACTGTCTGATTCTGCACATCCATCAGCTGTGATGAGAGAATTAACTGCAATAACATTAAAGAGTAACTGATTCAAAGATACAAATGAGATGAAAACTAAACCTAAAGCTTTGTATTGTATATGTATTATGGTCATTAAAATTGGAGCTCGGAGCTGCGATCAATGTCAAGGTATCAATACTGGTTTTTGGAAACCATCCCCCATTTAAGCGGTTTTCTGACAGTTTCTAAACCATGGACCAATCTGTTCATATTGAAATTATCATATTACTCTATAATGGAAACAAATGTTAGTTGCCACCTCATCCTCAACCAGCACCCCTTCCCATGATGCACCTGTGTGCTGACACTGACAGTCACTTGAACTTAACAGCTGATAGACTAAATTGTCACATGGAGTCAAAAACTAACTCCAAACAATGTTCTCTGACTCTATGGTCTGGGGTGAAACTGCCTCTTTCTTTTTGTTTGGGGTTCATTCTCTTGTTGGGATTACAACAGTTCAGAGCTGAACCTCCAAAAGCAGTGAGTTTGTGTGGAGTTAAAAAATGCATTTAGGCTGAGCGGTGTTACAACAGTGTCCCCTGGTGGTGGAATCCTCAACCTCTTATTTACACTAAGTTTATCCTCAGTGCTGGTAGAAGTATTCAGATCCACAACAAAAGTACTGTGAAAATAGAAGTAAAAGTTCCATCTTCAAATCCTCACTCAGGCAGAAGTATAAAAGTATTAGCAAAATGAATTAAAGTATGAAAAATCACAGTAGTCATTGTGCAGTAAAATGCTCACTGTCAGTTTTTGATGATGCTGTTGAATTCATGTCTATGTTGAATTTTACTGCTTTTTATGTTCAAGGTTTAGCTCATTTTAACGTTCACATCGTTTAATTAACACAACACTAACGCGTAATTTTCTACAAAATTCTGAGATGCCTGTAGCATCACTGTCCTGTGAGACTCATGTATCTCTAAAATCAACTTTTCATGAGTTCGAGACTGTTTTCAGAGGATCCATTTGGGTTAAGAAGGAGCAGAAGTCGTTCAACTCATGAGGAGACACTTCATCCTCCAGTTTATCATAAAAACTTAATGTCAATTCATTTAGAGATATGGTTTTTACTGGGCATGAAAACTAAAATTAAAAAATAACGCTGTCAGACAAATGTGGACTAAAAAACAGACATATAATGGAGCAGAAGTATTAAGTTGCATTACATTTGCAAACTTGTAAAATGCAATTTGTACATGGGCAAAATACTTAAGTGCCTAAGAGCTGGTTCCACTGTCTTTCGCGTACGAGTGTATCATTGCTGTTGTTTTGTAAAATTCTATTTCTTGTGATCTATAAAGGCATAGTTTTTGTTTTTTTGATTGACCCTTTGCGTGAATGTGATTGGTTTCATTTGAAAACTGATAAAATGCTTACAGTTGTTCCTCAGTGTACCTCAGACACACATGGAAAATAATGTAAAATAAATGAAGTGGTGAAAACTGTCAAAGAAAATTTGTGTCCGTGATAATAAAACTTTCTGCAAGTATTTGTAACATGTTAACAGCTTAAGTTCAATTCGTCCGAGAAAAAGAAAAAGTCAAATATTATGTTCCACAGATTATCTATAAGACATATATGAATTGTTTGAATTTACAATAATACATTATAATTCTACTACAAATGCTCTAAACTCTAAGTAGACTATCCAAATACAGTGTCAACAATTACTTATATTAGCAATTTGTAGATAACTTAGATAATGTTGCAAAAATGAGGAGTTTTATTTCACCAGTTACTTTCATGTATTTGTGTTTTAGTATAAACAAGTGACCGCTGGAGTCAGGTTGCTCTACTTCGACCCAATGATGTGTTACTTCATCGACATGGAGTGTGCTTTGTTTTTCCACTGCAGTGTTTCTTACCTGTAGACTTAAATAACCCCTAATACACCACCACTGATCTGTGCACACACTAATAAAAGCATTTCTTTCTGCACTGATGCCCATGACCAGTTGAAGCGGTGATGGAGGACGCACTAGTAAGAGGAAAAGCATCAGACCTGTTCTTCTTGGAGTGTTCGTCCTTCCCTCTCTTCACTCCAAAGATCCTGGTGATCAGAGTGCTGAAGAGCAGCGTGGACGAGTTCCTCACCTGGGATTAAACGGAGCGAGACTGTGTATTTAACATACAAAGCAAAAACATCAGTGAGACGACCTGTGAGAAGAAGTGACCGAGCAGTTTTGGAGGGGAAACCGTGCACTGTGTTGTATATACTTTTATCTGCCGGCGTGTACGGGCTAAATTTAAAGGAGGTGAAAATGGAAAAGGAACATTTTAAGCCTGATGTGAAACCTCAGAGGAGATGATAAATAAAGACTCAGGTGAAGTTGAAACTCACTGCCCAGACAGGGGAGGTGAAACCGAGCACGGCGGCCTGCATTCCATCGGAGACGAAGGGAATGATGTTTTCTCCCAGACGGGTGTCGCGGTACAGAGCCCTGAGGATGTTCAGAGCATGGACCTGCACGGAGGTGGAAGGAAAAGAACACAAAATCAAGAACACGCAACTGTTCTGCCAGGACATACAACAGTAAATCAAACAAGACTAAAGAACAGAGGAGCGTACTAGGAGTATTACACACCTTTAAAAAGATTACAGGCATGTTTATTTAATTAGAACATTTACACCAACATAAAGAGCCCAAAATCCTGTACAAAGATACAAGATATGAGAAAACTAGTAAAAATATAAGAAATATAAAAGATATGCACAATAATAGGATAAATAGTATCTAAAAACACAACCAGAATAAAAGTAATAAAAGTCAGCGGAAACAGGTGTGTCTTTAAAAGAGATTTCAAATGCTCAATGGACCATGCACATGTGACATGTTGGGGCAGATCAACCACTGTCCCAGCTTTGTCTATACATTTATTAGGATTCGTGCAGATCTACCTGAGGCACGGTGGAGTTGTCAGTGTTGCGGTCAGAAGAGGGCGTGGCCAAGGCGATCAGCTCCCTCATGGTCATTTTCAACAGACTGCAACTGGACGACTTGGGCTCAGATGACAGCAGAGCCTGAAAACGAAGAAGCACTCAAATGTTACATGCTATATAGATACATGCTATTCTATCCTATTCTTGCATCTAGGTGCAAGTTTATTTATTACATTTATTTCTTTGACCTTTAGTTAACCAGGTAAGTCAACTGAGACCCAACTCTCATTTACCATGATGACCTAACTGAGAGGCAGCACAGAAACACGGCAAACAAACAACAAATCAGACACATCCACAACAAACAATATTAAACCATTCATAACGATCGCATGTATAAATTGAAACTGGCCAAAAGCAGGTGCAAGTCACAAAAATGATGGTCTCACTAACTTTTTTAAAAGAGAATGGAATGAATGAACCGAGTTGAACTAATGAGAGACCAAAAGTAGTGCAGACTTTGGGGATGAGTAATGTCACAAAGTTGCTGGAACAAAGACCACGACTGTTGTTATGGATGTTGAGTAATGAGTGAAGATGAGATGGTGTTTAACCTGTTAGGGTTTTACAAATGAACAAAAACCAGTGTTATCGTTTGTATTTAACAATGTTCTAGATTAGACTATATTACAGACTGTTGTGGTCTGATGTTTTAAAGCCCTATGAGACTAAACTATACAGTAGAGCAGAAACCTCCACCAAGGCCATAGTCCACTCTCTCCGTCTCATACCACGATATTACTAAACCGCAAACAAACCACAAATTATGACTTACGTTTTCCTCCTTTTGTGTCAGTTGGAGTGTTTTTCTGTAACGTTACCATTCTAAGTTCAGAAAGTGCAAAACAGCCTCCATCCTTTTTATAGATCGAATCCAAAATTTTGCATAAAGTCAAACAGGAACGATCGCATAGTCTTCTAAGTGGAGGTAACAGAGCTGGACATATTTATTCAACTGCATATTTACTGTATTAACCCTTTAAGCGCCAAAGTCATAATATTGCGACAAGCAACATGACTGAATGAAACGGGTCATAGCTCAAAATAGTGACAGTTACCACCTCCCACCAATAGATGGCGGAAATGTGCCCCTTCAATCATAACACCATTTCAGGGCACATTTCTATTCAAAGTGAAGAAGAAAACAGAATTTGAAAGGTTTGGTCCTGAGCTGGTTTAGTAATTAAGTAAGTCAAGTTAATTTATTTAAGTACGTAAAGTTTATTTAATTTTAGTTTTGATAGATAACGACAGATTTGACTACTCTGCTGCTTGGCTATAAAGCTACTAAAACTTACTGCATTTAACTTTCTACTAATGTTTAAGTTCATTTAATTTAAGGATAAGATTTTAAAAAAACCCACATATACAAAGAAAACATCCATGTAAATATATTCAAAGTTCAATTTTACTAAAAGTTACGCAATCCAATATGGCCGCTGCCCTGTGATGTCACAGTATGCAAATTAGATGAGTAAATTTACTCCCCTTTAATCGTAAACTTTTGGTCATACCCAATATTTTTCTCATTTACAGTACGACTATCTCTAACCACTTCCAAGCTACAGCTTTTTGAAATCTGATAACAAAACTGAATATTGTATATAGTATGTATATGGTATATGTTTTGTACATAGGGACTAAAAATGGAAATTAGCCTTGGCTGTAATCTTTCATATCGGCACATAGTGTATATTAATATGCACTGTCCCTTTGGAAAAAATAAAAACTTCAAACTTCAATATTTTTTGAAAAAAAACAACCTCCGGCCCCAAAAGGGATAATGGACAAAACGCAGCCATGTTCAAGAATATAGACAATTGAGGATGTGACACATATAAGCAAAAAAGAAGAAGAAATGCATCAAATATGCACCATTTTTCCTGCACTGTTAAGGCAGACTGAATGGCGTCGGTTGCATGTGCCAGGTGTGGGAGTGGGGAATGTACGAGTGGGGAGGTGACAGTCATCGAATGCTGTGTGAGGATGGAATTCGCCAACTGATGGAAGCCAGCTGTGAGTCTGGCCCGGGTTGTGGTGAGGGTAAGGTCTGGGAGGGATGGATGGATGGTGAGGAAGAGGAGGAGGCAAAAAGGCACCGTCTGATGAAGACGTGGGGGGTTGGTGGAAGTAGGAGGAAGAGGATGACTGGCCTCGTTCCTGTGGACTCGGGGTCAACTCAGGCCAGCAGATCTTCCTGGGTCTTTCTGCGTGAAGGAATGCAGCCTCCAGATCTGCCAGAGTCCCCTTCTACTCCGCTGTTTCTCCATTTCCATCTGAACTCATCCATCCCTGTCTCTGAGTCATTATGCTTCATCTCCCCTCCGACCACGCTATATTCTTAAATTACTGTAAACCTTAGCCGCCATTTCTTTTAAAAACTGACTTGGGCCAGCTAACAGGGATGCTCACAGCATTTTATGATTGAAATAATTCCTCTGAATTCTCTTTAATAACCATGGATCGGTGCATCAAAGCCACGGATGCCCAATTTGAGAAAGTCAAATCTGGAACTGAATGAAAGACCGACTTAAAACCCAAAAATAACGATTTAAAATTGAGCATCTAGTTAAATGATTTCAGATTTTAGAACGCGCAAATTCCTCAGTAAAACCAGAAAAGGGCAAACAGACGCATAAAAACACGAGTGAGGCGGTGATGTCAGCCGAGCAGCCGCGCAACTCGCACCCATAACCACAAGAAAGAGCAGAGCCCGCTAAAATTACTGCTGTGATAAAACATGAACTCTGTCATGTCTAGTTTTAATATCAGTTGTGTGCTGTAATCAGAGGAAGTGGCTGGATAACAGAGTGAGTCAGTGGAGTGTTAAGGCCGCTTCATGAGAGATTACGACGCATTGTTTGAGGTGTGTGAGACTGGTGACTAATAAGAGGGTCAACCAGAGGACAGAGTGTGTGTGTGAGTGTGTGTGTGTCAGTTACGTATGTATGTGTTATGAGTGCTTCATTTGAGTGTGTCTTTAAGAAGAAAAAAAAGACAGAAAAAGACAAAACTCGGTGTTCGTCCAGCCGGAGTGTTCCAGCAGCGTGCCAGGGGCTGCTGATTGAACAACTTTTGGAAGCAAATAGGAACACAAACACACACTTATGCACGCAGACACACACACAGGTTTTCTTTTACAAATCCCTTGAGAGGTTTTCCAACATCTACCCCCTGATTTAACATTTACTTCAACTTCGATCAGTCAAAATAGGAATCATAGATCAGGGTGTTTGCTCTTTATCCAAATAAAAATTCCAGACTTTTCCAAAACTGCTATTTTCTTCCCCAGACCTTGACTTTATGTACTTTTATACTTGCATGCCTACTTCTTTGGATGTGATTGTACCTGTTGTGTGCACTAGAAAAGTTAATATTAATAAATGTATGAATGAATGAATGCATAATTCACATGTTTTACTGGCAGAAACATTTTCAAAACGTATGAAAATCACAGAAGTGCAGGAATATCACACAGTACTGACCGGTTAGTGAAATCATATCAGGGTTTTTTATATGTTTTCCTCATGTATGTCTTATCTAACAAGATTACGCGCCTTTGAGCATACTCTAAAATTCAACTATGAGAGAAACTTTTTTCACTGAAACATAATTGAGTGTTTTTCATAAACTAACCGGGCAAAGCAACCGTGACCTTTGACCTATGACCCTTGAGACAATCTGACAACATCACCATCTCCGGTCCTGGCTATCATCGGCATAAAGGAAACATAATTTATGCTGGGTGACTGGTATGACCACAGGGGATAACACCTGAAGGTGCTAATGAAGCCATGACCCCACATCTGAGCACTGAACCCTAACCCATGTCCTACATAACATACTCAGAACACAGAGTTCAGAGGGCGGTGGGGTCTCCAACGATGACTCAACTGTGTCACCACCACCACTCCACCACAAACTAGAAACAGAGGAATGTGCTGTTTACTACACATGGAGTAGGTTTTGTGGTGTTTTTCATACAAGCGATGACCTCTACCATTCCTGTTTAACTGACAGCAAAAGCATTCCATTAAACCCACAGTGGGCTAATGGTTACACTACACTTGAAATGGTACGGACTTATTCGTACTAGTGTGTAAGATTTAGTGGAATTTAACAGCAGAAATTGAATGTAATGTTCAGAAATATGCTTTCATTAGTGTAAAAAGGAACCATTACATTTTCATTACCACAGAATACGCAATTTACTGGATCTACAGAGGGAGTGGTGGGGTTTCATGGAGCCCACCATGTTTCTACTTCAGCTTAGACTGAATGTATTCCTTCTACTTCTTTATCTTTAACATCAGGTGACAAAGTCACAAAATTGAGATTGTAATGTGCAGCATGTTTGCATCTTATGAAAAATTAATTGTATGTGGGACATAGTTTTAGTGAGAAAAGCATATTTTTCAGTCATGTTTTAGTCTTAAGTTCTTTTAATGGAATCATAAATTCTTCATAACATTGAAAAAACACCAACATTTAATATTCGACATCCAGTGTTACAGTGTGTTACTGTCACCTAGTCTAGACATTGGTGACATTGAATTTGACCCTTCAAGGTCACTCAAGGTCATGAGCCCAAATGAAAGTCCATATATGACTTCCTATCAGTGCTCAATAGTAACTACATTGATATCTCTAACCATTTCCATGTTATAAGCCATTAAAACATGGACCATTATAAGTAAAGGCAAAAATTCCTTAAAAACTGAAAAATCTAAATATCTCAAAACTGACGACGATGGACACAGCACCGTCACAGTAGCTCATGGCCTATCGGCCGGTGAGCTAAAAGGCACAGTGAGGACATTTGTCGCCTCTAAGTCTCATGTACACACCTGAATGTAGAAGGGTATCCCAGCGCTGCGTCGTGTGGCGCACAGTTTGGATGAAGGGTCGCTGGATTTGACCTCTTCCAACACCTCGGTCAGCCAACGAGCCGGAAGCTGCTGCAGGGTCTGGCTTCCACTCCTTAAAAAAAAAATATATATATATAAAAATACACACAGACACATAAAGCAGGGACACAGACATAAATAAATTCTATTTTTAGCGCTTGGACTCCTTCTCAAATTGTTTCTTTGAATGAATAATTGTGCAGCTGCACAAAAGAGGATTTAGTCTGCACTCACACATCAGTGTTTTTTAAGTTCGTTACAGGACTAATGACTCATTTTGACATGAGTACAAATGTTAATTCACCTGGTTACATATGTACCCTTTTTATATTTACTCAAGGTTTATTCTATCAGTGAAGTGTACAAAGTGGAATATGCAAATATTGACCATGTTGATGATGGATCTGAGTTGTGGGCTGTTTAATGCACCTGTATTCACATCCTGAGGGCAAAATTAGCATACATTTGCAGAGTTGTAACGTTTCCACCACGTATCTCACCCAGGGAGTTTTGACCTGTGATGCCTTTTCCCCTAAAAATCATTTTGCTCAGAGTAGACAAAGAAACACCGCAAGTTAAAGAATCCGACTCTGGCTTCATCTATTAACACCGCATAGTAATTCATATTTCATATTTGTCTCAAAAGTTCAATATTTGTCTTGCATTGCATCCAAATCCTGTGTTTAATACCTGAGGACAATGCATATATCAGGATTTTTACGTACATTGTGTCAACATATCACTAATGTTGCTACTTTGATTTGATCTGCAATTGCATCTACCAGATAAGATAAGATTAATCTTTATTGATCCCACAATGGGGAAATTCAATAGTTAATGGAAAAGCTAGTGCAAAAAAAAAAAAAAGATAGTAATAAAGTAATAAAACCCTACAGGCTATATACATATTTATATTAGAAGTACAATTGCAATTATTTGTCTTCTTTATGTATAGTAAAAACTAAAATTATCACCCTTGTCATTCATTCGTCCACTTCAGCATCTGTACAAATACACTGGTGAATGGCTTTGTGGATTTCACATCAAGTTCTATAAGTTCCTCAACATCTAAGAACGTAAACAAAAACTGATCAGAATATTCTATGCGACCAGAGTTTTTACTCATAATAATGTATAGGATTAGAACTAAGTTTAAACAATGATGTTGCTTTTTGATTTCTTGTAGGATAAATTCCTTATTTTCCACTGAGGTAATCTGGAGCTGTTTCAGAGTCCATTCTGAGTTGTTTGAGCTTTAAAAGTCAAAGACCTGTCTTGTTGCTCCAGAGCAGAACCAACACTTGTTCTTCAACCAAGAACGGCTTACGTCATGTCCAACAAGACCAACTAAAACTTTGCGGACATAATTTTTTAAGAGCAAACAAGCATAAATGTGTTGGAGCAGTCATGTCTGGATCCAAATGTGGACTCTCAGAGCCAATGGGAAGGAGAGATGATGTAGTCTGTCGTCGGTGTTGTTGCTCTACTTGAAGTTGGCGCTAGCACTGCCTGGAAAGTAGAGACACACACCGACCTAGATAGTGATGTCATGATGTATGGTGGCTATGGCAGCTTTCAGAACAGGGGTGTCAAACTCATTCTGCTTCAGGAGCCACATTTAGCCCAAACTGATCTGAAGCGGGCCGGACCAGCAAAATAATAAGATAATAACCTACAAAAAAATGACAACTCTAAGATTTTCTCTTTGTTTTAGTACAAAAAAACCCATTAAATTATGAAAATATTTAAATTTTACAAAACAAAATGTGTATAACCTGAAAAAACTGAAATTTTAGTGTAAGTTTAACAATATTATGCCTCGATTTATTATTTATACATGTCTATCGTACACAACGTTACACATTTGGTAACAGACATAATATTATTAACATTTTGGAGTTTGGAACTAAAATAAGAATAAGGAGGGCACGCACCATTTATGATGAGAGCCTGTATGTATCTCAAAAGTAATACAGGAGTCATGTAACACATTAAAATTCTGAGACAGTAATATTGTAAGGTAAGGAATTACTTTTAAATAACTGTAATAAGTAATCTGTAATGGATTACAGTTTGGAAGTAACTTGCACAGCAGTGTCTATAAGTGGCTGACATTAGAAAAGAAATTCCTGGCCTTAACTTACTGACACATTTACACTGCTCTCTGCGGCATCTGCTACTCCAAACAAATGCTAAGAATACGTTTTGAAGGAGGTCTGGCAAACACACACCCACAAGAAACCGCTCAGCTCTGCTCTGCAGCGTCCTGTAAGTAGCAGCTGTTTAACAAGAGTCAGTGGAGCAAAGAGGATGAGTTAAAACAATCCACTGTGGAGGATGGAGCGAGGGCGCGGCGCTGCTGCACACACTTCAGCATCCGCGCACTTGACGCGCACATGCAGGGAGGTAAACGCTGTACAAGTGTGGGCCTCGAATAGAGACGAAGCTCACAAGGACGGAGGGTTGTAAAGAGAGAGTAAGACAGAGAAACACAGTGGAACACACCAGAGCCAGATCCCCAGGCACAGAGCATCAAAAGGCCGTGGTTAAGCACCCCGCAATCAACACCCCATAACCCAGCACACGGCCTGCATACCATCCACACACACAGGCAGAACACACACACACACATATGCACACACACACACACACACACACACACACACACACACACACACACACTCCTCCACTCGACCGCTAGAATGTCGCCCTCATTACACAACACACTATCCGTCCGCTGAGAGGCTGGTTTCACTGCAAGAACAAAACAAGTGCGTTTTGTTTTAGCGGCTCAGCACTGGGTGGTTCAAAGTCAACGCTGCTGCGACGGTTTGCGGTTCGTTGTCACCTGCCGCAGGGCTAAAACAACCTCTGCAAGTCGCCACCGAGGAAAACAGGGAGCAATAAGAAAGTGAGAGGTTCTTTCATGTCGTTCAGAGAGCAGACTGGTTTTTGTTTTGTTTGGCCTGAAGAGGATGATACAGCTTCTACCTGTCCACAGACTTTTTTCCATATAGTGTACGACTTAATCAGTTATGTTA
>JAPQRQ010000008.1:714957-726353 GCA_037367365.1 Apogon talboti
TATCTATCTATCTATCTATCTATCTATCTATCTATCTATCTATCTATCTATCTATCTATCTATCTATCTATCCATATTTCATCTTATCTTATCTTATCTTATCTTATCTTATCTTGTCTTGTCTTGTCTTGTCTACTATCTCGTAACATAATCATTAGTTGGACTCTGTTTTGTCTGTTCCTACATTTCTGATTCAGTCTTACTATTGTGTCTCCATTTAAATTGTTGGAGTTTGATCTAATCCGATCTCATTTGTCCATGTCTGTATTCATACCCATGTTGTGAAAATCCCGACCTTGGTGGCTGTAAAACTGCCACACACAGAATTTCCATCCATGTTCCTCCATATTTTCCTCCGTAATTCTGCTGACGTTTGATCCAGATTCCTCACAAGACACTGTTTTTTTCTGCCACTTCCGCCACTTTGAGCTGAGATATTTCAGAGGAATGTTGCCCGTCATCTCCCAGATCCGTCTCCCACAGGGGTTTGCATCTCTGTGTGTGTGTTTGTGCACCTTCGCTGTAGCCTTTGTGTGAAAGCTGTGCGACCTTTTGGTGTGACTGCAGTTTTAACTCACTCCTAGCAGCTGTGCTCTGATCTGAACACACAAAGAGCTTCTTGTACGTAGGTTTAACACCTCATTGTCATTGTATGAGTTGTCGAAAGTGCTACACTCAGCATTTTTATGGAAATAAAACAACCTCATCAGTTCTTCTTAAAACAAACTGATGCATTTCTTAGAAACCAAACTGCCATTCTTACGTTGGAAATGAACCCTGCTTCATAACTTTTATACAGCATTGCTTTTAAAGCCTTACCAGTTGTGGATTTGAATGCAGCTATATCTAATTTATGTTTTCATGAAGGTCTTATTGAGCTTCAACTACGATTTGATTAATTTGATAATAAAATTGTTGCCAAATAAAAGCCAAATTAAAAGCTCAAATGTACTTTTTCCTTCATATCTGATAATAAAGTCTTCTAGTGATGATTGAAATTGTGCAGAAATACACTGAAAATAACTGTAGTAACTTTGACCTATATTGCAGCCAGTGGAATATAAATGAGCTTTAAAGAACAGTCTAATGCATCTGTCAGCTCCCAATATCCTGATGCTGATTGGAAACATTCTTGATGCATCACTTGCAGGGTTGTGGTTGCACTGGCATGGTCCAGCGCACTTAACAGCAACAGATCCATCATTAAAGTTATAGCCATCACCTGTGTTTGTCCTGCTGAGTTAATCCAAAATGTCTACTGTGAAAAATGGATGGAGAAAGGTAAAGTCCATGGGTCCTTATTTCAGGATCAAAAACTGCACTGCAGTCAAATGTGAAGAGACATTTATTTTTATTTTTATTTTTTTAAATTATGCCATCACGTATGATATTTGCCAGTTTAAAAGATGGTCACAGTTTGTTGGGAAATTTGCGAAAATTTGTAATTATTAAAACTTCACATCCGAGAGGTGCAGATGTGACGGTCTTTCTTCACAACTGTAGCTGTGTGTCTTTGTCTATGTATCCTACTTCTGATTTTACCGTAAAGCACTTTCTGAATTCTTTCTGTGAAAAGTGTTATAAATAAACTTTACTTACTCACAATCTGTTCAGCATGAATGACAATGTCTGTGCAGCTTTCACAAACTTGTTCAGCTTACTCTTGAAGAACAAGGTGAAATATGCCAAGGTAACCAGCATTTTAGTGTTAGTAATGTGTATCACATGTGACTAGGGTGACCAGATGTCCCTCTTTGTGTGGGACGGTCCCGCATTTTTATAATTTTTTTACACGAACCGCGAATTGAAATGCTGTCCCACATTGTTATTAACAGTCAGCATGAATGCTTCCTGCCACTGTTTTCTTATGTGAGCAAACTTGCATTTAAATAAAATATATGAAGTATGTCCCTCATCTAGTAAGTCAGGATCTGGTCACCCTACATGTGACAAAGGATGCAGTCCACTAAGCTGGATCATAAATCATAAAAACTAGTGGCTAAATTACTGTCTTTACCTTAAACTGATAACTCTTTTATTTAAATTTACTCACTTTTGCAACAAAAACATTACATTTTCTCTTGTTGCAGCTTTTCAGATGTGAAGATTTGGTCACATTGTCATTAATCAAGAAATTTTGCAGCTTGTCAAAAGTACTTTTTCCTTCATATTTAATAATAAGTATATATAATATCATCTATTGATGATTGAAATTGTGCATAAACATACTGAAAATAACTGTAGTAACTCTGACCTATATTGCAGCCAGTGGAATATAAATGAGCTTTAAAGAACAGTCTAATGCATCTGTCAGCTCCCAATATCCTGATGCTGATTGGAAACATTCTTTTGAGTCACAGAAAATGAAAAATGTTGAAAAGCATCTGCTATTTTCCAGCCCTGCAGCGTTATCTTGACTGGTCTTATTACATCTGTAGCATGCAGCTCTTTCTTTGTCTTTATTTGGTGCTGTTGTGTTTGGCCTCAGACTCAAGCGCAGTTGATGTTTCACCTCCACGTGTATGCAAACACACTGCTAAAGAGAGCTCATTTCTGGTCGGATTAATTTGGAGTGTGTATTTTTGTGTTTGTATGATGCAGTTAAAAAAATAAAAAGTTCTTTCCTTCCAGATTCAACAATTGGAGACTCAGGTAATCGATGCAGAAAAACGGGCCTTCACTGCACATCAGCAGGTAAAAATCAAACAGTGTGTGTTCACATACGGTCGGTGTGTGTGTTGTTGTGTGTCCGTTTATATATATGTATGATCATTTCAGGTGCAGTGGATGGAGGAGAAGCTGAAGGCTCCAGACGCTCAATGTGGAGACTCAGAGGTGCGTTTGTTTCAGCGATGCCAGGAGCTGCAGGCATCGGTGCAGGAGAAGGAGGACGTCATCGCCCAGCTGGAGCAGCAGCTGGAGGAGCAGGTACGATTTCACCCAAGCAACAGATGGTTGCTTGTGTTTCTCTGATGTAAGGAAGCGCAGAATGTGGCGTGCAATTAATGAATTCAAGGACACAAAAACACAAAGGTTTGGTTAAGTCTTAAAGCTGGACTCATGCCTGAAGGTCTGCTCTGGGAATATGAATGAGAGGGTTTTACTCTGTCAGTCAAAATAAAGAAAAAAAAAACCCACAACACATGACTATGAATTAAATTAGTGCTCCAAAACACACAAATCACCCCCTGTCCTGTTCCCTTAACCTATACAAGCCAAAATATATAATAATAATAATTATAATAATAATAATATATAACACACTAGAATTCACTATGTATTATAGAAAATATACCCTTAAAAGTCAGTTTTAATATTCCAGATTAGATTAGATTACTGAAACTGAGTAATGCATTTTAAGTACTTTAGGTTACTTCAACGTTAACAGTGTGAAGGAATGTGAAAGTCTGTGAAAACACAATAGCAGTGTAGTGTTTAGTTTGAAAATTTGGTATTTTATGAATATGTATGTAAATAAAGAATTAGAATCAAAAATTAAATATTACTTACATCATGATTGCACATGGACATGGTGTGATGGATTGGGGGGGTCGCTCCCACCTGTACTTGGGTTGTAAATGTCTGGTGCAGGGGGTGGGAGGGGTTGGCATCTCTGAAATATGGCTTCTCTGACTCTGACATATATATATTCTACAACTTTGTCTTTCACCAGAAGCAGATCCGACTTCAAGATGCCAAAACGGTGGAAGAGAAAGCAGCTAAAATTAAAGAATGGGTGATGCTGAAGTTGTCCGAGGTAAATATATCATTCTGTTGGATGAACAGGTGAACAGATTCATTTATATGGATGGATCTGGAATTAAAATAAAAGAAGGATTGGGGGTTGGGTCAGTTATATCTAAATATCTCATCATTTCCTAGTCGAGGAAACATGTTTATTGTTTTCTAATCTAATACTGGTGGTTGTAAAACTGTCACACAATTTCCACTGACATGCCTACATGTTTCTTACGCATTACATACATAGTGTTTTTATAGGAAATACCTGCTGTTAATACTGTTAATATAGATACATATTGTATTCATAGATATACATACATACTCTTATTCTTGGTAATACGAACATACTGTTTAATACTGTAAATTACACCTATTCATATTTTATCCAGTTTTATTTTTTATTGCACTAAGCTCTATTCTTATGTTTGTTAAATTGTAAATTTTTTTATTATATCTTCTTATCTTATTTTTTAGTTTTTGTAATTTTATATTCGCTCTATTCTTATTTTGTTGCACTGGTGTTTATTAATATTACTGCACTGACTTGAGTTGCACTCTTAATTTCATTGTACACACAATGGCAATAAAGGCTATTCTATTCTATTCTCCATAAATCTGCTGATGTTTGATCCAGATTCCTCACAAGACACTGTTTTTTCTGCCACTTCCGCCACTTTGAGCTGAGGTATTTCAGAGGAATGTTGCCTGTTGTCTCCCACATCCATCTTCCACAGGGGTTGTAATTTGTGTGTGTGTGTGTGTGTGTGTGTGTGTGTGTTAGTGCACCTTTCACTGTTGCCTTTGTGTGAAAGCTGTGCGACCTATTGGTGCGACTGCAGTTTTAACTCACTCCTACCAGCTCTGCTCTGATCTGAACACACAAAGAGCTGCTTGTACCTTTGCTGCTGTAGCACCTCATCATCATAACACACCTTTGTAAAAGCACTACATGCAGCACTTTTACAGAAATAAAAACCTCGTCAAATTTAACAGATATGGATTTATTTGGCCAATAGTAGCTGTCATTTTAGTAAAGTTCTATTGACCACACATATGCATTTTCTAAGTCTGTGTATTAGGTCCAATCTGATATACTGTATGTCAAGTATGTACATCAGTAAAAATAAAAGTTTCAGGGTAAAAACAGCTTCTATAAACCAAAGTGGTTGTATTTAGTGTGACCTCCTTTTGCATTCAACATGTCTTCAACCCTTTTTTCACACTATATGAGATTTATTGCGTTAAGTTTCTGATGTTTTATACCACGTTTCACTCAACACGTCAGATGTTTCTAATTGTTTGTGCTGCTTCTTGTCATGGGGTCAGAGGTCACACTAAATAATGACTTTAACCTTTACAACACATTTATTTCAGTTTTTTGTGTTAAGGCTGTGCACATGTTTCCTGTATTTTCTAAATATATGCTAATTTCATCCTTGAAAGCACAACAAAGCTAAAGGGGGCCTCGGACTTTTGCACAGGACTGTACATTTAAGAGAAATGGAAATAAACTCTCAACCAAACTGAAATATTCAGACTGTTTCTTCTTCAGTTTGAGGTGGAGAACGCTGCTCTGAGAGAAACCAACAAGCAGCAGGAGGCTCAAATTTTGGAACTACAGAAACAAGTGCAGGGTGAGTCCTGATTCACACCAGTTCATGTGGAGATGTGTTTTTAAAGAACAACAGTTTGGCTATAATATTATTATTACTTTTAATCATTATTACGTAGCATTCAGGCTTTTATACACTCAAACCTGTATACATTGACTGTAATCACTTTATTTTGTAAAAGTGAAGGTTTAAACATTTGTCTCTTTGCTTTGTGGACATATGTTAATGAGCTGCCAGATTAAGCACATGTATATTTAGACGTTAGACAAACAGTTTATTCAATTGTGTTGAAAGTTCTGCCTCTAGACTTTCAAAATGTTACACAGATTTGCAAGTGTTTCCCATGTACTAATCAATCAAGTCCACTAATAATCAGCTTTTTCCAATATTTATTTATTTATTCTGTTACCAGTTTCTCATTTATTGGTTTAGATTGTGCACATTAATCAACATTGCTGTAAATGCCGAGTCAACAGAAAGGCTGTTTTTCATCTGTTTTATCCATGGACAGTTTTACTGTAACCCTAAAAAATAAAAGTGTAAGATTAAAGTTCCACGGAGTAACGTGTCAAAACATACATATCCACATGGGGTAAGTAGGGTTAATGGGTGTAATAATATAACAAAAGCAAAAAGAAGAAGAAAACCACTCTGCACACCAGTGTAACTGCTATGCAGAAGTTTATTTAAGACAGATTATACAGTTATACAAGAACAATACTGAACTGCTATTCATTTGCACATAATGTTGCATTCAAACTGTACATACTGTGTTTTTACATGTTTTTCTTATATACAATGTACATATTCCTATGATGTACATATTCTTTAGTGTGTTAGTGAGTATTTAGGTACAGATGAGAACCACCTGTCAAAATTTTATGTGCACATAATGGAAATAAACATTCTTAAATCTTGAGCTCAGGAACAAAAATCAGCCATAAGCTTGAACGAAATAATAATTTGACATTTATTGTGATAATTACAGATACTGATGTGAAAGTGTTTATCATGTTGGTATTTTATGCAAACATATCCAAACTTAATGTGACCTGTAACTGTTGTAGCCTTTGAGCAGAGGTGTGCCGGCGTCCTGAACAGACCAGGTGAAGCCCAGCGCCTCAGCAGCCTGACCTTTGGCTGTTTCCAGGTGAGGGGGAAGAGCCCTCAGGTCCTCACTGGACCGGCCCCGTCCCAGAGGACCCTCAGCACCCAGGGAGAGACTGAGGGCAGAGACGAAACTGGTAAGACTTCACACATCCATAGATACAGTATACAAACCAAAAAACGGACACTGTTTCTGGTTCACACTGGAGGATGAACAGGCCGGACTGGACGCATGAATGATGAATAATTAATAGAGACACTGAGCCCGTTTCCATGGACACTAAAACTATGATCCAATTTCTTTGTTATGTATCATAATTACTTCTTTTGTTTTATTTATTTATTTATTTATTTTGTATTCTATGTATTGCTTTTTTTATCTACTGTTGTACAGTGTCCTTGGATGTCATGAAAGGCACTTATAAATAAAATTTATTATGATTATTATCATTATGATTGTGATGATGATGATAATGATTATTATTATTTCTGATGATCAAATTATTCAAGTGATGTTTGACACCTCTGGCATGAATATAATGAAACATTTATAATTTGTATGTGAAAAATCTATCATACCTCGAAAATTTGTTGTCCTGCTATTTGTAAATATTCTTCACAATTGATTATTGCACCAGATCAATTGGAAACACTATAAAACCTACTTGTTTGTGTGTTTGTGTGACAGAGAAGAGTCCCAAACACACTGACGCTGAAGTCCACAGACCGGACCAACCCAGACTCACATCTTCACCTCTGGAGGACGACAGCGCATCAGAAAGCCTCGGTGACAACGGTTGTGGGTCCGAGTCCCGCGGCGTCTCCTCGGTTCTGTCCAGCGCCGCCTCAGAGGGGGAGGGAGGGGGCTGCGAGGACAGAGGGGCTGGACTGGGTGGTCTGGAGTTCAGTCGACCCGGCAGCGAGACCTACCTGACGGCCTCGGACGACAGCAGCTCCCTGTTCGATGATGACATGCAACGCGCCGAGCGTCCCGGCCTCGGCCTCCTGGGCTCATCGGACGGGGCTCTGGAGGTCTGTAAAGAGGGGGAGGGGGTCGAGGGGGGGCACCGGGCCAAGCTGGAGGACTGTACCTCTGAGGAGCTCAACAAGCGTTTCCAGTCGCACACACTGGACTCCTCATCCTCATCCAGCGAACCAAACACCCCCAGCCCCATCCTGACGCCGGCCCTCACCCCCAAACGACCCAACCCGCCACAGGACCCTCGGGACAAGCCCGCCTCCCCCAAACAACCCCGACTGCGGACACCGGCAGGGTTTGGACTGATCAATGTGGCTCTGGCCAAAAAGCACCTGAGCCAGCCGCCCATCAGCTGTGAGGCAGCGCACGGACAGACACGGAACGCCCTCAGCATGCTCCGCCCCCTACGGCCGCAGGAAACGGACCTCGACCAGGACCAGGAGGTGGGCATGGAAACGGGGAAGGACACGTCCACCCAGGTGCAACTCGGCTCACATGCAGCTCCCACCTCACCTGGATCAGCTGAGGACACGGACAGAGAGAGGCCAGACTGTGATGGATCAGCACCGGGGAACAAGCCCCCCACCCCCCCTCTGCACCGCCTCCCCTCCTGGGTAAGACCATTCTTCCACTATAAGGCCACTTTCACATCCTATGTAACCTTACCTTTATTTAACCAGTCAAGACATTATGAAGACATCCTTTTTGTCAACCTGGAAAAAAGTAAAGCTTCTTGTAGGGGGGGTCACAAATGTTTAAAAACATAAAAGTAACATGAAAAAACACAAGGTGATTAAAAAGGTTCAAAATACAAACAGACATAATTTTATATTTTGCTATTTCTCACTGGAAACTCTTAATTCCTCAGACTTTATTATAACTAAACATCCTACATGGATCCATGACATCTGTTAATGTTCTCAAATGTTACATAATCAAGAAAATCAGCCATTGAGGTAGAATATAATATTTTCATTCACTAGATTTCTTAATAGGCTGAGAATGGGTCTAAATAGGTCCACATTGAAAAGATACAGAAATCTAAGTTTGTTGTGACAATAAACCTCTCCATTCCCACCAAATCAGTCGCCATTTTTAAAAATTCAATACATTAAAGTTTCTACAGTAAAACTTTTGTCCATATATTCATGTATCCATATATTCCAGGATACTGCTGTTGTTCCTATGCACAATACTTGGACTTGGTATGAACGTCTAAATTCCGTTTTTCTGCAGGAGAGTCGTATCTATGCTGTTGCAAAATCAGGAATCAGACTGTCGGAGACGTCCTGCACAGACCCTGCTAGTAAAGGTAAGGCATCTGAACCGAGTAAGGCTCCTTATGTTCATGACCTCCTGTCTGATGACCTGTAATCTGTGTTTCAGACCCCTCGCTACAGTCCTCGTATCCTGCCTTTGTCATGTACACAGCCCTCATCTACAAAAACATGACTACTCCGGTTTACACTACTCTGAAAGGGGTACGTACACGTGTGCAGGGTGAGACCTACAGCTCCATTTATTTCCCTCTGGTCTACAGTTTCATGCTGTTTAACTGACTGTATGTGAAGTCAGTCCACACATCTGGTTTGTGCTGTTATTGTTGGATTGTCCCTATAATGATGATAGAATAAAGTCCGTCGTCAGGGTGAGTTTTTGACCATAAAACTACTGCATTTGCTGGTGACGCAATGTAATTTTTTGTTCATATTTGATATATTTGGAATAATAAATGAAAGGAATTACTTTTAGTGTAAACTTACTACTCCATTACGACTGGAAGGCAAATGCTGTAGTTTTTACACACTACATTTGCTGAACAGTTTAAGTTACTTTTCAGATTACAGTTTTTCAACCTTTTCCTGTCCAATGAAAACTACTGTTCTCATCAAACTAGAGTATCAAAGCAACCATATACTACAAATTACTATATAGACAAGGTTTATACAGACTTGTAAAATAATAATAATAATAATAATAATAATAATAATAATAATAATAAAATGTGTTAAATAATTTTTTTTGCTTTGGTGACTGTGGGTAAAGAAGCTGGAGTAAAAAACAAATCATTAAGTCAACAAAATACTGGTTCAATGTGATACATAATGTTTTTCATTTGTGCTTCAGAGCAATACATGTTTATAGATATTGAAGAACATCAGATCTGTCAAATGTATTTATTTCCCATACTGTACTACTATTAAGTGACATTTTGGTGACATTTTGGTGTGGTATTTAAAAAAAAAAAAAGAATAAATATAATAATATATAATTCTTTTACATATATATATATATACACACACACACACACACAAAAGAATTAAAGTTAAAGTGAGACTATTCATCTAAGTAAGACTGTGAATGTGGTGAACGGTGGGTTTTGCAGAAAGCCACTCTCCTGAGCAGCAGTCCGTTCTCGGATGAGTCGTCCAGCTCTGAGGAGTCGTCCAGCTCAGGAGAGGAGGACGGCTCTGTCTGCAGCTCCCACACCTCCTCCGGCTCACGTAAGGACAGCAGCCCGGGCAGCCCACGCTCTCTGAAGAGAGGTACGACACACACACACACACACACACAGCAGCCCAAAAGGAAAACTGTCCTTGAGCAGCTGCTAAAGCGGTCAGTGCTGAAAACATCACTACAAGTTTCCATTTGATATTCGTGCAGTTAACAGTGAATGAATGCACAGTGGTCTTATTGTACTTAATGGTATTTTCCACTCCTGTAATGCTGTTATGATTTCCAATACTTCACTTCACATTTCCACTTCATTTGTGTTCAGTATTCACTCCTACAACTCACATGTTATATAAAATAAACCAGAAATTAAATGATACTCACATACAATCAATAGGACATTAAAGAGTAACTCTAAAAAGAAGTCTAAAAAAGCAACAAAGCTGGTCTGGGACAGAAGTGATTCAAGGACAACCATATGACTAAGACACTTATGTAGAATCATATGTGAAGGGGTTAATTCATGTTTTTTTTGTACTGGTTTACCATCGTAATAAAGGCCCACCTTTAAAATTATATAGTATCAAACTCCATTCTTTTCATTTACAGCTGTGTCCAATGGAAAACAACAGTGCTTCTAGATTTTACAACTTTGTCACTTTCTTTGACACTAAAAGTTGTTTCTTAATGGTTCTCATCCCATCTGGTCACTTTCTTATGCTTTGGTCCAAGCCCCTGTGGTGTTAGTTTTACTCACCATGGGAGCCCAATAGAGTAACTCACTACTGCCTCTAGTGGTCACACTGAAATAAATTCAGTCATGCCTTAGCTTCTCATTTTCACATTTGCATGACTACTTACAGATCACAGTGGATCTACAAAGACACAAAACATTTAATAACAGTAAAGACCACTTTATTGCAAAAACTGAGACAATTTTGGAGCTGTCTTTATTTATAGATGGCATTTTATTGATCCAGCCCACTTCAAATTGGTCTGTGTGTGGCCACTGAACTAAAATTAATTTGAATCTTTGATTGTTAATATCTCGGTGTAATTGCTGCATTTCATAGATTCATCCCACGGGCGGAATTGGACCATTAGGAGGGCCGGTTTTGGCCCCCGGGCCGTATGTTTGACATCCATCTCTTAGACACTAGTATTATGTGATCCCAGTCTATGGTTCACTCTCTCCACTCTCCCCTGTTTTTCCTCCAGCCGTGTCCATGTCCTCGGTGACGTCAGAGAGCGACTATGCCATTCCTCCTGATGCCTACTCCACCGACACAGAGTGCTCTGAACCCGAACAGAAACTGCCCAAGACCTGCTCCTCGGCCAGCGACAACGGCAAGAGTGTGAGTCATTCAGTGTATATTTAACCCATGAAGACCCAAACACTACTACCAATCTACTGATCTAAACAGTTTGATCCACTAATCCTATCAATACATGTAAATAAATGGTGTAAAATACAGTTTGTCATCTTTTCATGGTCATCAGAT
>JAPQRQ010000008.1:746576-761634 GCA_037367365.1 Apogon talboti
TAGATAGATAGATAGATAGATAGATAGATAGATAGATAGATAGATAGATAGATAGATAGATAGATAGATTGATAGATAGAAATTATTTACTTATTTTTCTGATTGTACATGGTTGTTCACATTTTATTGTGAAAGAATAGTTTGTAAATGTAAAGATTTTCATCATGTAATTTTACTTTGTTCCCACTAAAACAAAGAGAAAAATTGGATTATCATTACTTATAGGTTATTATAAATAATAGGACTTCAATGACTAAATGTTCACTTGCTGCCTAATACAGTATATACAACCCAGTGAAAGGTACCATTGTAAAGAAATGATCAACCTTAGTACCACTTGTATTGCCAGTGGTCAGAATGGGTGTTATGGCCGATGGGTCCAACGTTCACACAGATCGAATGACTGTGAAAGCCATAGTATATGATATCTGATATCTGATCATAATATACAAATCAAGGCAAAGTGTACATACCAGAGGTCCATATCTGTCACAGTAGGTATCATTTCCTGGAAACACTATTTGAGGATAGTGTGTCAGAGATGGACTCATGAGGCTGTACATTTAGAACTGATGCATAAAGTCTGTTAGTCCATAAAAACAACAGCGACTGATTGCATACAGGCAATATGAATCAACTTTAACCTGTGTTTTCTCAGTGATCAGAAGTCTTCTGAGGTTGTTTGTAAGCTCCTCCCTTAACAAACACAAACTGAAACTGCACTTGTTCCTGCTACAGAGCGTGAGTTACTATGAAACCCACCTTTATAATGGTAGAGGAACAAGGGTAAACAATCAGACACCTAAATCTTTACATCAGCCCATAAAACTAATCCCATCTTCTCTCACCTGTGGACCGACCTCATAAACCTGCTCTTTATCTCATCAGTCCAGTAGCTGCTGCCAACGATTTACTGCTCTGTAGTGTATTCAGAAATCGGACGATCACTTGAGGAGATGCCAGGGTCTAATAAAGTTGAAAATTACATAACAGAGAATGATGGGACCAGATTAAATATTTGTTTATGAATATGAAGACGAGTGGAGAGTCTCAGGAAATCCTGATCCTGTAAAATGACACAGTTCTAAACTACATTTCATACAAATAAATTCTAAATTATAAATAAATGAAAACATGAAGTGTAGAAAAATCTTCTGATCATTCAATAACAGATCAATTTAAGTGCAAAAAAAAGGTATGGACACACACTGAACAGCGCATTTCATATACAAAGATGCTTTAATGAGCTTTACATAAATAATATGAACAACATTTAAACAATAAAATATCAGAATATGAAAAAAATAATTACAAGTGAATATTTATTTAAAATTTTTTAAATGTATCTGTCTATATTAAAATCCTCCAGACTAGGACAGACATGAATGAATTAACCTTACAGTACAACAAGAACAGAGTGTAAGTTACAGAGAGTAAGTTCATGAAAACAGAAATGTTTTCAATCTGGTTTTAAATATGTCCGTTTCAGTTCCATTTCGGTGCAGAAACTCAATATGTGGCTTCCAGTGTGTGTTCTATACCATATTCTACCCTCTGCTGGCAAGTGCATGAAAAAATACCAGCTTCCTTTCCTAAACTCAAGAGTAGGGCTCAGTTTGCAGCGTGGAAATACATTAGAATGTTATGATAAGTGAGTTTATTTGGTAACTGTTGACCAAAACCATGTTAAATACAGAGAAAAGGCCACAGATGTGCGAGATGAAACACAACAAAAATGAAATGGTGCGAGTGTTCCTCAGTGTCAGTGCCAGGGCAGAACAGGCGCCAGACTGGCAGGTATGGTAGGGTTTATACACGCAGGAGCCAAACTCCACCCAACGACACCACACACCAGCCCTGGAAAAGCCCTGAGGCTGTAACATAATGACAGCTTATATCCAAAAGGTCAAATGTCAACATATGATAAGATGATGATCTGGAAGGTAATACATTCAGACTAAAAAAAAAAAAAACTTTCCGTGAATATTTAATACCTCGTTTCTTTGTAAAAACAGGGAATGAATATGTTTGTGATATGAGAAACTAAAATCTTCAATCTCACAAAAAAAAAAAAAACACTGAATGATTCATAGATGTAAAGGTTATTACATACTCCACAAGAACACAGTTGTTTTTTGGACATTTCATACTTCAGCAGAAACTCAAATGCAGAACTACAGTCGTCCACTTTTCAGCTTTTCTCTGTCAGACCAGAGCCCTTCTGTGTTGACTTCACCTGTTCCCCTGCCATTAAAAAATAATAAATAATTATATTAAATAATATAATAAAGTTAGTTAACGTTTGAACTTTTTAGCCACACCCACTTATGATTTCTGACCTATCACATAATAGTTGTTGGACAGAAAAAAAGTTCTGCCTGGATGATGTGTTGAGAACAAGCTACAAGAAAATGACTTCATTCTTTTCTCACAGCTTTGGGAGAGAGAGAGAACAAATTTCAGGGTCACGTGTCTCCTTTTGCAGATGATGTGGTGTTATTGATCAGGCTTAAGACAGAATGGTTCGGGGGAATGAGAAGCCATTTTCCAGACTCTAATTTAGGATGTGATGAAGACTTGATGCAGCGGTCCGATTCGCCATCATCAATAATCAAAAATCAATGCAACTATGGATGGAAAAAATATTATGAACCTTATTGTGACACTGCATAAACATTATGTGGCAAAAAAGATGTGACAGTGAATGTCTCCTGTAATCTAAACCAGAGGTGGTGCAGTCAAATATTGCATGTGCGACTTTTTTTTTTTTTTTGGTCTTGCAGTGTATGTGCAAATATATTTACTATTTCCATTTATTTCTGTTTCTTCTGTGCACTTGGCAATGTGTAAACTGAGTGACAAAGGAAGCAAAATGCACTTTCATCCAAAAAATATTATCTATCATCCTCATTATCATATGTTATATAATGATACTGTAAGATAATATGAAATAAAACTTTTTTTTAACTTTGCAGCTAATTCATAATTTTCAAGCACATTGATGGCGACCAGTTTGGTTAATTGTATATTTTAGGCCTATGAGAAGTTGTAGATCCAGACATTTGAGTTTTTATATCAAACAAATGTTTTGCCACCTTAATGTCAGTTTTAGCAAATGATTTGCTGATGTGATAACACCCACTCCAACCATAATAGAGGATTTAACTGAAAAAACTGAAATATTTGATGTAATTCCAAACTTATTATGTTGATATGAGTGTAATATGACCCGCCTGTTTTATACAAAAGAAATATTCCAACCTGATACAGCAGAATAAGACAATAAAATCACATCGAGTCCCAGAAGATGAGCAGATGAATAAAAGTGTATTTGCTGCCCTGTCCTGTTGTCTACACTGACGAGGACAAACCAAGGCCTTAGGGGACAGGTCCACTTATTGTGCGAGAAATGACACACAAAAAAAGGAATATGGGTGTTCCCCTTCCCAGAGGTTTAAGATATCAGAGTTCTCCATGGTATGGTGAGGTGGGCTATTGTCCCAGATCCCAGGGGAGGACGAGGAGGAGGAAGAGGAGGAGGAGGAGGAGGAAGGAGCGGAGGAGGCTGCTCGGGGACAGAGGTTCGACATCGTACTGACAGACGTCCAAAGGAGGGGAGACGGCACCTTCTCCCCCACAAAGACCCCCAAAGACCACCAGGAGAAGGAGAAATATGTGGTGAGTCCAAAATCCCTGCAACCGGAATCTAATGTATATTTTCTGTGTTTCATTTTTTATCTTATGGGATCTGGATTTAAAGTGGCCTCACACGATTATAGTGCATCAAATTTACTTGTAGATCCACGTGAAAATGTTGTATTTGTGTAATTAATAGGATCCTGAACCTAATATTATACAAAAAAAGTGATCGTTTCATGATTTATTTAGGAGTTTTATCACAAAGCCATCATTCGGAGCCGCAGAAAGAAAACCCATTCATTATCAGATGATGTAATCACAGCATCTCAGTATGTGTTGGTCTTTAAAATAAACATTTCCATGTAAAACTTTATAGTATAATTGTTAGCAATTACAAGCAGTATGTAAACTTAATAAGTGGTTATAAATACACATAACAATGTATTTATGCACAGAATATGTGTATTTATCAATGAGTTTAAGTGAATAAATGTTGAAACTATAATAACAACTTAAAATTGCTCAATAATAACACCAAATGATGTCCTTATATCTGATAAGATAAGATAAGATAAGATAAGATAAGATGACATGAGATAAGTTAAAATTTTAAGTAAATAGAGATAATATCAACTATATATACATGCAATACATAAGCCTATTAAAGTTGTAGGTATTAGGTATTACGTATTAGTTATAGGTATTTGTGCAAATAGCAATGTATTTATACATAGAATATATGCATGTTCATCAATGAGCTGAGGAGAATAAATGAATTAAAATAAACCAAACCAGCTGTTTTTCTTGTATTTTCATGTTAAAACTTTAATAACAAGTCAGAATTGTTCAATAATAACACCAAATGATGTCCTTAAATCTGATAAGATTAGATCATATGTTAAGGAAACAGAGATGATATTAATTTTAGATACATGCAATACATAAGACCATATATATATATATATGGGTATATAGGTAAATCCAGTTATGACAACATTGCATTGTGTCATAACATATTTATTATATGTTATATACTGTATAAATGCTGCTACTTGAGTTAAAGTGTTACTAAGTGTGTATCTTTAACAGCAACTTTACTTTTTTTAAAAAACTATTTTAAAATAGAAATATTAGCATTATAACTGCTTAGATTGACTGATAACGCGATAAACTCTAAAGCCTTCACCGACGGTTATCTATTTACTTGTCAATGTTTGTTTAAATAGTGATAAAAATCTATTTATTAAAGTATATATCACTTTTCAAACTGCTGCTGGTGATGACGGAGATAATGTCATCAGCTGTCGTATCCATTCAGTGTCTGTCCTTATCATTACCCCTTTGGGAATCTTTCTATAATTTACTGTAAACAGTGATGCCTTTACTGAATGTGATGTAAGTCTGTCTCGCTAATCTCAGCGTCCGTTTCCTCCCACCTGACACTCGGACAATAACCCCACGCTGCCTCCAGGGGTTATTAACATTTAGAGAGTAACCCTCTCAGAACAAACAGGGATTGTTGTCGTTCACAGGTATCATAATTTTTGATTTATAGCTACTTCCTGGAGTATTACCCTGTAATTCTATGATGTGATTGATGTTTGGCATTTCTACCCAGCTGGCAACACTCAGTGACATTATTTCATAACAAAGATTCTGGAAGACAAGATTGTCTTTCATTTCAGTGTTTTAAAGCCAAATGACTGGGTTTTTGGTTTCATTGAGTATAACTTTATACTCACTTCAAGGCTCTGTTGGGGTGTTCATGGCCATGAGGAAATAAATCCTCAAAGTTAAATTACATCTAAAAATGAATGGGTTATTTACAAAAGCTGGTTATAGAGATACTTTCTACTGCCGGAAGACAGAAAACAGACACTGAAACTTACTGTACATAGATGTTTCAGTTTTATGTAGCCTATTTATACTTTGAAAAGGATTTACATAAGTAGATATCTTATGTGTAAAAGTAAAGAAACGTCTTCGGGCTCATGAAACGTTCCATGGTTCAGATTATTAAATGTTTCAGTTTTATATAACCTATTTATACTTTGAAAAGGATTTATATAAGTGGATATCATATTTATAAGAGAAAGAAAGAAAAGGCTTCAAGCTCATGAAAAGTTTCATGGTTCAGATTATTTTGTTCAGTATGATGCATTACTGTGTTTAAACTGCCAAAATTATAGAATAAGAATAAGAATGTCAACAATGAAAAAAACAGTAACGAACAAAGCTTAGATAAAAACTGGGAAATAATTCAGACAACAGGTAAATAACACAAGCAAATATAGATTACAATAGAAATAATTAATTTAGACAATAACTACTACCAATACCGGTAAAGTGAGATAAAATATAGAGAAGAAACAACATTGCATTGTGAAGGTATATAGCAATAACTCATTACATCAATAAAAGCTGGACAAAAAGGAGGAAGGGACTAATAAAGCAATAGGTAGTAAAAGCAGTGAGACAGAAGTAAAATAAAGTTTATTAAAAGTACTTCAAATGAGCTCAACTTCACACACGAATGCATCCAGAATTATGCATCCAAAACATCATATATACATAACACCAACAAATGCTTTAAACTGAATTTTGCCAATAGTACTCATACGTATGGTTATCATTTTGAAGTGAAGTATTTCAAAGTACAACGTGAGTGCTTTTACACTGTTGTCCATTAAGTTAGATTAAAATACTTTTCCCTCTTCTCATGACATGATTGTGATGATGGGATTTATTACTGATAGATGAAGTGTAAGTAATCATTACACCTGGTCAAAGGTGATTATTGATGTGAATAAAAATAGTAATAAATAAAGGAATGTGTCTGAAAGCAAAATTATTCCAAGTTTATGGGCAAGAGTGTTTATGAATGGATGTGCTTTCAGTGTCCTGTCAGTTTTATCATGACACCAGGTCAGGTGTAGGTGTAAAAAAAAAATCTGAAGACCTGCAGCCCGGAATGCCCATCTAATATGGCAGAACTGAACTGAACTGAACTGAAAATATGCTCTTGTACTGAATCATCACCTGCATTAGCAAGAATTGGATCATGATGATAATGTCTTTATGTAAAAAAAAAAAAAAAAAAAAAAAAGACCAAAATGTCAAAAGTGCCCTAATTCAACTCTGGAAAATCTTCCAAGAAATGCTGAGATAATGCTGGAAAATACCATGTAATGAATCAAAGACGATGCTGTATATAGGAACAGAGTAACTATAAATGACCTCTTTGGTTTGTGAGTCGTTACTGCAACAGTAACAATATACACTGGACCATTGTTATGCATCATGAAAGTAGGCTGAGGACACACACAGTAAGAAAGGTAACACATACTCTACAATTAGGTCAAATAAAGACTTAACGTCTCAGTTCAAGAGTTAAGTTTGAGGACATTTCAGGTTTCATGAGAATCTTGGCTACATAATCCTCGGAACAAGGCCACTGCCTGTTACTGAAAAGGCTTTGGCTGAGTTTGATAAATAATAGTCTCCTTAAGTTGTGTTAAAAAAGTCATTTGTGTTTCTTCTTTTCTGCCCCCACAGGTTCATATTCCTCCTGTGGCTGTTGAGTCTAAAACTCTGCACTGCAGGTGAGTCCTACCTTCAATGTCATCAGTGTATTTTTAGATTAAATTAAGATAATCCCTTAATATACAACATGATTATTGAGATTTGTCAAATTTAAGGGCTGCCAATGTACCTTTCTGCAAACAACCACTACAAACTGTAAATGAAATGTACATATGTGGCATTTTTCTGCTAGGTTGGCAGGATCAAAAGCCACAAATGTAATGTAAACATTTCTGAACCAAAAGTATATTACATAACATTTCTATATGCATATTGTAGCGTTTTAACTGGTCATGAAGTTATTGGATATTACTGACAGAAAATGTGTTGAGTTTGTTTTCCTCCAAAAGAACCACCCCCTTTGGTTTATGATAAGAGTTGACTGTGGTGCCTGGTTGTTAAACTTTAAATGATTAAGTTTAGGCACTGGCAGCATTTGGTTAGAGAGAGAAAGTCTGATCTAGATATAGATATAGATATAAATAGACTTTATTTCATACATAAAAAGGCAAAAGAAATTCCAGATTTAAAAGGACACTCCAATATATGGAAATAAATCAACCAAAAAAGAAAAACAAATTTAAAAAAGTGACTCATAATGTAGTTATTAATAATAACACCAAACTGCAATATTTTCTAATCCTAACTAAAGCTATTGTATTGCCTGAACTTATAAAGAACCAGACACTTCAATCACATGTTCAATTACATAGCGATTTTAGATATTTGTGGTTTGAACAGAAGTACAATGGCAGCTTTAGACGTCACAGTGAAACAATGAATTGACGTATTCACTATCACTCATTCGTGTCTATGTTGTTCTTTCTAGTTTCCGATATTAAGGACTGCCATGCAGTGGGCAACTTCTGCCACCCACAGGCTCAATGTATAAGGTCCAAAGATAACTTTACCTGCAGCTGTGGCATGGGCTACCAGGGTGATGGTCTTCAATGCAGCGACATCGACGAGTGTCTCAGTGGTCTGCACAGATGTCACCGAAATGCCCGATGCAACAACACACTGGGCAGCTACAGCTGTATCTGCCGTGATGGATATGTAGGAGATGGCACTGAATGCCAGGACATTGACGAGTGCCAGAAAGAAAACGGAGGCTGTCATGTCAGTGCAATTTGTACCAACACTGAAGGTGGCCGGAACTGTGTGTGTAGAAACGGCTTCAATGGAAACGGCTTCGATTGTACTGACATTGACGAGTGCGCAAGTCAATGGACCTGTCACTGGAACGCCACCTGTACTAACAACCCTGGATCCTATGTGTGTACCTGTAATTCCGGCTATAAGGGCAATGGAAACTACCTGTGTCTGGACATAGATGAATGTTCAGAGACCCCTCGTGTGTGTTCGTCTGCACTTGGCTACAAAGGCTGTAAAAATCTGCCAGGCACCTACCACTGCACCTGCAGTACCGGCTTTGAAAGCAACGGACAGAGCTGTGTGGACATCAACGAATGTGAAACCAATACCTGTAGTCTGTACGCTGACTGTCAAAACACCATGGGGTCATTCAAGTGTACATGCAAGAGTGGTTTTGTGGGGAATGGAGAGACATGTGCAGACGTTAATGAATGCAGTGAAAAGAACCAGTGCGACCGTAACGCGGCTTGTATCAACAGACTGGGGAGTTACGAATGTGTATGTCGGGATGGTTTTTTGGAAGAGGGACTAACATGTACAGATATTAACGAATGTGAAGAGGAAAACCCCTGCCCTTCTTTCACCACCTGTATCAACACCCCCGGTTCACATTACTGCGACTGTGGCACCGGCTACGTCTTCAATAACTCCGAATGCAGTGACTTGGATGAGTGCATGGCAGGCCACTGTAGCCCCTACGCTGACTGCAACAATTCACCAGGCTCCTTCTCCTGCCAGTGTGCAGAAGGGTACAGTGGAGATGGATTCGACTGTGTGGACATTGATGAATGTTCACTGGTCTTGCAGTGCCACGCCAACGCCCTCTGCGTCAACTTTCCTGGAAGCTACAACTGTACCTGTCAATTCGGTTACGCCGGAGACGGAAAAATCAATTGCAGTGATGTGAATGAGTGCCAGGTAGATAATGGAGGTTGCAGAAACGGAGCCACATGTGTCAACAACCAGGGTTCCTTCTTGTGCTTGTGCCCGAATGGGTTCATATTAACAAACAAAACTATTTGTGAAGATATAAATGAGTGTGAAATCCTGGAGAATCCATGTAGCGTCAATGAGCAATGCAAAAACATTGACGCGTCATATGAGTGTCCCTGTCAGGTGGGTTACTACCGTCCTGCCAACACAATGGACTGCGTTGATATGGATGAGTGTCAAGATAACCCCTGTCATGTTAACGCTACATGTCTGAACACCGTGGGGTCCCACACTTGCACCTGTAAGCGAGGTTTTGAAGTAAATGGCACCGAGTGTCTGGACATAGATGAGTGTTCTGTTGAGGGTACATGCCATTCAAATGCAATCTGCACCAACTTTATTGGGGAATTCCTCTGCTCCTGTCAGGAGGGTTTCCTCGGCGACGGCTATTCCTGTCAGGATGTGGACGAGTGCCTGGCCAATACAACTTGCCCCAACTTCTCAGTTTGTATCAACTCTCCCGGTGCTCATGTCTGCTCCTGTTTGAACGGTACCGTGGCGTTTAACAACACCTGTGTGCTGCCAAGTCCCCAATGTAGCCCCGCCTGCCACATCCATGGACTATGCCATCATTCACCCGCTGGATACCAATGTGTGTGTGATCTGGGTTACGTAGGGGATGGACTGGTTTGCTCTGACATCGACGAATGTCAGAAGGAGAACATCTGTCCGGAAAATGAAACCGAGTGCGTGAATCTGCCTGGATCGTTTTCCTGCGACTGCAAACATGGCTACACTCAGAATCAAACAAAGTGTGTCGGTAATGTCAATTTATTTTTTGCAGAAAATATGTATCAAAATGATCATGATCATATTCTCTCCTTAGAACAAATCAGATTTTTTTTTTATTGTATCTCGTGGCTCCATTTATAATATCAGACATAACACTGTAAAACATAAACCAAGTAAAAGAAATACACTAAGTTAATTTAACTTTATTATAACATTAGATGCTTTTAATGTCCTTCAATGTGCAATTCATGTGGGCTTAAACTCCATGTTTACATCCATAGTACATTATACTGTACAAAGGGAAGGTCTATGGAGATACTGTAGATCAACTATACTTATTTAAAGTGTAAAGTTAAGTCCATTCAGCTTCAATTGTCATTAATTATGGCACAAGTTAACTTCCAATAAAATCAGTTGCAATCATTGTTTTCCTGTTTCCACACAATACCATGTCAAGTCATTATTTATTATAAAGTGTATTCATTCAAAAGAAATGCAAATAACATAATCACATAAACAAATTCAGGAGGGAAAAGCAGATTCATTCCAAGATAAGCAATGATACACCAAGTCCACTCTAACAATTTGATGCAAACTGCTCTCACAATAAAGCTCTTTGTGCAAATATTAGATGCTTTCTAAGATGCCTGTTTAATATATAGAATGATATTTGAAGTAGCAGTACGCCACATTATTAGCTAAACGAGTGTTCCTCTATCTCATAGCTGTATGGGAAGTACTCTCAGTTGTGGCTATGTAGTGATAATTTTACAACATTAGCAGTTTGTCTTATACAGATGTATCTGTTCACGGACATTAGAGACCAACCTCATGATCAAACATGTGGAGCTGTGGCTAAAATGAATCTGAGTCCACAAACTCAGGTTGTTTCAGCACTGACAAGAAAGTGTTTTGTGATTTAGAAAGAAAATCTAAAACAGATGCTTTATTCCTATTTCACATTCAGTAATATGAAAAAGACATTTAAAAAAAAAAACAATCAAATAACATGCACAAATAATTTCACTGCCATTTTCTTTATTTGGACCTCAAAAGATTAGGATTCAGGACAACCTCCTCTGAAGTGAAAGCACAATATAAATTATGATAAATTATGATATTAAACTTACCATTTTCTTAATATCTTACTTTAGGTTCCAATACATAATAAAAGAATCTTTCTGAGTAAAAATATTTTTTTACTAATTACTTCTTTTTATTTATTACATTTTGGTTGTTTTTTGGAGAGTAGTTTCTACTAAGTGTGGCATTTCCCTCCCCATTATCTTCATTATCTCTAATGTGTTTCTGTCCTCTTTCTAGATATAAATGAGTGTGAAACTGGACAGAAGGAGTGCAGTGACTTTGCCCAGTGTGTCAACACAGTGGGCAGCCATCTCTGCTTCTGCCTCAGCGGCTTCAGTGGAGATGGAAAGAACTGTTCTGGTGAGTATCAATTCTTTACTACTAAAATCTGTTGCACTAGTTGGGTCATTTGCTCCCATACATGGACTCTCTTTTAAGTTTCTTTCAGTACCATTTGGGGCTGTTTCCCTGACAATGTCCCATTTTGGATGAATTATAGACATTGATGAGTGCCAAGTCCAAAATGGAGGATGCCATCCAGTTGCCAGCTGCAATAACTTGCCTGGATCTTTCTCCTGTGCCTGTCCGCCCGGCACACGGGGTGATGGCTTTGACTGCCAGGACGTGAATGAGTGTGAGCTCAACTCGACACAGTCAAACAACTGCAGTGACCAGGCTGTGTGCCACAACACAAACGGCTCCTACACCTGCCAGTGCAACGACGGATACCAGGGTGACGGTTTTATTTGTGAGGATGTGGATGAATGTCAGCTGCCCACAACCTGCAGCCAAAACATGACGTGCATCAATTACCCCGCTTCCTACACTTGTTCTTGTATCATGGACATGGTGTATGACATAGGCACTTGTGTGAGTAATGAAACCTGCCTGAATGCTAGTGAAATCTGCCACCCTCTTGCCAAGTGTCATCCGTATCAGGGTTCCTTCTATTGCCAGTGCAAAGATGGATACCAAGGCAGTGGTACCGAGTGCTGGGATGTGGATGAGTGCACCCAATCAGAAGTTCAACCCTGTCCTGCCTTTTCTTATTGCATCAATACCAACGGCTCCCACATCTGCCCCTGTTGGGAGGGGTTTAAAGACAATGGGACACACTGTGAAGACATAGACGAGTGTCTGATGGGGAACTTCACCTGTCCGGACAACAGCACCTGCAATAACACGGAGGGGAATTACACCTGCGTCTGTGATGCTGGTTTCTCAGGAAACTCCTCGCTGTGTTTGGATATAGACGAGTGTGCCCTGGGCCTTATCCAGTGCCCAAATTTCTCCAACTGCGTAAACACAAAAGGATCTGTCGCCTGTAGTTGCTGGCAAGGTTACCAAGGCAACAACACTTACTGTGAAGACATTGATGAGTGCTTAGACAACTCTACCTGCCCTTTGGAAAGCACATGCATCAACACCAACGGTAGCCACGAGTGTGTTTGTAATGAAGGATTTTTCGGCCTAAACGACTCATGTGTGGACATTAATGAATGCAATAACACTGAGCTTTGCGCCAATGGGACATGTATGAATTCTGTTGGATCTTATTACTGCAACTGTTTCAAAGGATTCTGGAGTAATGGGACAGAGTGTGTGGATGTGGATGAATGTTCCTCAAACACTTCGGTGTGCCAGAACCATTCAACATGTGTCAACACCCCTGGTTCTTACCGCTGCCCCTGTAATGATGGTTTTCTTCTGGATGGTGCAGAATGTCAGGACGTGGATGAGTGTCAAGACCCAGATGGTTCCCCTTGCCCTGAGAATTCTATTTGTAACAACACCGTAGGGTCTTACGTATGTCCGTGCTCTCCTGGGTACAAACCATTTATCCTCGGCTGTGAAGATATCGACGAATGTAAGGACAACACCACCTGCCGCTCGGACCAGGTGTGCACCAATTTGCCTGGATCGTACAACTGCTCTTGTCCGACGGGTTATCACGAGAAGAATCACACGTGTGTCGACACAGACGAATGTGAGGAATCGCCTTGTGACCCCTTGGCGCGATGCTGGAACACCCCAGGCTCCTTTTCATGCCACTGCCCCTTTGGGTTTTCAGGCAACGGAACCTTCTGCAAAGATGTGGATGAATGTATAGCTCTAAGCCAACCATGTCATGAAATGGCCCTCTGTTACAACACCCCGGGCTCGTATATATGCCAGTGCAAGTCAGGATATGTCGGTGCAGGGCCGCTGTGTGTAGACTTTGATGAATGCCAACAAGATAACGGGCAGTGCCACTTTGCTGCGACCTGCTCCAACCACATAGGAAGTTTCAAATGCTCATGTAGTCAGGGCTGGAATACAACTAGGGACAAAGGTCATGGGAAAGGAGGATGCACGGATTTGGATGAGTGTTTGTCATCTACAATCTGTCCTGTGGGAACATCCTGTACTAACCTGCCAGGATCTTACAAATGTACCTGTCCTGAAAACACAATATGTCATAAGGGTGGGCTATGACTTTATTAATCACCTATTATGATCAAATGCTGATATTTATCTGTGCAATATGAAGTGTGCATCTTTTAACAGTTAGTTATTTCATGTATCCATTGCTTTTCTTTTGGGATCCTTCAACTCACAATGAGAGCAGCACTTAGAAATTCACAATATTCAAGAAACTATAGCTCTGCTAAGGCCCCATAGTCCATCATATGCTGGACAAATCCTGCATCTGCACCCTTTTATGCAGAAACAGAAGACAACCATAAAAGTTTCAGAAAATACTATGAATAAATTATAGTGTAGTAAAATGAATATGGTCACACTGCCTCAAAGTAATTAGTACCGTAGTTTAATTGATTTATCAGCAATTAAACCAGTAAACATAGCTCTGAGACTTCATTAGAGCAAACATTTCATTAATTATAAAGCAACTCACCTTTTCCTAAAATATTCTGTAAACATTTTTTCACCTTTTTTTTCATTGGCAGCTCATTGCTTTGTAAGTGAGTTTACCATTGACATTATTGACAAGCTACATTCAGCAGTAGCATTATTACACATTCACTGTCTAAATGGCTGTTAAACTACACAACTGTCTAAATGTTTTAGCTCTGTTTGACAAAGGCTTGTAAGTACACATGCATTTCTTACATGACAATGTGGTGTAACAGTTGTGTTTGTACTATTGCCCGTTTGTGTCTCCCCACAGAGAGCAGCCTTTATCCTTTTGGGGCTGAGGTCGGTGACGAAGGGGTAAAGTTTGACTCAGCAGATGGAAATTCGCCGTACATCACACCAAAAGTTGCCATTCCTTTCATGGGGAAGCTGTATGACAGAGTTTATGTGAGTGCTTAAGAGGAAATGACCTATAAGACTATAACAGAAAATACTGTGATTCATTTGCATCTACGTGAACTCAGTTTTAGAGTTGATAATGCACATTTTGCAGCAGTAGCTTGCAGTGATTTATTTATTTAATAACAAATAAATGTCGATTTATTTATTATGAATCAATGAATGCAGATTCATTAGGATTTAGATTATAATAGCTGTAATATTTTGCATGAAGTCATGATTTTATGACAACAGATGCTCC
The DNA here is from genome assembly GCA_037367365.1 of Apogon talboti. Classification (NCBI taxonomy): domain Eukaryota; kingdom Metazoa; phylum Chordata; class Actinopteri; order Kurtiformes; family Apogonidae; genus Apogon; species Apogon talboti. The sequence goes on from JAPQRQ010000008.1 coordinate 761,320, forward strand.
TCGGTTATGTCATTTTCTGGAACCGGTTTCATTTTTCTGTTCCAGTTTTCTGATAATGGCCTTGTTACGTTGCAATCGGCTGCTATGAATGAGCAGTATCTCCTCCCGGCTCCTCCAGCCAACGGTTTTCCTGAAGACACGGATTCGGCGCTGTTGGCGGTGTTCTGGGACGACGCTGACCTGACCAGTGGGGAGGGAAGGCTGCTCTATCAGGTATCAGATGTTTACTGGACACTTAACTTAACCTCCTAAGACCCAGGAGCCCCACAGGTTTTTGAGTTTTGGCTTTTTTTTAATTAAATAATTGCTTATATT
>JAPQRQ010000008.1:761734-773882 GCA_037367365.1 Apogon talboti
TTTATATAGCGCCAAATCATAACAGAAGTAATCTCATGACACTTTACATATAGAGCTGGTCTAAACCAGACTCTCAAACGCTACAAACGCTATTTATGATAAAGTACAAAAACCTCAAGAAAAACAAAATGTCAACTCTGAATAATTTAGCTCTAGTGTTGTACTTAAGTACATCACAAATATTGCACTTTTTACTCCACTATATTTGTCAGATTTGACAGATTTAAGATGCGCAACAGATAATGTAATAAGAATTCACTTTAACACAAGTGTATCGTGCAGTCAGGTTCACATTCCGGACATCTATGAGTTGTTACATACTTGACCAAACACTGATTTTCCCCTCACTTGATTACTGTAAATGTTAAAATCAACAAAAAATATCACCAAATATCCAACACGAGCGAAAATATCCAAAGACTGGGAACACATTTGTGTATCTGAACTTTATTTTTCTTCTTTCCTCTTCCATCTTGAGCCATCAGATTTTTCCGGTGTCTCTGTACATAAAACTCGATATAAATAAGCCCCAACTAGCTCCACCTCCATGAGCTGCAGCGTGTTGCTCTAACACTGATGTTTCACTATAAATAATCTAATGACGTCACATATAATAATATATTAGTCTGAGGGATCAAACCAGTAGTTTAACCTCAGTATTTCTGACTAGATTTTGCTGGTTTTATTTCTGCAGGACTTTTACTACTTATGGAGCATTCTGACATTGCTGTACTGGTAGTTTTAAGTATATAGTTTTAGTAATATCTGTGATAGTATCCTCCTGAGACCAAGGAAAGTAACATTTTTGGCTTTAATTTTTACATTAAATAATTGTCTTGACTGGAAACAGCATAATGCAACAGATTTAATTTTTTATGGAGTGTCCTTTGCAGTGGACAGCATTTTTTTTTAAGTATAACTGTGAAACTCTTGTCCCCTACAGAGGACTAAAATGCATTGCTGTGTGCAATTGCTACAGTATGTACAATCAGGCCAGTGTGTTTCGTATACAGGGTTAAATAAGGTCAGACGAACTCCTCAGTGACACTCGGAGAGGAGGATGGCAGTGCTAACCCGACATTATTAGATCTGCAGGTAATTTCCATCAATTTATCCTTAAAAGTGTCATCTAATTATAATTCCATTTACCGCATCGTGCTAGAGCAACTGTTCTGCCAGCTACCTGCAATTCCCTCTCTTGCCACCAGGTGTCACAGCTGAGTCTTCCACACAAGGCAGATCAATCACATTTGTTTATGAGTGGGGTTTAAGCAGTAACGCAGCACTTTCACAGCCACACACACATATATATACGCAGACGACCAGGCACCTGCTCTGCAGCCTTCATCTGGATGTGGCCCCAGCATGCGGTGGAGCCGCTGCCCCCTGCAGAATGAGATCATCTGAGAGGGGCGCGGAGCAAGACAGCCCTGCAGGCCCCCGCCACTGCAGAGACGGACCTGACCTACCCCACAGAGCAGGTCAAGGACAGGGCGCTGCTTAACACTCGGCTCCTGTCACTTCCTTATTGTGGTGACACCTGCATTTACAACTACACACTCACCCGCCACCGGCCCTGTCTAATTGATGCACTGCCACTTGATTCAGTTTCTGCAAAATTGACTGAAGTGTAAACTGTCACAATACTATGAGTCTGTGGGGGAAAGTTCTGGAATGCAACAGAAGTCCACAGCAAAAGCAAAGCAGCTCCTGTGATACATGAAGGCACAGCTAGGAGGACAAAGCAACGAGTGAAAAAGCCCCACTGACGGTGAATTCACCTTGGCGAGAGAGCTTTGTAGTGCCACACTTCTGGAAGGTTCCAAGTAGCACTGTTTCATGTGCTGCTGAAGGCTGCAGTGTTTGAACTCCAGCTCCACACTGACTGCAGCAGACAACCTGGAGGCAAGCCAGTGAGGGTGGGGGGAGAGAAGGGGGGGAGGAAGGCAGAGGGGCAGAGTTAGGAAGAGTGAGAGAAGGGAAAGAGAGAGAGACAGGACGGCACAGAAATGAAAAGTGAGAGAGCGGAGATCAGCTGCAGGGATTCTATTTGACAGCCAGTAAGTGGTTTTGTTCCTCAGATCCCCTCGAATAAAACAACTGACATGTGCAGGTTTAGAGATGGCTGATGATCTAGTGCTAGGCCCAACAAACACAACACACTGGGGTGGGGGGGATAGAAAACTAAGTGCATGCTTAACACTATATCCATTTCATCACAACATGATTGAAATAGGCAGGGAATAGCAGGCCCGACCAAATCCTCTTATCCGATTTGCAACCATTAATCATTTCTGCCTCATGATATAATTTTGGACAAGTCATTTCTCAGTAACAGGTATGCCGGCATACAGATGGGACTGACTTGTGTGTGGCTAGTGCCTTTATTGCACGGCTGTAAAACTCTTCACAATCACAACGAGCGCAACTTTGTCCACTGACTGGGCCTGACCTTTGTTCACTTTATGCCAGGAAAACATTACTGGCAATCGGGAATTCTCAACGGACGCTTGTCAGATCTAGCTGAAATTGCCTGTAAGTCATAAAAAATACATGCATACATGAGCACGCTCCTTCCCAGTTGGATTAGCATACAAGCATGTCGGCTAATCTCACATCTATACATGCATTTGTGTTCAAATACAGCTGCAGGCCTGTATGTGCACAGACAACACAGTGACATAATGTGGAGCCTTTTTTCACCAATAGTGGCCTCACATTCATGACGCACAAACAACTGCCATTCTCTCCCATGAAAGGTGATCTGCTTTGTTGGCATGGAACCAGCAGGTGCATTACAAAGCTTCATTCATTAATAATAGCGTCCACATCCTTCAGTTACACAGGTAAACATCTTCTCATATTTGTCGCTAGCGTTTTACGCCATAAAGTCCTCTAATGCTGCTGCACAAATTAGCCTTCCCTTTAAGCTTTAGCTTCAAAGCTGCTTTATTTTACAACATCATTGTACAATACCACTGCACTGCGCACATACTGTATCTCACATGCTGTGTGCCAACCCACTCTGAAATGACCCACATGATGGCTTTTTCTGCCAAGGGAACAATGCTAACAGCAATCAGTAGGAGTGATGTTGCAGGCCATTGGGAGATGACTTTAATGAAGATGAAGAGCTGACTTCAGCCTCGCCTTTCGTGGACTAAAACGACCTTTGACCCTCTAGAGCGCAGAACTGAAAGATGTCATTTTATAAAACTGTTCAGGGTTGGGTTGTGTCCGATAAGGGCTCTTTATGTGAGGCAGTTACATATTCACAGAAACTGATAAGACGACGGGCGACATATTCGAAGTAACAGTGGTGTGAGGGTAGTGCAAATACGTATGCACACAGTCACAGATTTATTTGAGCAGATAATACCAGGCTTATTATAGTTAGGGCTAAAATTAGCTGTGAATAAATAAAAGTTTGAACAAAAACCATGAAACTATGACTAACACAAACTAAAAGGAAACAGACTTTGCAGGTACAATCTAATTGGTTTTCAGTCTCATCCAATGTTAATCGTGTTAGGCTTTGTACCTGACACATTAATACTAACACAGGGTTAATATAACACCAAACATCCATCGTGCAAAAATGACGCATATTGTAACTCTTACTGTATTGTCTTCCTTGGCCGACCTCATGGAGATTGGTTTCAGGTTTTATTGACCATTAAGTCATGTCTCCTGGGTCCCAATTTGCCCTATCCATATTAGACTCAAACCTGCAGTCACCTTTGACCTGGTGCTGGTCCTCTGAGACCTCAGGATCATTCAGGGGCATGCCATCAACTGACCAAACAGCTGATTTTGCAAGTTGGATGAAGCACTGCAATAGAATAAAGTGGAAGACTGTTCTGACTGTGAAATATTTATGACCCACACACACAAAGCCCTGTCTTTATACGACCGTTTAATTGGAGCAGCACAACACAGATGTCCATTGACAGGTAAAATTTGATTCTTATTAGTCTGAATGAAGACATTTTTCAGTGTTTCCCTAGTGTTTGCAAACAGGCATAAGGTGAATACCTTCACCTCCACATATAACCATTCACACGTGCTGCAGCTTATCTGGTTCTTGTGACAGATTTACGTCTTTGTGCTTTCACCTTTTCCATTACATAATCTGCAGAGTGACAAAAACCCTGGGCAGAAAAACAGATTTAAAATGGGAAGAATGTGCTCCAGATTAGGTGTGTTAGAAAAAGCCTGGTTTATTCTGAGGCTGCTCAGCAGATCACGTGGCACTGGCAGCATCCTCTCTGCAAACAGCTCTGATGAAAGTAGGAGCCACTCTGGAGCCTCTTTTCTTAAATATAATCAAGTGTCACATATCGAGCTTCTCTCCTTCTGCTTCTAGTATTTGTGTTCTGATGAAGAAGAATTGAAGGTAGGGGACAGAGAAGCTCCGAGTCGCTCCCTGTGGTTTTTCAAATACTTCTCTGCCGACCCTCTGCCACCTCAGCATCTCCCACAGGATCAGGCCAGAGACAGGTGGCCGCTGGGAGATCAGTCAGGCATAAGCAATCAGGCTATCAGATACGACCATCCCCACCACCGGCACTACAGTGAGGACCCACTGTCATCTGATGGTAATGCCTGCCACAGACCCTTAACATATCACACATCTGTTAAATAACACCGTGCACATTCATGCACCTAGTACAAATGATTATCCCTTCACACTTAATTCAGCCATAACGCTGCATCACATCATGCAAAAATGTGAAGTGATAAGGACTTGCACAGCTGACAGGAGCAACTTTGCTTCAGCATAGAGGTCAGTCTGTATCAGAATCAGTCGCATAGAATAGGTATCACCATCCTAATGAAAACACAAGTAATACAATAAAAATGAGCTGCAGAAAAAAGGCAAAAAAAAGAATCTAATGTAGATACAAAGAGGCTCAGCAAAATCCAAGTAATAGACAATAAACTATGTTGTTGCAGACTGATTACTAATCAAAACTATCATATTGGGTCTCCCTAAAGGTGATGCCCATATGTATACACACACACTATGCAACAAGCTTGTCTGCTACGCCTGTGGCACTGACTGGGATGTCTATGGACAAGATGCAGCGGCAGCGCAGACCAAGGGAGTGACGCATTGCAGGTACAAACGCACCAATCACAGAGCGCGATTTCTTTCCGCTACGTCTTGCGCCGAATCACAGAGTAGCAGAAAGTATTCATACGTCGTCACTTAGACCGCCAACGATACGCGGCGTATATCCAAAAATCGGCGTTCAAACCTAAACAACAGCTCCATATGCATACCTGAGATTTTAATTGTTTTTACCGATTGCCTAATCGTTCGCTTAGATTATTTTTAAATCTAATTCGCTAACTGAGAAAAGGGAAGTTGGCGGAGTGATACGGAAAAGAGGCGGAGTTTCGGATAGCCGTTAAATGCGAGTCCAGTTGCCTTCGCCTCAGTGTATTCATAGACGTGTCAGTTTAGTACAGCCCCGCGTCGTTTGTGGTTTCCTACGGATTTTGTCGTAAACCAGCAGCTGCAACTGCGTCGAAATGGTAAGAAAAGCCGGATCTTTCGTAAAGATGTGCCTCAGTCGTTCTTGGTGCGGTTCAGGGACCTTTAGTCTGAGAATCTGTTTAAATCCAAGAAACTAATAAGAGGGAAGCGTGACCTCACCGGTGGCTAAGCTGAAGCCGAACCGCAGTCCGATAAATGACAGCCTGCTAGTTAGTACGCGCTTACGAGACATCCTAACTATAACCAGTATTTATCTGGAAAAACTCGCGGCTTACTGTGTATGGAGTTACGCTTGCACTAGCGATCGTTGCCCTCTGAAGTAATATTGCTTTATGTAAGCCAGCAGCAGTTTTGCTAAGGGTCGGTTGCCGGGCGTTTGTGCATTTTTTTTTCCTCTCAAGCCTCTGCCATCTGAGAGGCGCTGACTAATAAATAATAAATGTGACTATTTGCCAGGCACTGTCTTGCGGCTGAGGACCGTTATATTATGGAGTGATTGTGTTAAATGTGTGCTTGCCGTGTTACTGTCAGTCGGTAGTTTAGCATTAGCTCTGTTGGCTAACCTTAGCTCTTCCTAGCAACATTTACCGCCAAAATTTAAGTCATTCATTGTCTGTGGCTAAGTTGCCGTCGTTGAGCATTAAAGCCAAAGAAACACGCACTGAAGACACTGTTAGCTTACATATTTTGTGGTCCTTTTCACGTTTACTGTTTGATTACTGGCTGAACAGGACAGAAATGCCCCTCAAGTCCAAATCCACGCCTGCTTTTATAGCCAATGTATCTTTCTGCATAATTAGAACTCAATGGAAGGATGTTTGTGCCAGTGTAGTAGCAGCTGTAACCTCACATGGTGGTGTCACAGACATTAAAATGGGATCAGATACATAATGGTGAATGGAGGACATCCTAAATGTGTACTTTTTGACACTAATTGCTTCATCTTTTGCTTTTTCAGGCTGATCAGCTTACAGAGGAGCAGATTGCTGGTAAGCCATGGCTGCATTGATCTGCTTCTATCTTCATTTCCTGCAAAGTGCCTTGTGATATGGATCCTAGCGTCTCTTGCAGTGGATTTATACTTTTGCCATTTAAGGCATTCCACAAGACGGCCTGCTGGTCATAAAAGAGGAATGAATGAAACGGCTGTTGCTGTGGCTGGCTGGCTCTGGAGCCTAGAAGGACTCCCTCATGGAAAACTTTGCATTTTAATGGTTGCTATGTAATAAATGATGTAATCTGGAAGGGTTTTCTGTATTCTGGTGAGATAATGCGTCCTTTGCCCAGGGTGTGTTCACACCGGATGGAGTGCTTCAGGAATATTACAATAGTGACTTGTGAGTGATAGAAGTTGGAACCTGATGTTATGTAAACCGTGCAGGAGTGTCTCATAAGGTTTTGCCGTCGGTCTGACCTTAAAGACCTTTCCATTATTGTACTGTTTTAAAGTGTCACAGTTGTAGTGGATTTCCTGATAGCTTTCAGAGTAGCTTTTTTATTATTATTCAGTGTAGGTGTTAGGTTTCACTGTTTATCTCACATGCTTTGTGTGCTAGTATAGGGTGTTGGTTGATGTTTTGCAGCAGTAGATTGTTGCTTTGTCCTAAAGTATGCATTAGTACACTTGTAACTCATTACTTGTGTGGGTAAACTGGAATACCTCTGTATTGAGAGACTATAATTTTCAGACAGCAGCTCTTTTCAAATGAAGAGGGTGTTGCCCTGTGTGTTTGACCCTGCAAATGGCAGGGCAGGTTGGAGTCTTTATGATGTTGACAAGCTGCTGCATGCCACTGTTCATTGCCCACTGGCCTCATCACACTTGATGAGTGTGTCATCGCTCCTCATCCCTCACGGCTCCACCACACAGGCTGTTGTTCGCTCGCCGACGTAGCCTGCCTCTGCCCTTCTGCTCAGTCTCGTGGTCGCTGTCCTTGTTTAGCCAGAAAGACAGAAGTTGAAACCCAAAACAGAAGGGCTCATTACTGTGCTGAGGCTAGTTTGCAGCTGAAACATAAGTAATGTACAGCAGTTATTGGACTTGATCTAATGCAGGGCTCTGATCAAGACCACATGATGCAGTGTTATGCAAGATGGAAGTGAAAGAATTTAGTTTTTGTTAGGACTTTATGTCGTCATACAGCTTCACCAATATAAATCTGCACATGCAATGTGTGCATCTAACTAAAAAAGCCCATGTGCTTTGTTTTTGCAACCAGAATTCAAGGAGGCATTTTCACTCTTTGACAAGGATGGAGATGGCACCATCACCACCAAAGAACTGGGCACAGTCATGCGCTCACTGGGCCAGAACCCAACAGAAGCAGAGCTGCAGGACATGATCAATGAAGTGGATGCTGATGGTGAGAGCTCAGTCTGGCTATGAGATGTGTTACCTGAACTCAGGTACACGTGGTTGACAAGAATCCATTGTCAATATATTTAAACATTGTTCTACAGGCAATGGAACGATAGACTTCCCAGAGTTCTTGACCATGATGGCCAGGAAGATGAAAGACACAGACAGCGAGGAGGAGATCAGAGAAGCATTCCGTGTCTTTGACAAGGTAACTAGTCTGTCTACACTCCTACATATGCACATGTACAGCAGCTTTTTTGATACGATTACTAATAAATACTTTTTTCCCCCTTTGTTTAAAGGATGGCAATGGATACATCAGTGCTGCTGAGCTGCGTCATGTGATGACAAACCTTGGTGAGAAGCTGACTGATGAAGAAGTGGACGAGATGATCAGAGAAGCAGACATTGATGGAGACGGACAGGTCAATTATGAAGGTAGGTTGATGATCACTTGTTTGTTTGTTTTTTATTTATTTGTTAATTTAGTCGATCATATTTGATACTGAGCCACAAATGTTTTTGTCTTCCCTGCAGAGTTCGTACAAATGATGACGGCGAAGTGAAGGCCTTGTACAGATTTCGTATATAAATAATTTGCCTTTTTTCTTTGTGTAATTTATCTGTAAAATCTTAATAGCCCCCCTTCGTCCCTGCCCCTTCTGCTGTCCAAAGGAACTGCATGTAAACTGCATAGGCTCTTGTCCCCATGTCCCTTTCTTTTGCTGTCATGGTGTTTTGGAGTGACGGAATGGTCATACAACCAGATGCCTGTGGAGGCCCCTGGGAGCCGGAGAACTTCGAATCTTCCTGTCTTGTGTGCTCGGGGCCCCTCCACGCATGGCGACATTGGAAACCTGTCAGCTGGTTGTCACTTGGCAACACTGTTGGCATGGAAACAATGTAGAGGAGTTTGAACTCTGCATGGACTACGGACAAAGTATATATGGAAAATCTCTCAGCATTGCACTACTGCAAAAAAATGACACGGGTGTATCTCCTAGGTACTCGTACAAACTCTTTTTGTATCTGCTGTTCTATACCAGAAAACGACTAATCTTACCATGCTTTTTAATGTTTTACTCACTATTTTAACTTTTTCTTTTTCTTTTTTTTAATGGCCTCTGGTCATGCCTCAAATAATCCATTCCAAGTTGTATATTTTTGTTTTCCAATAAAATTTACAATCTACCCGGATTTGAAAATTGTCTTGTTTTCTCAGTTCTAATGGATCCTTGAGTTTGTATACCCTGTAATAATTCCCATTTTTGTATTGAGGACGAAGATGCTCCATTTTTGATAGGCTCTCTTTTCTTTTTGTCGCTTAGAACACACATGAAATGTTTACCATTTTAAAGTTAATTAAAGTTGTCCCCTGTGAATTCCCGAATGCACTGAGGAGCATCAGCCAATGCCTCTTACTGTTCAGATAAGCTCAGATCAGATCTGTATTGTCATTAAAATAAAAGCACTGAGTGGGATCAAAAGGCTTCTATTCTGAAGTGCACACAATGGTACTCAACATTAGATTAGCCTTGTACTGTCCAGCTCCCCTACCGACTACATAGGCCATGTGTTGTCTGCTACTGTTGGCGCAGCACCATGTAGAAGCTGACCGCCTCATGTCTTACTTGGCATTTGCTCCCAATCACGAGGTGCAGGTGATTGAGCGTACATCAGAAAACATGGTGTAAATAGAGGTGTACCTGTTTTTTTTTTTTTATTTTATTTCTGATTGAGTTTGTTACAGTAGCTTGCAGAGATACTAAGTTTGTTATTTTGATGAATGACAAAATAAAGCTCTATTGTGGACCTCAGCTCTGCCTCATCTTGTCTGTTCTGCAGATACTGTTTTTTTGGGGTTTTTTTTTTTGTAAACTCACGACCCAAGCAGTGATTTGTTTCAACCCATCTGCGGCGCCGGGGTGCCATTGTGTTTTCTGTCGGGTTTGTGTGTGTCGTCTGCTGGGAGCGCTCAGTTGTTTGTGGTACTGTCAGTCATGCGTTTCATTCAGTGCCCCCCATGTGGATGCATATTCACACATCTAGAGCATTACAAAGTCAAGTAACACATCACACATGGACAGAGCTGATCGACTGGGCTGGGCTTTTATTTTCCTAATGATAGCTATTGGAAGTCAGAGCACTTCAAGAGTATTGTAGATTTATTTAGTTTGTAGTGTTAGTTGGATGAATGAATGCTACTTTTTGAGGTATTAGGAGTAAAGCCTTAATTTACAGAAACTACAAAACAGGAAGAAAGAATACATGGCATTAATTCTTGCATTTGAGGAAAACAGCTGATTGTACCTGTGTTATTATTCAGTTTTCACTTTTTTAAATGTTTATTTCAGCAAACAAAATGCTATTTTCGCTGTTTCTTTTACATTTAGTCTTAGTTTTATTGTTACAAACATACTGCACTGGTGGAAAAATCTGAGTTATTTGTGTTTAACTTGATTATTTCCATTTTTATGCCTCTACTGAGCTGCATCTCAGGAGCAAACATTGTCCTCCTACTTTTTCTTTGAAAGCTTCAGTTACATTACAGATTCATTTAACTTGGTTTTTATTTTCCTTTATTGAATTGCATGTGGTCAAAACAGGAACTATTTCTTTACAGTGTCAATAAAATCCAGTAGAGTAATATAACTTTATGACCAGATTCCTATTTCAGCTCTTATACGGTAGTTTTATTTTACTGAATGGCTAGGTTTAATTTGGTTTTTAATTAGTTTGTAGTGTTAGTTGAATGAATGAATGCTAGTTTTTGAGGTGTTAAGAGTTAAGCCTTAATTTACAGGAGCTAAAAAAAAGGTAGGAAGGACATTAGATGTGTTTACTTATTTCATTCTTGCACAGTATTGTTAACATTGAATGGGAATGAAAACAGCTCATTGTACCTGTGTTTTTATTTAGTTTTCTCTTTTTTATTTTTGTTTCAGCTAACAAAATGACATTTTTTCTGTATTTTTTTTTTGCTGCACTTACGAAAACATCTGAGTTATTTGTATTTTACTTGATTATGTCCATTTCTATACCTCTAATCAGCTGCATCTCAGACCCAAATATTGTCCCCCTACATTACTCTGACAGTTTTACTTAATTTACAGATTTCAGTTTTTAATCTCCTTCCGTCCAGTGAAACCTATATATCCCAAAGTGTTTATTTTTGTGATGAACTGAAGAATAAGGTGTTCCTTTAAGAGCTGAGAAACATGTCCTCCTTCTTTAGTAGAAGGAGGACATGGATAGAAACTTCTAAAGTAGTTTTAATGAGCTCAACCATAAACATGTACAGTAATAAACTCTGAATTAAAGTTTTAAGACCTTGAACTATTTTTGTGGTGACTTCAGTGAATCAGTGTTGTAGAAGATGACGGTGTTTCCACGGTAACTACGGAGCCTCTGAACGTCCACATGGGTCATATCTGATGACCATGAAAAGATGACAAACTGTATTTTACACCAATTATTTACATGTATTGATAGGATTACTGGTTTTAAAGTTATTAAACATTTTAGATCAGTAGATGCTGCTGGTCCCCATTAAAGCAGCAATAATAAGAATCCAAAAACCATTGAGTACTTATATTTTTCATACATTCAGTGTATTTTTTGCTTAGGTAAGGTTTTGAATTCAGAATCTTTGCGTGTAGTGGAGTATTGGAGTAATGTAGAAGATCACGTGTTTCCATGTTCTCAACAGAGCCTCTGAAAGTCCAGATGGGTCATACATGATGCCCACGGAAAGCTGAGAAACTGCATTTTACCTGAATTATTTACATATATTGATAGGATTAATGGTTGTAAAGTTATTCAACATTGTACATCAGTAGATGCTGGTGGTCACTGGTGGTTGTTAAGGTCTGTGAGGCCTACAGCAGCAGTAACAAGAATCCAAAAACATTATATATAATAGTACAGCACGCTTTTAATACCCAGCGAGTGCATTTATTTCAGTGTATTTTTGCTTAAGTCATGTTTTGAATGCAGAACCTCTGCTTGTGGTGGAGTATTTTAGTACTCTTAATGAAGTAAAGGATCTCAGTACTTCTTCCGCCACTCGTAGGATCCACTTCAGCTCCCAGAAAAGGGCTGATGGGAACGATGCCCGGAGCATATTTAGGTGTGAATCGATGACACAAGTGGTTCTCATCTTGTCAAAACCAATTATCACAGAGTTAAAAAAAACTCACAGTTTAAGTGTTATCGCAGTCTACTTATAAAAAGCTGTTAATTACACAATGCATGAAGCATGGCCTTGCTCTTCATCAACGCCACAT
>JAPQRQ010000008.1:787104-798637 GCA_037367365.1 Apogon talboti
TACCTAACAAAGCAGGTACACTCACTGTTCATGCAAAGGTGGACCTTACAGACCCTGTAGACCACATTGGACCTGAGTTTGTTGACTCACTGTCCTCACTGTAACTTTTACTGTCACTGTTTTATAATGTATGCGGAAATTATCAAAAATAGTCACTTGCCCAATAAGGAGTAAAATGAGTCTTACGGCACCATGACATCAGATTTAACAACCAAATATCAACGCTATTACTACAACCATTGTACATCCACGATCCATGATTAGAACTACGACCTTTATGACCTAGTAACAGTCAGTTCAAAGGCGGAAAACAAAACTAGGCATAATTTGTTGATTGTTTGTGGTTTGATAGTGTTGTGTACTGGCCTTGGTCGCCATGTTTTTCTTTTCTTTCTCAATTAGTGTCTACTACAACATGAGAGTAAGCAAACATATGCCTTACCCAAATACTGAGACTAGACTCAGAGGTCCACATGTGCGCCAAATCCATGGAGGAAGGCAAACACAAACACGATCACGCCTAAACACACATGCACACAAAACACACTCACACACACACAGACCACAGAACACATCTGCCCTGTAAGAGACCCAGAGTAGGAAAATGCCAGCTGGCTTTGCCTCAACTTTTCACCCCCCGGGATTGGTTCTCCCACAGGCCATATATGGAAGAGACGCGTACCTCTGTCAACCCCAGTGGGATTATGCACACACAGACACACACTAAAGTGCACAGTGGAAGCAAATGTATTAGCCTTATGTGGTCACAAGGTGGCCAGGACTTGAGTCCAATGGATATTGACCGGCACGTCTATGGTCACTATGGAGACCGCAGGCATGATGTGCGTGAGCGAGTACGTGTCGGGCAATGCAATTCTTGGATTTGAAGGATATCCCACTCTGGTCCTTTCACCATGACAACACAAGAGGTTCAAAGGTCAGAGCAGCTCCGGTTAATCCGGTGGATCATCTGAAAGACGGGCTGGTACAGTGACTGAGCCAGAATGTGGGCGGAAGTGGGCGAGAGAGAATCTTTACAGTGTGGAAGTGAGGGAGAGTGGATCTCCTCGGATGAAAGAAATGCGGGGGAGTGATCAGGAGAGAAGAGGCGAGTCTTTGAGCAGTGGCTGTCAATTGTTATAAACCAAAGTTTCATCATCTGTACTGCAAAAAAGGAATATCTGACTTAGCTAAACTGACTTGAATGTGGAATATTCATCTGGAAAAAGAATTTTTTAGATTAATTTATTTAGATTTTAGATTTAATTTCTTTAAGATTATTGAGACTTAATCTTGTTCAGATTATTTGACTTTTTCCAAGAATTTTCATCTTGAACTACCCCGCTTAAACTAATTTTAAGCAATATTTATAACAAAACATGGTACATTGTTGGGGGATGAGTATGGCAGATACATTTTTACTTGCTTTATGCAGTTTTGCCTATAAATACATATCTATTGAGTCATTATATTTCATAAGACCATATATATATATATATATATGTACACACACATACACCATAGATAAAAAATGATCCTAGGAAGACTTGAAACAAGTATATTCTGCTTATTTCAGCATTTATAATCCTTAGATATTATTTTCTTATTTGAAGAAAACTTGATAAGTGCAACTTTCTTACTGCACTGGCAGATAAATTACTTGAAATAAGACATTTTAGCCCAATAATGAGTTTTATTTCCTTATTTTTGTACAGGCCTTTTTTGCAGTAATGAAATTTCTAGTTTGCCTGCAATAAATTAACCTCTTAGATGTAGATTGAGATGTAATGCATTCATTAAGAGTACGACGGCCCCAATAATAAGGATACTTCTACGAAAAAGAGCGTCTATGCAGCTGTGAGAGCCTCATCCTTCTGTTTAATTACACAACAAAAGCACAGATCATCTAATACTGTACCTTCTTTTTATAGACATACACTAATGCACATGTAAAAGGTGAGAATATGCAGCTGAAATACCATTAAAACTTTAAGGCACGAGTTCAGTTGCATCGGTCACTGCACATACCTGATTCAGCTTAACAAGGTATTGATTAAATATTGATTAAGTATGCCAAGAAACATTAGAGCTGCAACGAACAGCCACATTTATTCCACATCATGTAGTTAATGAATGCAACTCAATGTTCTGCACTCGAAACACAATATATGTTTAGTATATGGAGTTGTATGGACAGATTTTAGTATTTATCTATATCTATGAGGATATTTTACCTGGTACTCAACTTTATAAACCTTCTTGAGGATTAAGTCATGGCATTAAGCTCTGACAGTAAAGGTAATATATGTAAAATAAAAAAGAAACATGCTTAGATTTAAAATAATCCTTCTGAGTATCACTTCTGACTCAGTCTAGCAATGACATTACTGCCCGTTTCAGCTGTAGGGGTGGTTATCATTGGGCACAAACCCAAATGCCTCTGGATGCAATTGGATAGACCTACTGACACATGGGACGTTGAGCCAGCTGGTAAATTAAACTCCCTAAATCCTGTCTTGAATTAAGGCTTTAAGTGCAGTTGATGTTGTTTTTACAGAAATCGCTAAAGCTGTTGCAGACCAATAATGTTGTCAGTTGAATCAGATATGCCTTTTTTCTATATGAAGATTTTCTCCTCATGTGTCACATAGCTTTCTTCTGTAATTGCTCTGCTAATTTTCTGATCTTCACCCAGTGTGTGCAGGTCTGTCTGAGAGACAAAACCCAGGACAATACACATGAGGACTTATAAAAACCTCTGGGTCTGTGTAACCCACAGGTCGGCCACAGTAGACATTTACTGTATTTGCCCTGAATATGCCTTGTATGAAGCTGTGGGCGTATTTACTCGTAGTTTAGATCAGGGCTACCCACATTTCTTAGGCTTGCAAGCTACATTTAAAATGACCATGTCAGTAAGATCTACCCACACTAAAAAAAAAAAAAAGCTAAATAATATATAGCATTTATACAGTGCTTTACACCGAATCCATTATTCATTTATGCCACAGTCACACACTGGTGGTGGTAAACTACATCTGTATCCACAGCTACCCTGGGGCAGACTGATGGAAACATGGCTGCCATGGTGCCAATGGCCTCTCCAACCACCACCAAACATTCCTTTACAGCATTGTATAAAGTACTGGAAAGTCCCACCTGAGTAGAAGCACAGGTACCCTACCAAAAAATTACTTTGGTAGAAGTCCAAGTCACCAACTGAAATGCTACTCAAGTTAAAGTCTTTAAGTATCTAGTATTTACTATAATTAAGTATATCAAGTAATCTACAATTAAATGTACCCAAGTAATGAAAGCAAAAGTAAGTAAGTACATGTTAATAACAACCAAAGGCAGTCAGAATTTGGAATATTACGTTGCTCATCACATGAACAGATTTGACAAATCAGCTTCTTGACTTTGTTGCAGTCACTGGTAATCTCAGCGGTGAAAACATGAGATTTCCTTTAATTTCTTTTTTTGTAACGATACTGTGCAATAAAAATGTATCGGAGTAGAAGTCTGCAACTGAGTTAAGAAATTTAGTGAAGTAAAAGTGAAAGTAAAAAAAACTCAGTAAAGTATTTTCACCCAAAACACACTTAAGTCCAGTAGTAAAGTATTATTATTTCATTACTATACAATGCTGCATTCACATAATCAACACTGGAGGTACGGTGGGTGAACTGTCTTACCTAAGGCCACAACAGTAGAGAACAGATGGACCGGGATTTGAACCGCCAACCCTCTGGTTAATGGACGCCTCGCTCTACCTCCTGAACTACAGCTGACCTATAACATGTATATATGTACAGTATATGCATATACATTGAGTGTGCTTTATATACACAATATAACCTATTATTTTGCATGTAACTGTGTGAACCTTATGGTAAAATACAATTCAATCCATTTAAGTTTCTCACTCTGATGACTTGCATTGAATGTGGTCAGTTAGGGTTTCATAGTCCTATTAGTACCAGCCTGAAGCAGACTTCCACATCATCATCAGTCATGGTGGAATGCTATTTGGACTTAATAATCTTTATGTGAGAAAAATGACTGAAGAATGATTTTAGTTCCCTCACCTTTCTCAACTTTTTCAGAGGGGAGTCAGTGTTGTAATTTTTATGAACTGTTCCAAAGAGCCTCTCCACATTTCCCTTCTTTGGAAAAGCATTGATAGATTAGGAGGTCAGACAAACGTGCGTGTTTGGTTTCTTACTTGGTCCAATTCTCCCCCTCGTTTTACAGCTCATCATTGGTAGATATAAATTGGAAGGTTAACTAGTTCACTGACCTCCCTGGAATTTTGCAGTAGCTCCCGCCATTGACCTCTGACCCCTGTGTCAGAAGAGATCTCAGACTGGACGCCCTGTACGTCAATCAAGAGTTAAACGCCACAGGGAGGATAGTTAACAGATGGCATGTGATCTGCGATACCTTTGTGAACTACTGGTGAATCTCCACAGATGTGTTGGACAGCCCTGCTTTAGAACATAACTGCCATGAAACAATCAAAAACTGACTCTTTATTTCTCTAATTCACAGATTGTTTCTCACCTTCTAGTTGCTCTCACTCTTTTGTTCAAAGGAAATGAGGGGCAAATTCTTAACTGTTTGTCTAAAAGCACCAAACTACAAGTCTTGTATGTTTTTTGTGGTTTGTGGTTGGTGTTAGGGGCATTAAGCGTCCTCGCAAAGACAGAGAAACATGACCGTGTGGGTTTGTGTAATGTGTGCCGTTTGTCTAAGTTTACAGTCATGTGGCTTCCAATGTGAAACCTACTACACAAACTTTAAACTTAACTCCGGGGTAACTTAATCTAATTCAGTCGACTTCATAAGACATTTAAAGCGTGTGTGTGTATTTCTATGTGAAGATTGGTGTGTGTTTTGTGTTGTTGCTTCAGTCAGTCTGCTGTTATTCTGGAATTCTGCTGTAAAATACGACGTAAATGAATTTAGTGAATTGGAGTAAATCATTTAAAATGTGTTTGTGCAGTTCAGTGCAAAGATGAAAGCCTGAACATACATCAATGTTAACCTGATAGACCAAAGTAAAGCACTTACGATGTGTTTGAGTTTCCAGGCATGTTGTTCATGTGTCTGTATTAACAAATCATAATGTCAGATTGAGTCTAATTTAATTAAACAGCAGCTGCAGCTTTGACTTTTCTCACCATGTGAACCAGAATGCGTTCTCCTGTGGGGTGGATGGCCAGGGCTTCGTCGTAAAGGCCTTTGGCTTCGTCCAGTTGGCCTCGGAGCTCAGCCAGACGGCCTCGCTGCAGCAGCACCGAGTGTGAATTGGGGAAGATTGCGCTGGCTTCAGCTATGCAGAACTGCGCCTCCTTTAGCCGGCCGTCCGCCATGAACAGCTCACCTTTGGGAGGGCACGAGGAGAGAGGAGCAAAAGGAGGGTTATAGAGGGAAGAAGGGAAGGTTAAATAAGGAGGGGGAATTATAGACAGACAAGAAGGTAATAAAAGAAGGCTTAAAGGGAAGATGGGAAAACTAAAAATTAAAATGTGGGAGCATTACATATGAACCTATAAAGACCCAGTGCCATTTTGGTGACAGTTCCCAAATTATTTCTCAACATTTAACCTTTCTTCAGAGATTTATCACCATTTATTGTAATATTATCTTCTTTACTTTGCGTTTTTTCAGCGAAAATCATGTATTTTCCTATATTTAACTTTTGATCGTGAAAATGTTCACAAAAGCTCAGATTAAAGTTTAGGGTGATTATATCAGAAACAGAAAAAAGTGAAGAAAAATTGACTTTTTCAGGAAATATATATATAACTCCAGTCTCCATCCACTGTCACTGATCAAACTCCATGGGTTTTATTAATGTTGGAGAAGATGACAGTGTTTCTGCATTGACTAGGGAGCCTATGAACGTCCAAATGGTTCATATCTGATGACCTGAAAAGATGATAAACTGCATTTTATACCAATTATTTACATGTATTGATAGGATTAGTGGATCAGAAGTTATTAAACATTTTACATCAGTAGATGGTTTTGTACACCAGTAGATGTTTGGGTCTTTATGGGTTAAACCCACTAGTAATTTGTGAAAAGGACAGGGATGACATAGCTGAGGGTTCAACAGCATGAGGATAAAATGTAAACTGTCCAGCACTCAAACACAAAACACTGCACTCAGATGGACACACACACACACTTAAAGACAGTGTGAAAGAGAGTGGGAGCGATGTAGTGCCTGGGAAGTCATGAAACTCTTGCCTAAATATGGCCATCGCATACTAAAGCTGACTGCCTCCTTTCCTTGCTGCTGCTGAGAAGAGCACAAACCACACACACACACACATATTCAGACACACAAACACACACGCCTACAAGCACTAAACTGTCCAATAAGACCTTGGATTCAAGGCTGACCCGAGGACACTCCCCTAGAAGCTGTTTCCGACCAATGTCTGGAGAGGACTGCGGCGCGGGGGAACTGTCAGTCATTCTCATGGGGTGACGGGGTCAACAGACAGAGAAACCCTGAGAAAGAACCCCTCCAGGTCTAAGCACTCTCACTGTGTGTGTGTGTGTGTGTGTGTGTGTGTGTGTGCGTGTGTGTGTGGGGGGCAATGAGATAGTGAACTGTGCTGTGCAAATATATTGTACGCGCCGTCTGCTTCTGGGTGCTGCGCGAACCCATGTGTGTGTTTGGTAGCGGATGTTTTATTTGTTTACCTGTGTCTCATGGAGGCACAGATGGGAAATACTTACATGAATGCTACCTCTGTGAGATGAAAAAGAGCCATTTCCCAGCTTCAGGGTTCATTTTCATGTCCTCAGTTCAGGGAAATAGGATTCGCTGAACGCTCTCTGGTTATGTAAAACCTTTTTCTAGACCTCACCTGAGCTCTGAGAAACAACGCTTAGATCATTGTAGGCAAGTATACGGCCCATTTATGTCCTCGCAGGTATGGACGGGTGACAAATTAAAGGAAAATACAACAACAGTGCCCTATGGTTTATGGATTGTATAAATCTGGAACACAATTCTTCAGAAAAGACTCCCTCAATTGGTGTTTTGTTGCAGAATTTCTCCAGTTTTTACTTAAATTTGAGTGATTAAGTCCACTATGAATCCAACTACATACTGGCATGTACCCTAGGTTCTAAGAACTGCTTATCTTCCACCGGGTGCCACTGGGTTCTAATTTGTTTTTTCCAACAGGTTCCAAACAAACACTCAATGTCCTGTTCTCAAGTCAGATCGTGTCGCACATGCATTTACCTATATTAAATGAAAGGAACATTAACAGGTACTTCAAAAAGTAGATGATGTTTTTCACATTGGCCTACACAGCACATCACGACTCAACAAATGTCTGTACCGTTTGCATTAGTGCTTATTGGCTCCGTCTTAGTTTTCTTTTGTACTTTTGTTACAGCATGATCAACACACTATTTTCCACAAGAACAAATCTTGTTACAAGTTGGTGTTTGTCATTGTAGTGGTACAACATCCCTCTCCATCCCTCTACAGATATAAACAACTCATATTAAGGTAATTTTTTAATGTATTAAGAATAATAGAGCCTCCTAAATCGCACTGAATCTTAAAAACACTGATGTTAACACATTTTCATAAAACTAATGTTACATTTAAAGTACAATTTATATAAGACTTTTATAACATTTTAAGATATTTTAAGGAGTTTTACTGTAGGTGCCCTGTGATGAACTGAAGATGGAGGACAGCCTGATCTAATATGTCAGTCTAAAGTCTTGCATAGGTGTTCAACTGGGTTTATCTCTAAAACCATTCAGTAAACTATGGAGGGAGACATGATGTTCCTGTAAGAGACCAGGCCCATCAGGTTTTTCCTTTAATTTGTCACCAGTCTGCATATGTTTGTGTTTGTGTGGTTACATACAACAAAGTGTGTCCCTTTTTTAAGTGCCCTCTGTGTGTTTTTTCCTATGAGCCTGATCAGGATGTGAGATTGGGAGAGGAAGTGGCCATTGAGAGGAGGAATGTTGGGAATTAGAGGTCAGAGGGGGGTCTAGAACTGGCTCAGCCTTAAGTTAGAAGACACACCCATGCCCTAACACACATACACACTAACCATGTACACAACCCCAGGAGCAGGGACGTTCTATTTTGTCTTTTGCAGGGGGGTTCAAAGGTTAGACGTTGAAAAAAACCCTTCAAATTACAGTCGGCCGCGGGGGACACGACCCCACCACCCCTTAACAGTCCTTCCCCCAGCAGCTAGCTAGCGTAATGTAACACACTGGTATGCTGGTTGCATCACTCCTCTCCAAATCTCTCTCAGTATTTTCATTGTATGGATTCCCATTCCCATGCCTCACCCACTCCAGCTGAGAGGGTGGATGGAGTGTTGTTTGCTGCCGAGCATCTCTGTACTCCACGCCTTTCATTTTCTGCTAATGCTCTGCTCTCCTGTGAACTTCCACTAGCAGACTGAAGCTGAAGGGGTGGAAGTAATAGTGGTATGCATCACTGCCATTCTGCCCTTAATAGAGCAGTAGCCACATGTATGCAGGTAAAGTGTGCACTCCTACCTAAGGTATGCAGTATTCAATGGGACTGAAATGGGTCTAACCACTAAATTGTTAAAAGTCTTCCATGTTTACCGTTATTTGTGAAGGCAGTTGTAAGAGTGAATGGCTGTAGAAATCCACACTAAAGACCAAAGCACTAAGCCACATTTTTCTGTCTTAAATAAAATAACGCTGTCAAAACTGACACCTTATTTTAATGATTCATTTAAAAATAATTGACGAGTTTGGTTTCCTTTGGTGCTGGTTAGTCATTGTTGGGCAGAGAAGTGCGAAGTCGTCACCTAAGAGATTATTTTTAAAGACATACAGTAAATAACATTTATCCAGATTTACAGTTTTGAATAATGGGCAGAAAAGTAGTTCTACAGATCATTATGATGTCACAGTGGAGCTGATCTTTGACCTTTTGCAAATAAAATATTACCTTTTAATCTTTTTACACATTTGTGTGAAGCCATTCTTATAATTAGTGCATTAATTTGTGAGTTGTAGCCAAAAACATGCCTTGTTAGATGATTGCACCTTTTAAAGACTAAAATCTGGCATCCTCTTTGAATGTTTGAGCCAAACTGAGGAAAATCTTTCAAAGTGATCCTGAGATTTCATGTTCAGAGTTGGATGGACTGATGGATGACACAGAAAGCTGAGGGAGAAAATTAAGCATAACTCAGCAAACAAATAACTCCTCAAAATTCAGCATACCATAAGACAGGCTGCATCTGGACATCCCAGTCTTTGTTTAAAATATGCCAAGAGACATTAATGCGGTTTGTTTATGTGTCTATAATAAGGAGACAATAATGATAACTAGCCTCACTGTGTTTAAACATATGTATATGTGGTCCAAGAATTGATCCTTGGGGTACACCATTGGTTCCAACAAGTTAATGCAGTTAATGCAAAAAGTGAAGGTGTAAAATGAGTTCTATACCTTTTTGGTTTCTTTGCTCCATTCATGTTTGTATGTCTATTTGGGTTGTCTATGCTAAGTAATACAACCTATAATGTACTGCAAAATTATGCCACATTGCTATGAAGTAGTCTCCATGAATACAGTGAAACTGCTGACCTGTAAACCAGATGAGTAAAAAGAACAGTCCAGTACCAAACATGATACTGGTTTCACTGTTTCTGAATTGGGTTTTCAGTGTATGTGTTGTCTCCGTACCAGCCTGCAACCAAATGCGTTCCAGCGTGGTCCAGATGTATGTGGGTCCTTGGCGACGGGAGGAGCTGAGGTCTGATACCTCAGACAGCGCTGCTTCAAGACGAGATGCTGCAACTGATGAAGGGCTCAGAGATCCTGGGGACATGTTAAAGGTATACTTAATAAAAAAAAAACAAAATTAAAAAAAAAAACATTTCAACATCCAAATGCCAATTTTGTCAAGTATCCTTACCGCTACTTTTAGACTTTTAGACAAACTGCCAGCACAAATCCATTTTTGTGTCAGCTCCAGATTGTATCCAGATTGAGTTTATAAAATCAGGACAGCAAAAAAACAGCATGAAATAGGATACATCTCAATAGGGACACTCTGGCCACTCAAATCAGATTTCAAAGCATCTTTTGCATCACTTGCAATGCGACGAAGAGAACGAGGACAGATGGCTAAATAAATTGTCCGCTGGCACTTTGTGCGGAGGCTTCTGTACAAAGTTTGAAGGAACACAAAGCTGTAAAGTCACTACATGTCCACTGACGCCTATGTTGTTACCATAGCAACCCTGACAGATAGTTTGGTGACGTCTGGACACACAGATTTGATCCCTTGCAAATAACAGTGCAGGCAGTCTGTCTGAAAAAGCCTGATTTGAGGGAAACAAATGCAGTTTGTGTGCAGTTTTGTGCAAATTAAAAGTCATCTATAAATCTTTATGCAGTGCTTTAAAGACAGACTATAGCCATGAGAGAAACAGAGGAGTGACACAGGGTTAAAAAGCATTTCCTGTGAATGACTGGCAGGTTCACATATTCCTGACCCTGGTAGAAATACACAGGTGTGGCAAACACTCAGGTCGCTGATATTTAACCAGCACATCTGCTCCCGTAAACCGGGTGGCAGACAGGCAAACATTCATCCAGAATAGGTCAAATGCACTGGGAAATGAACCGACCTACAAATTCACCTTTTTCGCTGGTATTTACCCAACCCCAGAGCGAAAAAAGAAGGTGTTTAATTCACAATAATTAATTCACTATGCTGCAATTTAAGTATCTTCAGTGGTAGTTCCTCCATAACAATGTTTTAACCAGAGAAAGCACTAACCGGTAGAGGCGTCTTGAAAGTCAGGCAGGGTAAGGTGGATAGAGGGTTTCCTGGGTCCGCAGCCGACCTCTGACCTCTCAGCCATTGGTATACTGCTGCTGTCATCAGTCTCACTGTAAAACACATGCACACATATAGTATTCACAAACATGCATGAACAGCACTTTAAATAAACACACACTACATATTAAGAGCTAAAATTATGTATCTGTTACTTATTAGCATATTACTGTTCAACAAATAATGAGCAGTTTGTGCACTAGATATATATGTCATTACAATAGCATGAAAAAATAAATAGTTAAAATATGTCCCAAATCCAAGTTAAAGTGGGGCTGTATGAAGTATTTGATGACACCCATTGTACTTATGACAGAATAGTGGGGCTACTTCAGCTTCATTGATCCCTATTTTATATTTTAAAGGGTCAATATGGATTTTTTGGAGCTATATGAAGTACTCCATAATCAGTGTATTTCTTACTGTTCCAAAAGGGAATGGCAGGTGATAGATGAATTGGCTTTGAGAATTCCCGAGAGACACGATTCAGCCGTATCACCTGTGTTTAGTCCATAGTCTGTATGAGAAGACTACAGGTAATAAATAACTCTGTGCTGCACATAAAAGACTGGCCATCCTAGGGACCGCACATCCCTGGTTGACGAGTGCTACAGGCCTCTACTCATATAACAGCTGAA
>JAPQRQ010000008.1:798737-812627 GCA_037367365.1 Apogon talboti
TTTTCCATTCTTGTAAAGCACTATGAATTGCCCTGTGTATGAATTGTGCTATACAAATAAATTTGCCTTGCCTTGTCTTGCCTTGCCTTACGCTAGATGCCAGTCTGCATGCCTCAAGACTGATCAACTCTCACTAACTGATGTTATATTAGAGCTATTGTTTGTTCAGTTAGAAATGTAACATACACTCAGGTTATGATGCTAACTCTACTGTGCTGCTATGTGGGTTTGTGTCTGTGGCTTGAAATTTGTGTATTTCAGCAAACAGTGATTATTATGCTACAATCCTGACTCACACACTGGCACTGATGACCAGACAGGCTCAACAACAACAGACGCAGAGATCAGAGGAGCAAAATAAAAAAACAAAAAAATACCAGACACAGAGGCTGCATCAAACATATATAACAGAATTTCTTTGAAACCAAGTCCTACAATAAGAAGATCCTTTCTATTGTTTACATAAACAAACTCCACATGCCAATTTAATCTGAATATTTATATTGCATTTAGAATATCCTGATAATAATATCTGTATTTTTCCACAATTAATAGCTAAAATGTTTCCCACATTTAGAATCAACATGTAGTGAAGTAAAGCAATAAAAAAAAGCCTTCAGTGTATGTACACAAAGTGTCATAAATACACAACCTGCATATGTCTACAGACCTGGAGCGGCTGATATCATATCGGCTTTGCCAGCGTTGCAGCATGTCTTCACAGGTTTGCAGGGCTGCAGCTGAGCCAAAGAGGGCGTCTTCAAGCTTTACCTTTGTGAACAGCAAGCTGCAACACAAAACATGCATGAATAACTCATATTTATTTCATGTTTCACTGTCCCAGAACCACATTACGTACTTATATGCATATTTAAAACCTGCTGATAGGTGATGTTAGTTGTAATTGTACACAGTTTTGCATTAGTGCTGAAAATGCAACTTCATCTGGAATAAAGTAGCTTATAGGAATGGACCCAAAACAAGTCAAACCTGTTCTATTGTCTGTGATAACAGAAGGTATTTATACACAACATTGCATTAAAATAAGCTGATGAAAATAGCAGGTTTGAGATGTAAACAAGTACTTGTGTCGTACTGTAAAGGTGAAGTGAATGTTTTCATGCCATGAATTTAGCTATGAATTTATAGACACATACACTATAAATGATGGAAATATGTAAATTAAGAGTTAACAAGTGGAAATAATACATAGAAATACACTGATTAACTAAATGAAAGTCTGGATACAAGCACACATGTACTGTACATGTAGCAGACATGTTCTTATGTAAGTGTATGAGCTTCTACAGTAAGTGCTTAGGACCCATCAACATCTCACTGATGCATGTGGACTGAGACACACAATGATCAATAGAAAGCAGAGAGGGAGTAAAGATAGTCATCAACAACAAGCTCTAAGTGTGTGTCCATGTGTGTATGGGTGTGTGTTTGTGTGTGTATGTGTGTTGCGGCGCGTTGAGAGGTTGAGAAGTAGAGGCCATTGAGTGTTTCCGCTCGGCCCTTTTAGTTGAAGACAACTGGTTAAGTGATGTGGGAGTCTCTGATGTGAACATGTGTGTGTTTGTGTGTAGTAATTGCCAGAACTGGCTCTCAGAGGATGAAGTCTGTCATGGACATCACTCATCCATGAGTGTGAGGGGAGAGAAAGTGAGAGAGACAGAAAGACCATGGTGTTCGCCGCATCTGACGCCCGCCTGCCTAGCTGTCCACTGCCTCCCTGTTGTTGATGGCTCCTCCAATTATTCTGTACTCTCCTGTCAGAGTGTGTGTTTGTGTGTCTTTTTATTTTTGTGTGTGTGTGTGTGTGTGTGTGTGTGTGTGTGTGTGTGTGTGTGTGTGTGGGTGAGGGTGGGTTTCAGTGAGTAAGGGAGAGGGAAGTGGAAAAGGGAAAGGACGAAGAGACAGATGAAGGAATGGAGGTTGAGAATCAATAGCCGACTGAGATGAGCTCGTGTCAGGGGAGAAAACTCTTGCTGAAGTGCGCCTCGTTACCCACTCACGGGTCGGTGGACGATTTGGGGGAGGGGGGAGTGTGAATGTGTGGAGAGTGTGAGGAGAAGATGGAGCGATGGTCGGGATGAAAAAAAAAAGAAACTAAAGTGTGGGAGGAAAGGGGTAGAATTTTCTGACGTGTAGATGACAAGTGCTGCCAAGGGACGGTGTGTGAAGGATACGCTTGCCAGTAGGGGTCCAGTCAAGTGTGTGTGTGTGATTGTGTGTCTCTTGGCTCCCCATTACCAAACGTTTAGATGGTGTAAACCTGCCTAAGTGCCGCAATGTGACAATGTGCATGTGTGTAGGTGTGTATCATGTGTGTTTCACTTTGTTTTGGGTGAACATTCTTCAGTGACATTGTAAAGAACCTTAACTGAGTGAAAATAAAATAAACAAGAGTCTATATTTAAGTCTGTGCTTGTGTGTGTTTTTAGCACAGTCCTGATTCACTCAAGATCTTTTATTGTCACACTCTAAAATAAAAATATACAAAAAATAAAAAAGGCCTATGTTATGTTCAAATATAGTCTCCTGTCCATGACGTCACATCCTCTCTACTAACAATAACATCACTTGCAGATATTTCAGTATAAAATGACACAAGTGCATGATGAGAATAAAACTCGGAGCTATTTAATGAAACCAGTGAAATGCTCTGAGAAAATATAAGTTCAGTGATGCAGTGTGTACATTTAGGTCTGTTATTGTTATTAAAGACATCAATAGAATTGGCAGTTCTGTAATTTATTATTTGTGACGCAGAAATTTAAGAGGCAAACTCGTGTTTAGACTGTGTGTCATGAACCGTGCATATCTGTGAGTACGTCAGAGTAGACTTAAAATTAGAAATGTATACATGATGTAAGTTTGTCCGTAGGTTTGTGTATATATACAGTATGCGTGATTTAAAATAATATTTAGCTATTTCTTTCTTTTTTTCTCCCTTTCTTCTTATTTTTGTTTCTTGTTTTGGTATGGGAATTATTGTGCATTATATTGTTATGATTTTGTACTATAATTATCATTGTGTATGATCTTTTATTGTTTTTTTGTGAGGTGTTGTTACTATTTATGCCTCACATCATGGTGAGGAACTTGAGAAATCATAACATTTTTGGTGCATAGACTAACTCAGTGATTTAGATTTTTGCAAGAATTGCAAAATGCATCAATTACTACTACTATAAAACATGTGATTGACAGCTGTAATTGCCAATCACTGATCTGTTGGGGCTTTTATTTGGACTGGAGGAGAGAGCAGTAGAGGGAAGGTCTGCATTCTAAAAAAATTCTTATGTTTTTTTCCCCCTCTGCAGCTTTAAGAGTGATGATAATACAATACATGCTTTAAATTCCTTAGCCATACCAACGCAGAGCTCTGAATGACTGGATGGATCATTACTATGCTCATTACATCCATGAGACTTCACTGGGATTTGCAATAAAATGACTTGTAAGCATCTCTGATTTACTGTTGTGCTACTGGAAGGCTTTTAATGTGAAACATCTGTTCAGGAAATGATGAGTTCCATTAACAACAGCTCCGCACTGATTGAAAGAATGGCAGAGTCGTAATGCAACCGCACATATTGTATTAACAGCAAATGGTAGAAGCGTCACATTTATATGAGGGCAAATTAGAAAACTTCTATACTCGTACAGGGAAAATGACAAGGCTTCCCCTAATCTACAGTCAGTCTGTGACAAATATAGGTTTGGTCTTTCTCTATTTAAGGCTTCCATCAGTTATTACATAACACATTCTTGGTGTGAATCATAGTAAGTAATATCAAATGGATCGAAGTCATCCAAGGTTCTTTTCTACCTTGTTATTCACCATTCAGTCACAGTCAGTGTTTCCCTCACAGCACCAGAAAAGATAGATTTCATCAAGATTACAGCACTCAAAACTACAAACAAGATTATAAAGGCTGTCATTTCTAGCCTCTTGGGAATGACTCTGGTGTGTAGAAAGCGTAGTGTTGAGGACGGATGGCAGCGCGCTGTGTAGCTCAGTGTAAACGCTCAGCGGTGGCCAGCTAAGAGCAGTGAGTGCCAGCGTAAACTCCATGTAAAAATAGCTAATAATGTTCCCTTGAAAAAAACGGTACATCTACAGTATTACTCATTCTGCACTCCCACAGATCAGAGTGTGTATTCTCTACAGGCACACAGGCGCACGCAGATACACAAGAACACACACACACACACACACACACACGGATACACGTATCTGAGAATATACAGTATATGCATAGCGATTAACACACACAAGCCTGTGCAGACATGCTTGCTTTGTGCGTAGAAGATTGTAAGCCGTGCAAATACACACACTCATATGGATGCATGGACATGCACATGCACAAACACACTCGCTCATGCTGCAACATCCCGTTAGATGAATGCAGAATCAAAGGCTAGGATTAATCATTCTCTTTAGTACAAACTGCAAGACCACAATCACTCTCTCTCTCTCTCCCTTTCTCCATCACACAACCCTCCCCCTCTCTCTCTCTCTCTCCCTCTCTCTCCTCTCTCTCTCTCTCTTTTCTCAGCTCTCTCAATCTGTAGCAGAATCCCATTTCACATTGAAATGCATGCCTGTTTACTGGGTGATTAAAATTTCAAAGAAAAGGGAGAAACGGAGACGGAGAGATAAAAAAGATGAGAGGGTGAGAAGGAAAGAGAGAAAAAGGGGGAGATAGAGAGGAAGGAGATGGAGGGAAGGCGAGGAGGACAGAATCCGGGGGAAGGGGGGGATGTGGGAGAAAAAGGAGGAAGGAAAAATTCGGTATGCTACAGCGAGCTGACAGTTTGCTGTGGTGCACAGAGGCAGTGGCTAACAGGAATCACACACATGCATGAACACGTAAACACACAAGGACACACAAACATATATATGCAAGATTATAGTGTTGCACCCCCCACCCCCCCATCACCCACTCCCCGTCATGAGTGTGCATCACACACAACTACACATTCAACTGTTGTGGAATGCCCAGCACCAGGCATGATGGAAGCTTTGATCTCTGTTAGCTCACACATCTAAAGCAAATGATATTCAGTGAGCATGTTCCAGAGGAAAACACCCCCCGCCTCTCTCCATCTATCTATCTCTATCTCTCTCTGTTTTGATCTCTCATTCTGTGAGGCTGGGCCGGCAACCTGGTGTGAGCCCCATGGGTGGCCCAGAGTACCGCTGTATTCTATTTGGGCTTAAAAATGTTTTCGCATTCATTACCGCAGGTTCAGGTTTGGTATTGGCTCTAAAACACAAATTTCACATGATATGGTACTATTAATTATGGCTCAAGGTATCACCATTCACTGTTCACTGCAGTATATTTTGAGACATTTGGAATAAAGGTGAATGTTCATCACAGAAGCAACACAACAGCTCCAACTATAGTGATATTTACATTTTGCTTTTCCATAACAGTAGAGAATGTTGTTATTTAATCTACATAATTAATATTTAAGCTGCAGGAGCAACTGTATGTTCTAGAATAATTAGGCTAGTTAATGGAAGAGGAATCATGACATCACTCTTTCGTTTCTGAAGCCAGTATTTTGGTTTTTAAGTTTCCTGTCACCATGTTGACTTGTTGGAGTCAGAAGTGACCATATTTGGACAAAAGTAGCAGAACCACCAGAGCCTGAGGCGTCAGAGGTGAGGTACTGCTAAATATTATCTTAATAATTTGATAAAATGCTAAACTTAATCATTAATTGTGAAATAAAATCACTGTATAGTCTTGTCAGTCTTGTCTAGCTGTATGTACTGTAATTATTATTATTATATAAACCAAAACTACAAAACTCCGACTTGATATTTAAACCCAAACCCTGAGATGTTATTAATGGAAGCATATTTTCAAGATGAACCACCAGATCACTTATTAGAGGATCAATTTTTCAAGTATTTTTTTTCAGAGAGAAGGTAATGAGAGCCAGGGCTTTTCGGTGCCACTCCTAGTGGCCATCAGCGGTATTACAACTCAAAGATATTTCCACCTAATTCCACTTAATTTTGGAGCTGATGCCCCTTTCTCTTGCTATAGATAATCAACATTAACATCTTACAGTCCTTTATAATCAGTTTGAACACATCAACTGCATGGTGAGTGTGAGCTGGGACAAGTCTGAAGTGATCTGGAGGGAAATTTATTAGTTTATTAATTGTATACTTGTTGACTGTGGAAGCTACATGTCCCATTATTTATTTGTTCATTTATTTCTCCTCCTTTTCATGTCATGCTTAACTTGCTTTGCTTGTCATTGTCCAGGACCATGTTTCAATGACAATGCTGAACAGATATATTGCGCAGCTCTATTGTACACAATATATACTGATTAATATTGTCCTTGACTTGTTTAGGCTCATTTTGTAAGAATGTATCCAGAGCTGCTTGGGAACTGTGTGCGGCTTTCTGATGTACTTTGTACAGATTTTGTGCGGGAAGTGTTAAAATCATTTCATGCACTGTCATTGAAATTTGGCAGGAGTGTGCATCAGTAACTGTGTTTACATGGACACTAATATACCACAAACAATCAGAATAATAACCTGATCAGAATAAAAATACCTCATGTAAGCACCTGAGACTAAAAAGACTGGCCAGATTAGAAGGAATTTTCAATGGAGGTTCAGAGCACTGGTGTAAACATATTAAATAGGAAAATATTCACGCCCACTAACCATGTAATCACTTAATCCAACCGTTTCTCTCTGGTTTGAATAAATGTATGTTTTCTGTGCATGTTTGCCCCATGTGGCAGTAACATTAGGTGGCTAGAAAGTCAGTAGCAAACAAAACTGGTCTATCAGTAGTAGAACCAAGATTTATGGATATCTGTTAATTAAACGAAGGTCCAAAAAGGTCTAAGAATAAATGTTTGGGGCCGTAAACACAGATATTGTCAGATTGCTTTATTTATTCAGTTGAATTGGAGTTTCTAATCACAGCTATTGATGTAAACCTCAGTAGAGAAACATAGAAATACACACATTATGAATACTTGTATCTATAAAAAGGGTAATTCCAATTTTACATAAATGCTTCACTCTACATTGAGCCACGAAGCTGCACTATGCTGATTGGATAAATCATGTCTAATTTACCACGTTTTACATTTTAATGTATGTGAAGTGTCTCTTACAGCATTCCTTTTATGTTAGGGACATGTTGTGAGCCAGTTTTGATTTCACAAATAATCATACATTGGTATTTTTTTTTTACTTGAGGGGGATAAAGCTAACTAGCTAGCTAACACATGCCTACATAAACATCCATGTAAAACAGCAGCATCCATTTGGGGCCTGCTTTTAGTCCATCTGGCAAATTAATTCCAAACTTTGCTCTTATTTTAGCTCTATTTTCACTCCTACTAACTGAGGAAACTATCTGGCCTTCTGCTGCAAAATACTCCTCTATATCCAGACGTTGGTTAAATATCTGTCTGCCATTGTTTACAGCACACAGCTGGTTATCAGGTTTACTAATGACAGCAATCATATAACCTGTGTTTAGGCTTTTGTCCTAATATTTGCAGATGGTTCATTATTGAACCATGATGAAAAGGGTAATATAGCAGTCAACCTGACAATTACACTGCTACGTACAAGGCACTCCATGATAATGGGAGAAATATAGAGGAACGGCAGATAAAGTTGGTTAGAAATTACATCTGAATCACTGCTCGTCTCTGAATCTCTCAATTAAAAAATGCTTCACCGGCATGGCAAGACTGTCTAGACGTTTAATGATTAGATCAAGTCCTAATAAATATCACTTGAACTGTAATCATATCCATTGAGCTATATCCTGTAGATCTGTGACTCTCTCTGACTCTCCGTCGCTCCATAACAACAGTTTGGGAACAACAACTGATGCTGCCTGCTCTACCCATATGACCTCATGGTTACTGGGGCGATGGGGATTCCTGGCGCAGAGAGCGTTGTGATTGGCTAAACCCGGAAAGGAGCTCTTAAATGGGTCAAAGCAGTCAAGTGTCTCTATGGAGGAGGTGTGTGTGTGTAAGTGTGCAATTGTGCATCTAGACAAAGAGAGGACAGATTTCATCATCTAATTGTACAAATAGCACTGAGAGGTAAAGCTTGTGTAAATATAACACCATCAGCTTCCCTCCGTCCGCCCACTCTGTCTCTGTGTTTTCTTCTTCCTGTCAGGTTCTTGTGTTCTTCCTTCCCTTCGATGTTTCATCAATTTTTCTTGTTTTTCTGCATTTCCTCTCCCTCCTGATGTATGGATGTACCCCATCTGTCTGTAATCAGACCGTGGAGGCCAACACTGACCCCAAATGGCTGTATTATGAAATGCTCCGCTGTGCTTTGAAATCAAGAGGAAAAAACATCAGAAAGATGATGCAACATGCTTACATATTATGGTTTATGTGAAATATCACACTGGTACTGATGCAGCTCCTCTCAGTCCTCTGTACGTTATAAATATGATTCATTACGTCTTTTATTTCAGGATTAGAGACTAGAATCATTTCTGTGGGATGATGGGAGGGTATAACACAAGAGTTTTTGTTTTTAAACTACAGATAAGCCACCGTAAAAAATTAATAAGCGAGGATTTTAAGCACGATTCTGATGTGAATGCAGCTACAGTTGTTATTATTTTTATATTCGCTTATATATTTGCATTAAGCATCCTACTCCTCGTGTTTCAATATGTTGACATGTCTATTTACATGAGTGCAAGGTTAAACATTATGCTAACACTCAGATCAATTTGGTCCAAAAACATCTGCGTACATATAAATAACATAGCTGAAAGGTCACAGGTTGTTGGCTGCAGCTTTAACACGTGATCATCATTAAATCACCGAGCTGCTGCGGCGTAATTAAAGACTGAACGTCTGTTTTTCCGGCGTTTTATCTGAACTCAGCACAGCGTACAGGTGGGATGTGACTACGTCCAGAATGATTCAGTTGAGAGAGCTGGGGTCAGAGCTGCTGTGTTGAAAGGGTAAGGGTGTATGAGGGGCATAGGTACCGCAATGCAGGCCTCCACTCTGGCACGTCTAAATAAGGCGTCAAGTGTGTGTGTGTGTGTGTGTGTGTGAGAGTGTGTGTGTGTGTGGTTGGCCTCAAACACAGTGGAGCTGAGACACCCTATCCCTGCGGAGACAGCTAGTGTTAGGGCTGCACCACTCACTGGAGCTGCTCTTAAACACACACACATACACACCCACACCCAAACCCACACCCACACACACACACACACACACACACACACACACATATAAAATTTTTAAAAAACCAACAAGATTTCAGCTTTCAGTCACTCGATGCCTTATCTCTGGTTTACTAACACTCTGAGCAACATGTTCTGTTCTGAGTGGGATGGTGTAGTGGGTTTTTACTTGAAGTTGTCTGGATGCTGGCTGAGGGCCAAGCCGAGGGTGTCCAGGGCATGGCGGTGGTGTTTCTGGGCACTGAGCAGCAGGATCAGCAGGTGGAGGGAGTGTAAGTCATCCCCGTGGAGAGACAGAGCCGTCTGCAGAGGCTCCATGGCTGCCGACACCTGCCGCACACAAACACAAGCCCCATTTTCAGTTCTTCGCAAAAGATTTGTAAACCTGTAACACGTTTTCATTTTTTTGGCGTGTACCTGTCGGACGAGGGCCAGCTGTAGAGCCAGGTACATAGCAATCTGTGCATCCTGAGGGTCTAATGAATGAGCCCTGTAATGCAACGAATCAGTTTGTTTTAAAGCACTTCACATGCTGGAAGGGCTGAAATCATTAGTCAGAAATATAACACATACCTACAGGTACAAGTGGTCCTTTTTCAGTTGCTATTATGAAGATGATTATACATTTCTTTGTACTATTATGAACTTTGATCTTAGCTATGAAGCATTTTCAAAGCACTTAAAAACTACTCTTTGGAAAAGGGCTCTGTAATTTAACTTTTTCCTACTTGCTCAACTCTTCTAGGTGACATTTGACTTATTATAATCACATACTTTATTGTATTTATGTTGAAAAGTTTGATTGTACCTTACTCTTCTTAAAAGGGTGCTATGTTGGATTGATATTCCAAAATCCTGTACCAGAAAATACATTCTTAAGACCCACAACCCACCAATGAATCAACACTATGTATCCACAGGCTGTATCACTCACTGAATAAATGATAAAGCTCATTGCACATCTTTATTATGGTATCATCAAGTTTTCTTCTTCAAACTCAAACTCATGGCTGCCTATTTTGACAGTCGATCAAAATAACACTGTGTCTCATTATCATCACGTGCTGCATCAGCTGATAGTTTACATTATAGGTCTGTTTGCTTAGCTCTGTTTTTAGACAGAAAACAGCCATATATTAAGATCCGTCACTTACTTGTTGAGAGCTTGTAGTGCTTTTTTATTAAATTCATTCCGATCGTCTTTTAAAGTAGCTGTAAAGAGTACAGAATGCGATATGAGAAGAAACTTTTGTTTTACATACGAACAACGTCTGATGAAAACTACCTTAATGTAAATGTGTGTTCTTGCTGGAAGGTGTATTCTTACCATCAGAGGCCTGCAGACTACAGCAGAGACCCACAGCCAGGTAGGCCCTGGGCAGGAACTCCCCCGCCTCCTCCCCCATAGACACCACAGTCTGGGACAAAGTCTGAGCCTCCTCAAACTGGATACAAACACAAAAACACACCCAATTAGCATCTAAGGCATGTCAGTTCAGTTGTGTTCCCTCTGACAGGTACAATGTTGAAATACCAAGTTGTTACATGCAGATGTCATACTTGTTGTTGAAGGTTTATATAGTACAGCTACATGTATTCAAGTTACATATTATTACACATTTCCACTGTTCTCTACTATTCTGATGATATGAAATTTTAGAATAACAGGATAACGAAGCTCAGTTTCAACTTTTATTATTATATTACATGGTTATATCCACACAAATGTTTTCTTTTTGAAATACTTTAACATTAACCCACATGAACATTTTTTATTGAGCGTTCTAACACACCTGAAAAATACATCACAGGCCAAGGACAATGAAAAAACACCAAACACCAGAATTGTGACAATTTGGTTGAATAACAGCTTTCCTGCTTTTAATGTAACAACATCATGATACATGTTGAATTAACAGCTGGTGGTCAAGGCTTATGCCTTGTTTTATTTGGGAAATGTGAGAAGAGCTTGATGAATCGGGGGAGGATGTGTAGTTACTGGTTAGAATGAATCACATTGCTTAAAAATTTCAACAAGGTCAACAGTGGTTAAAAAAATTTAGGGATTCTTCAGTGCTGGGTGTGGACACAAGGACCTCAGCTCCAAAATGAAGCCAATACAGAAGTATGTTTATGTTGTAATACCACTGATGGCCACTAGGGGTTGGCTTCATAAACCACTCGCTCCCATGTACAGTACATACATTAAAGTTTTCTCTAAAACTACCAGGTCAATAATTCTTTTTCAGGAGTTATTCTAGTCATTCCATTTTATTCAGACCCTCTAATAAGAGATCTGGTAATCAATTTTTAAACCCCGTTAAACACCGCCCTGCCCCCCCCAAAAAAAAAAAAAAATTTAAGGGCAAAAAAAAAGCTTTTATTTCTGCTGTGTTGGGCTTTGACAGTTTTTTATTTATTTGTATATAGTAATTTTAACGCTTATTTTTTCTTACAGACATTGCCACTGTAGTTTTGCTTAATAGGTACCACTAATTAAACCGTAAAATGACTCCATGCTTGATGAAGTTTACTGGTTTATGGAGTCTGACCCCTTTGGCTCCAAAAAGCCGACATGGTTACAGTCAAATCACAAACTACTGGTTTCAAAATGGCTATTCAGAAACCGCTAATGTCCACTTGTTAAATCTGATGTCAAGGTGCCATAAAACTAATTTCCATGTCCAAACAGTCATCCTGTGTGCTTGTTCACTGCGACGTCAAAAGGGGCTGAATTTGTTTATGATTACTGCAATTTATCATTGCCAGTGTTTTACTTGCAGTTCATGATTTTAATCATCTTAAATACTGTTTCATCTCCTGGTCCATTTTCAGATGTGCATTCACTTCATGCTCAGCTGTCTGTATTGACACAGACTGTCGCTTTATTTACCTTCCCATGAACTGGAGAGCACAGATAATGGGCTGACAAAAGAAACACAAAGAAGGAAGATGTGTAATAAAAGCCATATTCTACTTAAGGTCTGGTTTAGCAGAGACAAAGGGAGCTCACATTAGGTAGTTCATGTGTTAACATTAGCCCCCTCTGCTCTTTATCATCATGTGTAAAGTCGTAGATGTGTTTTATTGAATACAGAGCAATGAACCAGAACCGGAAATGACGCCACAGCCTATGATGTAAACGTAAGCAATAACATATTTGTGTGGATGCAACCTTGAAGGAATGCACACATTAAGTTCACCATGTCCCTAAACAGCCCCGAAGCTTCTGGAGATGGACATCAAAATTTCAGAAATGTCAGATTGACTGACTTCCAGTACTGGGAGTTGTCCTTTTACTGGATTTGTACATAAATACATGGACATTCAGTCAATCAGGAGGTAGATGAGTCCCCCATATTGTGGTTGAAAAGCATCTCAGGACAACTTCCAAACAACTTTTAAAGATGCTCAATGTAACATGTACTAAAGTATCTTCAACCTTTGCCTTGACTCAGACTCTTGACCCTGAATGGTATCTCATGAAAACAGTAACCTCTGAAACAAAGCAGATAGAGCTCCATTGTGAGGATGCACTCCAGGACCTGTAACATCCTCTTATACATTAAAGGAAAAAAACACTAAGAGATGAACAAGGCCGAGGGCAGGCAATGTGGCACTGATGGCGGAGTCTGATGTGAGGACAGTCCGAGTGGATTCAGCTGAAGGACAGTGAGGAGTTTGCTGAAGGACACACACACACACACACACACACATCCGCCCACACATGCAGCAGCAGACCGCGGGCGGGCCAACGGGCGCCGTGTGGCTGAAGCTCTGAGCGGAGGAGAAAGTGTGTCACTCCGTGTGAGGTATGGCAGGTGGGTAGGTGGGCGTAGGGGGGGCAATGCCTTTGACTGCACGCCAGCACTACAGCAAGCCAACTGCTTTGACCCCCCCCCTCCGCCTCCTCTTCCTCCTCCTCTTCCTCCCTTCATCCTCCTTCTCTGTTCTCTCTCTCTCTCTCTGAATCCAGTCCTTGCGAGTTCAAAGCCTCCACACAATAGCCAGTCATTTAAAAACACAGCCCGTCCATGCACATCTTAGGAGGATTACGGTTTTTTCCCCTCTCTCCCTTGAATGGTGTGAAATAAGAGCATGTCACTGTTGTCGGGTGAAAACCTTGCACTTTTGCACTCCCCCCCCACCCCCCGCCACCGAAAACTGCTCTTTAGGAATTTAGAAAAGCAGCTTTGCTTTACAGATCGGCAATCTTGCATTTTATGGTGATGTCACAGGTTTGGGGAGGGTTTCAGGCACCCTAGGATCCTTTACTGTTTCATCTTTAACCCATAAAGACCCAGAGCTACTTTTGTGGCAGTTCCCAACTTATATTTTCTCTCTATTTAACCTTTCCTAA
This sequence comes from Apogon talboti, assembly GCA_037367365.1. Classification (NCBI taxonomy): domain Eukaryota; kingdom Metazoa; phylum Chordata; class Actinopteri; order Kurtiformes; family Apogonidae; genus Apogon; species Apogon talboti. Next base: position 812,340 of record JAPQRQ010000008.1, read on the forward strand.
CTGATTTATCACCATTTATTATAATATTATCCTCTGTATTATGAATCTTTCCAGTGTAAATCAGGTATTTTCCTATATTTAATTCACTGATCATGTAGACATTCATAAAAGCTCAGATTAAAGTTGAGGGTTATTATATGAAAAACAAAGAAAACCGAGGACAATGTGACTTTTTCAGTAATATCTATCATTAACTGAAGATAAACCAAGTATCTCCATCCACTGTCACTGATCCAACTCCATGGGTTTTACTGGTGAATCAATATTGTAGAAGATGACGGTGTTTCC
>JAPQRQ010000008.1:829629-840073 GCA_037367365.1 Apogon talboti
ATCTATCTATCTATCTATCTATCTATCTATCTATCTATCTATCTATCTATCTATCTATCATCCACCCATCCATCCATCACTAATGGTCGATTCAAAGTAAATAAAAAATAAACTCACTTATCCACTGCATTCTAAGTATTTCATCCATAATGTGAGTTGAGGGGCATATTACTTATTGAGCCCCTGCTCCAGCTCCATAGAAAAACCCAGGGAACCTCTTTACTGGTATGTTCCCAGGGTCCTGTGTTACCAGTTCTTAACCCTGATCCTGATGACTCTGGGAACCAACTCCTCAACACCCACACATGAGGCTGGTATCAGAAACACCACGAGAGAGAGAGAGAGAGAGAGAGAGAGAGAGACAGAGAAACAGCCGACTGTCCTTCATGTACCTTTAATAACGAAGGCCTCAGCCAGCAGGCGCAGGTGGTAGATGGGCTGGTCGTCCTTCGTCAGCTCCTCCAGTCCCACCCGGGCGCACATTCCCTGGGCGTCCCGGTACCGTCCCTGCACATAATGGACCTTGGCCATCAGCAGCAGAGCTTCATTCAGATACCTGGGCTGGAGAACAGAAAGAAATCACTCAAACAAAGAGACTAGAGCAGGGGTGTCAAACATATGGTCCGTGGACCAAAATTGGCCCACCAAGGGGTCCAGACAGGGCCATGGGATGAATTTAAGGTGCAGAAATTACACTATATATATCAGGATAAGACTTTATTTATCGCACAGCAGCATTTACAGTAAAGTGAGCCTAACAAATACCAGAAAACGCGACGGCCTGACAATTAAGTGTTGAAGTCATTACTGTAAATAATGTAACTTTAATTAAAGTTACATTACTGTAAATAATGTAACTTTAATTAAAGGCTGCATAACTGTCCACTGCAGTAATGTCATGCATGAAAGGGTTAAGGACTGACTGTTAGACGGCCTCGGCTCAGGATGGTGTTGAGGAGGCCTTTGGCTCGGCCCAGTCTGGGCTGGCTCTTGTCCATCAAAGGTGTGGAGCGCCGTAACAGGTCCATATTTTCCATTAGACACTCCTCCAGCTGCGCCTCAGCCATCAGCAGTGTCCCGTAATCATCTGGAGGAACGAGATTCGGAAAGTTTAAAGACAACACGGTTTGTTATAGCAGGTCTGGGTTCAGGGTCACAGGCCATTTGGTTCTGTAGCCAAAGTCAACTCATCCAAGTCCCTGAAAAAACATTTCCCATCTGCTCAGGGAGAGGAGTTCAGATCATTTTTGTCTGTTGTGGTCTGTTGGGAGGCCTTAGTTTCCACTTTGCGGCTACTTTCCTAAAATAGACTTGATAAGCATTCCTCATGTCCACCTACAATGAATGAGGATATATACAGTTAAAGTTTACACAGACAGTACACAGCTCAGGCAGCGTCCAGTAGTAGAACACACCGTGCACATTAAAGCCTTCCTGTTTAGCTTTGGGATTGTATGTGTGAGTGTTCTGAAGCCAAGTCCGTCAGCGCTGTTTACGCCCTAATGTAACTGATATTTATGCCGCTTTGTTTTATCAGCGCAGCCTTGACCAAACCTGTCAGTTACAGCAGCGATAAAACAGAAGGACAAAACTAAACTAAAAGCTATTTAATGATTTCACAAGTTGGAACCAATTCTTTGGAAAGACCAAGTATTTATCCAAGAGTTAATCATGTTATAACATTTAAGGAGAGTTAGAATAGAATAGAATAGAATAGAATAGAATAGAATAGAATAGAATAGAATAGAATAGAATAGATTTATTTATTTATTATATTTATTCAGCTAATTCTATGCAGATTTAGTGTTTTAGTTTACTTAGCACACTAACACTTATGCTTTTTTAACATATATGCAAAAGAACATACTGAAACTAATGAAGCATTCCTTTATAAGTTGAGAAAACAGAAACACTTTTGGATTTGCTGGAAAGTGTGACTTATATGAGCTCATGAAAAGTTGATCTCTTCTCAAAGATCAAATCTAAGATGATCTTACAGAATAAGATACATTTCTGCAGATAAATAAACAACATAACAGTTTATAAAGTAAGTGAAATGAGTTCCTGTAATACACAACCTGGTCAACAAAAAAAAAGACTCCACCTGGATTTAATGCAAATACAGATCCTTCCATTGAACAATTCCTGCAGTGATTAATATGTTTGATCAGTTCTTTAACCCTTTAACTGATGCAGTGAGCAGCTTCTCATTTCTTAACCAACCATCAGTTTGTACAGAGCATAAAGATCAGACAATACTAGGATTCACCAGGATCAGATTATGACAGAGTCATAGATTGGATAGACCTGAACCACATTGAAAATTACATCGAAATCGGACTTTCAGTAAAAAATCTGGACAAAAATGAGTGAAACTATGGATGGAAATCAATGTTCTGACATTTACTGTGACACTGCAGAAGCACTGTACGGCATAAATGATTCCAGTGTGTCCTCACAGCTAAAGGAAGATGTCAGATGTGTTGGACTTAACCAAAACACACTTGGTTTTGGTAGACATACATGTGTTCTGGTACTTGACTTCCCCCTGCTGTTGAGAGTTTGGAATATCAGCACTACATAGATCCTCTTTCACCCTTTTACCCCTAAGCCTAAAATGATAAACTTTGACTTTTTTTTTTTACTTATTATGACCATAAACAGGTCAGAAAATACACTTTGAGTAAGCCCTTTTACCCATTTTTCCAGAACAATTGCAACTTTCAATATCTCGCAGTAATTTAATATTTACTGCATGTTCTAATACTGCAATAACAGTTTAAAATGAAGAAAAACACAAAAACAGAATTAGATTTTTTGACTTTTCATAGAGAAAAAAACATTAAAGGTAAATTAAAGTTGCAGATTATAAGCACAAAATGTCAGCTTTCAATAATAGTGCTTGCTGTATGTTACAGTAGGCCCTGTAAGTTCATTAAAAAAAGTACATTTTCAAGCTATGTACAGGAAATTACTTAAAACTTCTTAGCAGTGCAGTGTACAGAACCCACAACTGCTTTTTTTACAGTTTTAGGATGGATTTGACCTCTAAGTTTGTTGGCATTTGTCTTTACCCTGCATGAAGTTCCTCTATCACTAATCTAGATTAAAGTCAAGTGCATCATGTCCTCTGTGCAGCCTCATCATCAGATCCGCCATTATAAACTGCATGCACACCGTGATTGACTGATTTAACACTTGAGTGCTTGTGCATTCAGGGAGAAAGAGCCGGCGTGCACTTTTAGCCAGTTACGGTCACAATACCAGCAGATCTGCAATCAAGTCACCTGAAACCATATTTACTTTGCTAAGGTGAGAGGTGGAGGCAGGTGCATTAGCCACTTCACAGAGTCAAGCTGTACAGGGCACATTATGATAAGTGTGTTTGCATTTCTTTGAGCACGGTGTAGAATGATTCCACAGGCGCGGGCAGGAACAGTTCACTGGAAAATATTGTTTTGCATAAAATACACCTTGAGTCTTTCCTGCACGGCGTGGACAGTCATACATTATACCTACTGTCATTGTGTGTAGTGTAAACTTCCAGGTAGTGTGGTGTTATTCATGGAGCCATCCTGTAAACCCTCTGTAACCCCTGATCTGGAAGAAACCAAGAATTTAGAGTATGTCTTTCTTAGTGGAATAAATTTACAGAGAACCCTCAAGTACAGCTGCATATTATATCTTGAGGAGAGTCCAAAGTTCAACTTGTAGAGTATTCCCTGCAAAAAAATAACCATACAGTGCAAGCAGGACTGGCTCTTTACGGAGCTTTAAAAACCTACTTTATGGATCAGATGAACAGAAAAGGAAAATACAGGACACAATATTGTCCTAAGTGCAAATACATACATGGTATTTGGAATAAAATCATGAAAATATGCGACTTGACTAGCTTTTACGTTGATAATTTTAATAACCTGCTGTATTTTTAATTATAATGTGGGTTTATATGACTAATTTTTTCACATCATTTTTTTCACAACAGGTGATACCTCCACCCCAATCCGCCAGGTGAAGCACCCACCCACACACACACACACACACACACACACACACACACACACATATAAACACACACTCTCTCACCGTCCTCGTGGATCCGTGCAGCCTGCATGTGCTCGATCATAGCCGGGATCTTGTCCCACTGACACTCCGCCCGGTACCGCTCCAGCTCGGTCTCCAGCCGGAGCTGAGTGAAGGAGACCCGGGATGCCATCGGCGCTCGGTCCCGGTGGTGGTGGTGGTGGTTGTATTCCCCGGACACGATGGGAGTAACTGCGGACTACCAGGAGAAATAAATGTGTAATCTGTGAGTGCGGAGGGGAGGAGTGGGGGACCGCAGCCACAAACAGACATAAATCACAACTAAACACACTGTAGAACTGACAAATACATGGACGTTCCACAAGAAGTAAGTGTAAACTTCCTCTGGAGATTATATGGAAATGAATGATTCTTAGATCCGTTTTATTTTTATTATTGTTAGGACAGAATTAGTGAAGTAAAAGCACTAATACGGTATTAGCAATACCATGCTGTTAAAAAAAAAAAGGAGTACAATGGTCCCTGTTAAACTGCATATGGTGTTTTTGATTCATTTTACCATTGTACATGTAATATTGAGCTAATTTGATCTACTTTATAAACTGTTAGTGCTTTAACCTGTAACCCTATAAAATCATTTGTATCATAATTGCTACACCGGGTTCTTAGACCTTTACCTTATCAACAAGCTCAATACTTTCCTTAAAAACCTGTTGTATATGACGCAGTAGGTGTTTTCTTCAATTATTCCACAAAGAATCTGGACTTTAAATGTTTACATCACTGTCACATTATTAGACACCTGTTTTCCTTAAGCTTAGGGTCACCTATTAGAGTAAAATATGTAGTAAAAATAGGATATGTGAATGAATTTTCCTTAATGAAACAGCAGAAACGTGTTCTAAATGTTGATCTCACCCAAAGCCATGTGAGGAGAGGTGACAGTTGTATTGTCATGCAGAATAAGGTATTAAAAAGTACTTTATTATGACTCTGTGTTCTGTGTTTGATTACATAAGCCACTTAGCAACAACAAGTGGAAGGTTCAGTGTGTGTTATTTAGTGATTTCTAATAGTGAAGTTACATATTGCACCGAATTATATTCTCTCGTTAGAGCCAGTGTTTGTTCAGTCTGTGATGGACTTTTTGATTAAGGTGGATAAACTCTGGCCCACACTCAAACATACTGGTGATACAGTTGTACTTTAATGCGCTGTTGCTATTAAACAGAAAAAAGGATGAAGAGCAGGTTTGCTCTGAGCTACAGTAGAAATATAAAGGACTTTGTGGAGGTGACTGAGTGCATCTGGATAAGGTAATAACACAACTCTTATTTTCAGGTCATATTACACCATTGAAAGCATCCATCCATCTCTGCAATTAAATGCCTATAAATCTTTCATGCTGTACCTTTTGTTACCCTGTATGGTGGTAAGAATTAATCAATCTTAAACATCAACAATAAAAAGCATCATTTGCATTAATGCAGCAGTAACATTAATCAAAAAATCATACACAACAGTAAACATTTTAGACCATTTTTCATACTTTCTGATGCTGCAGATAATAACTATATATATTTTTAGAACACATCTTTTACCAGTGCAGTTATTTTCACTGCATTGATATCCTAAAGTATCAATCGAATAAAGTATTGATACTTTAGGATATCAATATTTCCTCCGTACTGAAAATCATATCCTGTTTTTGACTAAGACAGTGTAAGGAAGAGTTTTATTCCTCCTTCAGATACTACATTATACAGAATGAACTTTCACACATCTAAGCACAAGACTGTTAGATAATGCAGAATATTACAGCCCAGACTATTATTAAGCTCAAACCATTTCCTTGCATTAGTGACTCTAGTCTGTAATGGCCACTGTTTGAAATGTGTCTGACATTTTGAGAGGGCTTGATCTGAAGTGCGTTCCTCCTCTTAAAACCTGCATCGCTAATCTTTTTAACACTTTAACTGGATCAGGAAGGGCTTAAGAAACAGCGATGCAAAGAAGGGTGCATATTGTGCAGTGTCCATAATACATGGCTCTTTGCATGCATGTATGACTACTTGAATGAGTTTGCTAATATAAGCAGTATTAGTAGGCTCAATGCAACAGTAACATATTGCACTCTAATGTGAAACTGTATTGGATCAAACACAAGACTGTAAAATCAATAAATGCATTCTTTCTAGTCTCATATCACCAAAAGCTCTGATATGGGAAAACTCAAGGGACTAAATGAAGAGAGGAAGAGGTGATATATGGATCTGAGAACTAAACACATACTGTAAACAGAGGGCAGGGGTCAGTGACTACACTAAGGGGTTTAACTACCGCGCTTTAAGATGTAAAATAGAACCTCAAGCCTTTTGAAAAGAGATTTGGCAGCGTCATTTTCTCTCTGGAAACTTGACATTTGTGATAAAGCGATGCTTCTCCTCCTCAGTGAAGCTGAAACAGGCTCAGTGGAGCTATAGTGAGTTAATGTGTTAATGTGAATCTAAACAGCTGAGCGTCCATTCCCTCCCCCTGCTGACGTAGTGGTACAGTCATGACAAAGGAGGCAGATTTATAGCAAGAGAGTTCACATTTTAACATTCACCTGCATCCAACCATACCCATGCATCGGTCAGTCTTAGCACTAAAATACAAGTTAAATATGTTGTTCTATTAAAAAAGCTGTATGGGATCAATTCTGGGAATGTCAGTTTGTACATACTGTTTTATTTTGCATATAGTATACATGCAATATTATCATTATTATCCATCTGTTCTGCACTAATGGTCTTGTTAATGTTCACATTCTCATTTTTAGCTCCAGACACTGCACCTGTACAACAATCAAATTTCTCTTAATGTTTCTACATGTTTTCCCTGTATTTTTCCTCACATTTTGTATTTGTTACCTCTGCCAAGGAGGTTATGTATTCACCAGGGTCTGTCACAAAAAGTTAAGGACGGATTTTAACTAAATTTTCAGGAAATGTCCAAAATGGGACAAGGAACAGGTGAGTCGATTTTGGGGGAGATCCAGGATTTTTTTATGGCATTTTCAGTTCAATAACCTCTCAGCTGCCATGTCTGTTTCTGCACATGACATTTGACATCATGTCAACGTGGCCCTATTGTTTGTCTGTTGCTAAGTAACCCACTTCAAGGGAATTGTTTATCTGTTACTAGGTAACCCACTTCAAAGGTATTATGTTACAACAGCATGGTGGGGAACTCAGCTGCCTTGGCAGAGGTCTGCGCTCTCCAAGTGCTTTTCTAGTTTTCCTAATATTATGAATAGTGACTTGACTGGTTCTTTATTTCCCTAATATTTCATTGCATTGTTGACTGTGTGTTAACCTGAATATGACAGATAAATGAATCTGAATATATAGTCTTTGTTTTTGTCTGGTCTATTTATCATCATTATTACATCACCATTTGTTGGATTTGCACTGTATTTTTAAATTTTTAAGTTTTAAATTTTTTTATGTTGACTCCTGAGAAAAATGCTAAAACGTTTTTTGATTTTTAATTTTTTTTAATGAATATTAATGATTTTTTTCTTCTTTGATAAAACTGTGACACTCTTGTCTCCTGAAGTGGACAAAAAATTAATAGCTAGGTCTCAAGAGTCTAGAGGTGGAGTTCACACCTAAGCTGTCAAAAACTAGCTTAAATTTCTGACTTTTTCTTGTTTTTTTATACGCAAAACATATTGTAATTATATCCTAACTTCCATAAAAACGGTAAGGAACATATTATTCTGTATTTTTAAGTAAACATATTCTCAAAATATCGTTAAAAGCGGCAATTCAGCAACTTTTTGACTTAAACATGGAGGATAGTGTCTGTGTGTGTAACGCTCTTGCTTTGGTTGCATATGCTCTGACAGTTTTAGCCAATCACAGTGAGCTGTCGTGTCCAAGTGGCTCTACGGAAAGCCATGAGGTCCGTAAAACCTCTAACTGATCATTGTCGCCTTCCCATTAAACAGGTACAACTGTCCACAGAGTCAGGTAAACACACGTTTTATTTACCTATATGCTTAATTTAAGTGTTTAAGCAAAACTGTTGCAGTGAGTTGTGCAGTATTTTGAGCATAATGAGCTTAGGAAGTGAGTAACAGCTTTAAAACGAAGCTTCATGCTAGCAAATGTTTCAACAAGCTTTATGGCTAACGTGTGTGCCCGTTATGTTGTTTATCTAATGTAATATTCTTGTATTGTCATTAAGCTTCATTTAGTACATTTTAACCATTGTATCCCAATAACAGATCTCTTGTTTTACTCTGGAATGTAGTGGTTTTATTTCCTCTCTGATGAATGTTCTGGACATAATCAGAATGATTTAATGTGTAACATCTGTGAAAAATGTCCAACAACTCACTAATGATGGATAATATGACACATGTTAAAAATATATACATCAAAACAACTACATAGAGTCATTGCACTTGTGAAAAGTCTGTTTAATCTGACTTTATGTTCAATGTGTCTCCTTTCCTTGCATATCAGCTCATCCAGTCCTATGTAATCTAAAGTAAAAGGTTTATAAGTCATTCAGAGGTTGGCCAAAGTAATAATGACTATTTGCATCATCAATGAGCAGAGGATGTAAATCAACTTTATAAATACCTATAAAAACAAATCTGAACCAATGGTTATCAAACTGTAATGAATCTACAAACGTAGAACTTAACTTCAAATTAAATATGAGCTTCCACATTTTTAGCTGTTAATTCACTTCAAAGTCAAGTTGGGAAGCTTCATATCAACGATCAATACCAACTCCTGCTGACACTAACTTAAATAAGGTCCAAACAACATTTTAAGAGTTGTAAGTATTAAAGGACCGAAGCAACCATCAAATATCACATTAACAAGCACTGTAACTGGTTTCACTGTTACTTCATCGAACTAAAACCTCAAGTAAGCAAAATTATTACTGGTTATCTAATCTCCACTCTACAGTCTGGACACAAAGTGTCATTTTCTTGAAGAAAGAATTGTTCCATTTGATGAACCCGGTTAATCTTTGGCACACTACAAGTCTAAAAGCCTCCTCTCTATGTTCTAAAGTAATAAATCTCTGGTAGTTACAAATAGCAGGAATTAACAGAGTTTAATTTCTCCATGAAGAGCTGGAGGTGGCACAAAACTTTGCATGAAAAACCCTGATTTTTACTTATTACTGGACAAGTACAGATTAATCAGAGGGTCAATGGTTAATATCCAACTTCTCAGCTGATATTACTGACTTTAAGGAAACATAGCTTAAAAATAGAAATGCTCACAAAATCTTTTACTTATAGGCTAATGTTGAGTTCCAGAATTAATGTTTTATTAATTACTTTGACTCAGATGTCCAGTTCAAGAGTCATTTATTTCTAAATAAAATTCAAGCCCAGTAAATTCACACAAGTGTCGACATTTACGCATTTTAATTTGAAGGTTCTGGCACAGTTTCATCTATTTACAAGACATATGGAGATGGAGACAAACTGGCAAGGACGCCAGTTTGTTTTGGCTAATGGCCTCTTCATCAGGGTCAGCAGTAAATACATAATGTGAATAAAAAGTGTAATGTTTGTGAAAATGTAATGGAGTTTGTGAACTGTGTTTAAACAGCACTGACCTTCAACTGTACTGTCTGTGTGTCCTGCAGTATGAGGAGCAGTAGGTGTCGTCCACAGTGGGGGGGGGGTCTGCTCCTCCTATCCTTCTGTCTACTTCATGTTCACTCTCAGGCCGATCCTCAGCACCCGCCGCCGGTCGCTGGCAGTGCAGATCACATGACCGGTCACGGTCACGGCCGCTTCGACAAGAACATGGTCCAGGACCAGGAGTGAGTGACTCGGGGCTTATTTACACAGATTAGTGAACTTTAAAACACTGCTGTTCCCTACAGGCTCTGACCAGAAGCTTTTTTTTTTCTTTTGTTTTCAGTCACATTATGGAACATTTGGAGGGAGTTATAGACAAACCGGAGAAAGAAATGACGCCTCAGGAGCTTCAACTGCACTACTTTAAGATGCACGACTATGACGGCAACAACCTCCTGGATGGGCTGGAGCTCGCCACAGCCATCACACATGTGCACAAAGAGGTAGGTGTGTGTGGGGATTCAGAACATTTGACTTGGACTTAGAAGAGGTGGACATAATGTTTACCTGAAGGACAGGTAGTCATTTGTAGCTGATCAGCAAAGGCTGTGTGAGTCAACATCTCATCTGACTGGTATCATATTAATGTCTAATACCAGTAATTATCAGAATAAATGTTAAATCATTATTTCTTTAAAGTTTCAATGCTGATCTTTGGTTCTGAGTGAAATCTAATAAAACTAGATTATTGTGTCTTTCATGAAAAATGAGTAAAGCACGAAACAAGAAACAAAT
>JAPQRQ010000008.1:855524-873493 GCA_037367365.1 Apogon talboti
TACGTCCAAGTCTACATTATTTTTACACTTCTAGGCAGTAAATAAGTTAAGAAAGTGTGTATTTTTAATTTTTTTTTTTTTTTCAGTTTAGTTGGTGATTTAATGCTGAAGATCTACAGCCAGGTCCCCCTTCATCGTGATTACTGTTATTTAAAGTACACGTGCCCCTTCTAAGTCCAAGATATACAGGCTGATTACAGATCAGCAAGTCCAGGATAATCAAAACTTGTTTTTCCTTCTCTGTAGGATCTGCGATCTGGTCTACTCCTTCTAGGAACCAACTGTTTATCGGCTTGGCTGTTTATTAGATCCAGTATCCAGTACATTTACATTCACCAGTTACTTTAATACAACATGACAGAGTTAAAACTAAGAAACTTCTTTCTGCTCCACAATCTAGTGAAACAGGACTCAGAGTAGAAGTTTTTGACATTTTTTGCTAAGTTGCAAGTTGTTTTTTAGTCCAGAAACCTTCAGGGAGGTGTTGCGAGTTGCGTGAACTCCTGAGAAATGCTGCTGGGTTGCAGTTTTGACATGTTTGGAAGTTATAATTCAGAGTGTGATTGTGCTTACAGACATTTTGTCAGTGTAAACTATAAACCAGAGATAACAAGAGACAAACAAGAGATTTTTTACTTTACTTTTTTCATTTCCTTCACTGGAACCAGTGTCAAACCCTGCTTTGTTTTTTCCAGATAATTAAGTTAAAATGTTAAAGTGGTTTGTTCAAATTGCATAGAAAAATCATCTTAGCCCAGGACTGTCAAACTCATTTTGGTTCAGGGGTCACATACAGCCCGGGCAGTTAATATTATAAATAAATACCATCACAGAGTTATAATTGCACACACTTTCAAGCACTTAAACTAAAATCCAAGCACTTTTCAGACCTTGAAAACACAACATTGAAATCCAAGCACCCTGTATTTTGCTGGTCCGACCCACTTTAGATCATGGGTCGGATTGGACCCGTTGGCGGGCCGATTTTGGCCCACGGGCCGTATGTTTGACACCTGTGTCTTTGATCTTTTGATTCCCAAAAAGTCACCATCTGGGTGTTCTTGCATTGATATAAAAAAAGAAAACACACTCAGTATTATATCACGGGCCAGTGTAGATTACACTTAACAGTTTTATTTGGAATATTAAGACAATGAAGCATAAGCCAAGCACCAAGAGTGACAGCTACAAGTGTCGCATCATACGGCTCTTAAAAATGAACAGGTTATACTGGAAAACAATTGTTTTTTCCTTTGAACAGTGAAGCAGATACACAGAACAGACAGTGAAATGTGAACATGATTATGCCATATACACGCTCCAAATCCTACCTGACAGCAGAGGGAAAAAAAAAAAAAGAAAAAAAAAGAGGGAGAAAGAAAGAAAAAGAACAAGCGAGGAAAAAGCAGAAGAAAATGGGAACAGCGATATTCGTCTGACGACAGCTTGGTCAGCCTGTGGCGGTGGCTGCGGCCCTGGATTTAAAGGGCTTTTGTGATTGGTCAGAACGAATAAGGCATTCTGGGAACACGGCAGTGCTGCAGAGTGACAACCATTAGTTCCCATCATTGTCAAGTCCTGTTGCCTCGGCACCCACATCCACACAGCAACCAATGTGCACATACAGCATTAAAGTGACAGAGGATTGCAACCATTGTTACACTACACTCCATTGCATATTAGGGAGAAGTAATAATGAAAAATAATTATTCTTTTCATTCATCTTTTTTTCTGTTTGCATATCGCACTTAACCCAGCTTTCTAAAATATATATGGGAAACATGAAAAAAGTTAAAATATCTTTTTTTAAAATTTGTCCTCTTGGAGCTAAAACCATGAGTCGTACCTAGGTGGGGTGTTGCTGTAGTATTATGGGATGTCTACTGTAGCGACAACTCGTCTCATCTAGACCAGACCCAGTGGTTTCTTGCCACATTTGAGGCTCTTATAGTGCAGCTAAATAGTGTCATACTCATGACAATAGAAGGTCAAAATAAAAAAAAATAAAATAAAATTCACGGCATCTTTTTTTAAGAACACAGAATATACATGTAAACACCCATCTTAGTTTTTTTTTTCTCCTAATGAGGAAGTCACAGAAAGGTGGTGATGGTGGTGCTGGCTAAATGTGGTCCATGTTTACACATCCCTGGTTTGGGGGTGGGGTTGTGAGTGTGTGTTAATACCTGGTGTCAGAAGAAGTGTGTGCAAATGTGTGTTCAAGACATTTAATGCACCACAGAAGAAGAAAAAAAGTCATTTCACCAGGCTCCTATTACATATACTCCATCATTCATCATACATACAATGTTTTTTTTTTTCCTAATTCTAGGGGGTTATATGGCAAACATGTGCTACAATTAATGTCAGATATTTCCCATGGGGAAAAACTGGGTCGAGAGGGTCCTGGGGTGGGACTCTCCTTGCAACGGGCCTGCCTGAGAATAAAAGGGGAGGGGGCAGGGCAGAGGTATTGTTCATAGGAGTCACTGTCATCACCCCTCACAGTCCACTCTGCGTCCCCCCTCCCTCCGCTGGAACCCTCCATGTGGCTCTGTCCACGCACAAAAATACTCCCACTCAACACACGCGCACGCAATCGCACCAGAGTCTGCAGCATGGCGGAGGACGCGCCTCCATCGACACAACATACGACTGAAACTTTTCAGGACCGCCGGCGTTTTTCTTTTTTTTTTTTTTCCTTTTTTCTTTATAACACTCACACAAAGTCTCACCATTTTGAGCTACATACAGTGCTGTCAGGAAGTATTCAGACAGAGACATTTTCTGATGTTTGGTCTCCGCTGCAGCCGATTGGAAGGGAAACGTTGACTTTGGCGTTGAAGGTGCTGACTCAAAGCTTTAATGTGTTTTAAATATATGTATTCTGAGCAAACTAAACACTCTTACATGCAGTCCTTGGGTTTTATGTTAACACAGGAGGACAATGTAACAGACATTGCAACCTGACCTCAGTATGAACTGTTCAAGACCAGGCTGAAGGTAAATACTTCTAATAGTAGGGTATGAAGAGGTAAGTACTACAATTTCCACCTAGTACGTATGACAACATCACAGACTGTACGTAAAGATGGACACCAGTTTTCCAGCTATGGAAAAGTGAAGTCATGGACACTATGTCTGCACAGTGGAGACAAGAGGATGTGACTAGTTTCATCCAATGTCTCCATAGTGACGGGTAAATACAACTGTCAATCAAGTAACTTATTAAACACAGATGGCTCAGAAATACCTACCTACCTAAAAAAAAGTGTGTATTTAGTGCATTTTAGCATCTTGGCATGGTGCGCTCCATAGAGGCGACCCACTCCGTCTGTAGATATAAATAGTACAGGTTGACCAATAGTGGATTTTTAAAGGCTGATGATAGTTTGGTGCAAGAAAAGCCTGATAACTGATAATTCTGCCAATATTTCAATGACGGGAACTAACTTTAACTTATTACAAACTGAAAATCTGTTGAAAACCTCAAATTAATCTGAATAAAAACCAGAAACTTCTAAGTGCAACTTTTATGTTTTGATCTACAACTTTCCTTCAAATAAAAAAAATTGGAAAAAAAAAAAAATCAAAAAATCAAAAAAATCAATAGTTCCAGCTGAAAAGGCCAATATCAACCATGGAAAAATTACAGCCAAGGCCATGTTCTGCCAAAACCGTAGAGTTTGTATAAAAAAAAAAAAAAATGTCTAAACCTACTGATTTCTAAAAAGTGGCTTATTCTAAGGCAATGAAGAACAACTCTTCTTTTTATGTGCCTATACAGTAATGAAAACATGCATGAATATTATATTGCATTTCTGCAATTAGATCCAGACATTAAATTTGATACCAGCATTTCATTTTTCACTGCATTTGTTAGCTTCATTTACCAATAGCTGGTATCAGCCCCTATAATGGCTTCACTTTATGAAGCTTGTCTACTGTCCATCTTTACGTACAGTCTAAGGTCTTTGAAATAAACCCTTAAACTGTCAGTTTAGATGCAAAGAGCTGGAGTAAAGAGCCAACACAACACAAAATAATGTCATCAGTGTCTTAATACTTGCAGACTGCACTGTAAAACACTATACCCAGTAAAGTGCTATTTACTACAAATCCCTTGCCCTCTGTGCAGACACGCTGTTACCACAACAGGAAGCCAAGGGCACCCAGTGAGCCTTAATTGTAACTTATGACAGGGTTGGATACGGGGTATGGCAGGACAACTCTAGTCCACTCTACATAACCCCCTCCACCGGTGGGGAGGTGGACAGGTGCAGTAAAAGCAGATGGGCAGCAGTAACAAAAAAGGCCTCCCTCCATCAATCACAAGGCAACACAGAGTGGCCCTTATAGTACCCAGTAAATTTATATCCCTACATGGTAAAATTAGCCTGTGATTAGAGCCTGCGACTGGGGTGGGGCACCATAGGGAGTCTGATGCTACTGCAGGGGAAGAGCGTAGTTAGACAGGTGGCAGTGTGGGGTTTCAACCGGATATCGAGTTGTTCTTTGACAGTGTGAATACTAAAAGTCCTGAAATATAAAAGTGCACATGCAAGAGGCTTCCTAACTGCATCTCTAACACATGTAGCCGACTGACATGAAGTCTTTAAGCTTTCTGAGAACAAAGTTAGCAACCAACAGTTTAATTCAACGAGAATGTGATGTAAAAACGCTGATCGCTTTAAAATGCAGAAGAGAAACTGGTCTGTGGAAGAATCAGATCTAACGCCTGCATCTAAAAAGCCTGTCCCATCATTTCCTGCCCGATAAATGAGAGGATACCGTTATGGTTATGCAGAAGGAACAGTCCAGCTTCATGTTTAAAGAGTATAAGTGAACCTGATGAGGCCAGGTTTGCAGCCCAAATCTTATATACTGCAATAATGAAAAACGGGTCAGTCATTTGTGAAGCTTAGAACGCCGTTGAAAACAGCGTTGAGCATAAGTTAATACATTTAGCTGTGTACTAGAGCTTTGGTCACAGATATCCAGGGACAACAAACACATTAATACTTGTTCATGATTAATCCTCATTGATCTGAGGAGAATTTAATCACTTTTCAAAGCATATATGGGATGTAGGGCTGCACAATTTTGGCCAAAAATAAAATCCAGATTTTTTTGTCTAAAAATTAAATTTTCGGGTAAAACTACAAAAGACAACATAAGTCAGCATGTCGTTTCCTTGTACAGCCAGCAATGCAACGCACTGCTCTCACTCTGGCGTGTGATAATGTTTCAGGTGCTGAAATAAGTTGACTGTGCTGCTGTCTTTGACCGATACCGCCTCAAGGCAGAGTTTGCAGCGAGGAATGGTTTGGTCTTCATCAGAAACTTTGAAGCCGAACCAATTCCACACAACCGACTTGCTCTTGCTATTTTTAGCCACAAACTTCTCACTCTCCTTAGCAAACACCATTTTTGTATTGGTGTGTGGAGACCAAAGACTGTGGAGAGCACTCCCACAATTACGAGGAGCCTACGGTAGCCCGGAGGCACACAGCCCGGAAACACAAGAGAGATGAAAATTGATTTGACGATTACCCTTTTTTTAAAAATCATCCTAAATAAATAATCTGATTTTGATTTTAAATTGGTTAATCGTGCAGCCCTAACGGGATGATTAGACAGATATATACACACTGAAATGTGAACCAGTCGGAGAACTTTAGGTGAACCTTTCCAGTGATCATGATCTCATGCATATTTTAGTTATAATTCTTTAGTTTTGCTCTCATCCACACTACTTCCCACCTATGTTATAAACTTCTTTCTAAATGCCTTAAGGGAACCACTTTGCTTGTCCCCATCCATCTCATCCTCTGGACACATTATGTGTTAAAAAGCCAGTAACGTATACAAATCACTTCTGATGAGTTAAATGACAGAAATTAGCCAAACACTGTGTGCATGGCTGCTTTAGTCATTGTCATCAGAAAATAAACTATTCAGATTAAGATGCTCAAGATAAAGACTTCACCTTCTTTTCCTCTTTTTAGAACCTGTTTGTCAAGATACTATACAAAAGAGGATTGAAATATGCTACAGTAGGGCTGGCATTGGACCCATTAAAATATAATAATAATAACTTGTTTAAAACTACCACAAAAGCCTTAAAGAGGCAAAAGAGACTAATGCATGCATTAGTGAGTGAGAACAGATGTACATGTGACTATTGTACAAATAACAATTTCCAAAAATGTTATAGCTTAATCAACATAGCACCACTGACACATTATCAATTACAAAAATCAGGGAGCTTAGAGCTCATACATTACTATAATATTCTCCATAGTTCCATTCCATGGCATGTTTTCTCAGTTTAAGCACCTCATTCTGTAGGTGTGGTCTAAAGAGCAAATGGGACAAGACAAATGGTTCTCTAAAAGGCACGCATTTATTCTCTAACCAGTTTTATCTTATGTTACAACTAAATTTGCTCAGATTCTGTAACTAACAGATGTGCCAACCTCTGAGACTATAAATGAACAAAGGCAGTGAGGGAACTCGTGTGGTTGAGAACTGATAAAGTGGAGAACATCAACTCAAAAGAAAAGGCTAAATGACCCATTTCCTGTTGGTCACACAGTGCTCTTCATTCTGCCACATTTTAAAATGCTTTAACAAATAAATAAAAGATAAACTGGTACTGCAGATTTATTGTACTATCATGTTAAATATCCACGCCATTTTTTTTTTATTTCTGCGGGTCTCTGTCCTTTGTTAAAAGTGCCAGTGGGAAAATTCTTATGTTTAAGGGTACATGGGTATTTTGACTTTTCATTGATTGTCTTCATCTGTCACTTGTCACATGTGCCCGAAATTCCTCACTGCAAATAACCAGTTTGGATACACAGAGCTTTCTGTGTGTCACCCAAAGATGTTCACTTGAGGAAGCAGGTGTAAAATAACACTATAAAGCCATTAGACAATTCAATAAAGACACCAGCGAACTCCCGTTTAAGTGCCTGTGGCGAGTGAAGAATGGACCGACAGCTTTTACAACTGTAACAATGGCAAGAATTGTCAGAGTGCTTCCTTACAATCTGTCCCACCGGTTTTCTAAAGCAAAGTCGCACAGTTGAAAAGATTAGCTTGCTCTAAGTAGGACACCGCAGGCTGATTCATTATTCATCACTATTTAAAGAGGAACTAGTGTTTTCAGAGGACTAATCTATAGTCCTTAATAAAAAGCATTTCCTTTCCCTGATCTGATGCATTGTCCTGAACTCTATGGACCCTATCGGAACTGGTCATAGCTGCATGCATAGAGGGGGCAAAGGATGTGCCTTACGTAGCTCTATCATTGGGTCTGCAGTGTAATAATAGCACCTCCTGATGCCCTCTTAACCCACACACCTTCAACCCCCTTTTGGGAAGATGCTCCACTAGGTGAAAGATAATTAAGGAAAAAAACAATGGTGAAAGCACAAAGTGTACTGTACAACATAGCCACGAGGGTCTAAATAGCAATTTGGGATGAAAAGGGGAGGCATGCAGGCAGGTCTACAGGCAGGGTGATGTTGTGGGCAGGCAGACATTTAGCACAAAGCGAAAGAGAAATAACACAAAGTGCTGATATTTGTGCCTTCCCTCCCTTTCAAAGAAAACCTGTTCAGCACAGAAACATGTGCTTGCCAGACAGCGTTATACTGAATATAATCATATGTATTTTCTGTGATGTAAGTAATAACTAAAACAAAGATTAGAATGAATCTTGTATAGCTTGTTACATTTAGATTCCCACCAAAGAGAGCCATATCAGTATCTCATTGGATGATTGGGATTTTCTCAAGTTCTATAATTCTCCTGCAGTGTGTGTACAGGCAGTAGAGAGACCCGCCCTATTTGACTTTGAGTGGCGGCTCCCTCTCCAGCCAGCGAACTCGTACTTTCTGTTTATAATGATACTCCTTAAGGAAGTCCTGCAGGGCAGGCGGCAGCGGCAGAGAGCCTATACCATCGTAAGTGGTCCAGCGGCAGATGGCGGCTCGAGCCAGGTGCTGCAGACCAAAGGGAAAGGTCCGATGGAGAGGGGCTGTGAGCAGCGGTTCAAAAAACATGCAGGCGCTAGGGTCCTTGTAATGCTCCAGCAGTCCTGTGACAGTGGAAGAGTGGAAAACACAAGGATCGTGGGCATCAAAGCTAAAGTTGTGGTTCCACTGCTCAATACGGGCGTGCAGCGAGCGGTTGTAACGTCGGAAGCTAACGGAGAAGAGGTAGTCCTCCTGGGCAGAGTCACGGAGCAGGAAAGTGCCCTCCGGCCGTCCATCCAGCAGCGCCTCAGCCTCGTAGCGGTCCATCACGCCCCAGTAGCAGGGCAGAGCTGTGATCTGCAACAGGTCTGGCACCAGGCAGTGGATATAGTCTATCTGTGTGTGAACCTTCCAGGGGCCGGGCTGCTGCCGGCTCAGGTGACCGTCCCCTGAGGCATGCCTCTGTTTGGGCCTCCGGGCCTGCAGACAGAGGGTAGTTGAATCCTCCTCAGAGTCACAGTCCTGGGTAGATGCAGCAGCTCCCAACACCTGCCCGCAGGCCCCTGATGACCCTGCAGAGCTGCAAGTCCCCGAGGATCGGCCCTCCCCAGAGGCCTCCCCCATGCCAGGAGCCATCTTTGGTCCCAGTTTGTAGAGAGAGGAGCCTGGCACTGAAGCCTCCAGGGTGTGGATCTGTGCGTTAGGTGGTGGGTCCACACCTTCCTCTATGCTAAGCCTGCGCCGCTCCCGCAAACGTTCCTCCTCATCTTCAGGAGAGGGGTGGGCCGGGTCAAAGGCGTCAAGCAGGGCGGTGGAGGAATGCGGGCTGACGGGTGCTGTGTGTTGCTTGATCAGGTGCCACTTGTGAGCCAGATCTGACCCTGGAGGGAAGGGACACGTCTCCAGCATCAGTTCTGTCAGATGGATCTTACGTTTGGATGTGATCGGGTTCTTAGATGACCGGGAGCGTCTGTGAGTGGGTAAAGGTAAGCATAAACCTACTGTGTCACTTAGTCGCTGGCGGAGAGATCGGGAATTCAGACTCCGTCCCCCAGCAACAGAGTCATTCATCTCCTGGATGGAGCTGACTCCGTAACGCCTGTCCCTCCGGTTCCCACTTCCCCGTAAGCGCCCAGACCGCCTGTCTGCCTCCAAAGAGCTCTGGGTTTTGGTGGAACATGAGTGTTTTTTCTTTCCGCCCCAAGGAGCATGACGGGAATAAGAGTCTCTTCGTGCAAGGGGAACACCCCCCGACCCCCCACGTACATCCTCAGTTTCCTTATCGATAGTGATTTCAACTATCTGAGGGATGTCTGACACACAGTTGTGATGGCGTCGTCCTGCTGTTACCACCGGCACTGGCAGGAGGCTTCGGGATGGACTGGAGGCCCCCGATGCCTGAGATTCACCTGAGCTGCCTCCTTGTCCTAGATCCACCACACAGTGGACAGCATCTGCCTCAACCCTGCTTTCGCCAGGTCCTGGACTGCTGTTGTGGAAGAGTGTTTGGCATTTGCTCTTCAGGTTGCTCCACATGTTGCCCACTTTCTTCATCAATAGGAGCCCGTGGGACCTGAAAACGGCAGAGGAAAAAAACGATTGAAGTTACAGGTGGAGAAATGTTGCCACAGCAGTGACACTTACATTTAACACTGGATACAGGCTGCATAAAGAATGTTCTACATTTAAATTCCCCAGACTACTGTGTATCTAGTAATTAGACATGGTGTGAGTATAACGGGGCCAAAGTGTCTGAGAGGTGGGTGAGCTTGAGTAGTTGGAACAGCAGAGTTAGGAGTTGCCAGGCAGACGTGCAGGGACACAAGGCCACAGCTATAAATGAACCGAGGATCTGCTCACAGCTGATCTGCTGGTATGTACTGTATTACAGAGCCAGTCTAGACCTGACCAAAAACCTTCCCCGTAACAGCAGCAGACAGGGCACATGTACATGTACATACACACTTACACAGCCTAGCCTGTTGATTTATCACTGAACTACAATTTGACATTTATTTGGAATGGTAGCACCAATCAGGGCTCTAATGGTGCAAATTTTACCTTGAGCCAAGCCAATGCAGGTAGGTGGTTTGCCAAATACAAAACGTTCAATGACTCCATTTAACATTTCCACAGATTCTGGAGAGCAGGTTTGACCCTAATGACATCAATTTAGTTGTGGAAAGTGAAGAACGGATGAAGGGATGTTGGTGACTAATACAAGTAAGTGCAGCCAGAAGTTAACTGAAAATTTCCCCAAGCCATCCTAACACATAAATGTCTGGACAGGTAAACAGCTTGATAAATTTGCAAATTTGGTGCCAATAATGACTTCTTACACACTGGTATTCACATATTAATCAAAGAATTGCATAAACATCAAGTTAAATTATATGTTGTGTTGTGAAGATAAAAATTCTTAACACTGCTTGACATTAACTACTTGTACAACAGTCACAGATGAAATTATGTTAGTTATCTGTGGCTCCCACTTTTCCTAAGAAATAAGCCTTTTCAGTCCACACTTTAAATCCACAGAGGAGCAGTAATAAAGGTATTCTGAGTTTGTCACGTTGGAGAAAAATGCATTACACCATTTCACCAAAACTGAATTAGTAAAAAACTAAATATGAAATAAAAAGTCACATAAGTATCAAATACCACAATAACAACCTGAGTAATAGAATAATTACAAGACTGTGGGAGAATGTGACAGAGGACGATTAAATCTAAAGGAAGTATATAAGACCTTGTGATCTAAGACCTTGTGAACCACTGACATTAATGCGCTGATGACTCTAAAATGTTAAGGAGTTATTGCCAATTACACAGCCAGTCGAAAAAAGTATGAAGAAAAATAATTAATCCATAACTCAGTTCGACATAGTGCAGTCATATTTTTCACCAAAGCTGCATAATTAATCAAATCACAATTCCCTATGCAATTATATATTCACAAAAGAAAAGAAGATAGTGTGTGTCAATATTTTGCATTGAGCGGAACTGAAAAGAGATGTACCATGTGAAACATTCTTTGGCTTAGTAATGCAAAGTTCAGTTTGTATGTTTGAGCTGGAAAAAATTAATTTGTCATGTGTGCATGAAAGAGTCAATCTGCAATGTTGTCAATAATATAATAATAAATAATATTAACAACTCCACTATGCCTTTTACTACAAAATGTGCACCGCTATCATTTAACAAGTATAACATGTGTACAAACAAATCTCTGTGACATAAGGTCTGGATTCTTGCAGGGGGAATGTCTCCAGTATTGATGAAAATATCATGAATTTGCAGAGTCAGCTTTAAAAGAGAAAGGTACTGCAATGTACAGAAAAACCCACTGGTCTTCAGCACAGCAGATTAGGATGATTTGCTGAAGGAAGTTTCAAGGATATCACTAACCCAGCTTTATACATCTGCCAGGATCCAGTCAGACTCATCTTATTGATTTGCTTTGTATTTAGAAAAGGCAGCAACTGCTTTCCACTTAATCATGAAACGTCTACAATGGATAGACCTACGACAGAACTTACAGTGAAAACAATATCTACATACAATCACATGCATTATCAAATGTGACTCAACTTACTTTATATATGGTTCTGTGTTCATAATATGTATTCATTATTCTCTCAGTGGGTATTTTCAGGGCAAAAATCCACAGAAATAAACTGAACATGTAAACATAAACCAAACGATATTTTGACAGCATGTTCTCATTGAGAAAATTATTTTAGAGATTCCATTACAGTACGTATGATATAAACACATACATGGCTTACTTTATCAGTTTCTGCTAAAGACATATTTTTATGTAAATGATTAATCAAACCTTTTTAGGTATGTTTTTATTAACATAGACATGATACTTTATTCTTGACATTGAACTGAAGTCTGCGCTGATCTATTTTAGTGTACCCAGTTGTGTTTTTTGTTTTAAATTCTGTACATGTCTTACACCTGCCTTTATTACCTCCGCCAAGGAGGTTAATGTAATCACCAGGGTTTGTTTGTTTGTTTGTCTGTGCAAGACATAACTCAAAAAGTTATGGACGGATCTTAATGAAATTTCCAGGAAAAGTCCAAAATGGGACAAGGAACAGGCGAGTCGATTTTGGAGGTGACCCAGGATTTTTTTTTTTTTGGCATTTTCAGTTGAATAACCTCTCAGCTGGCATGTCTTGTTTATTTGTTGTTAGGTAACCCACTTCAAGGGTATTATATGTCACAGCAGCATGGTGGGGAACTGAGCTGCCTTGGCGGAGGTCTGCGCTCTCCAAGTGCTTTTCTAGTTCATACATGTGATTGATGGTTGACTTGAGGTGTCTGTCATAAGGTACTTTAATGCTGTTTTTGGCTAAGTGCTATACAAATGCATTTTATTATTTAAATCAGCACCAACAGACCAAGGCGCTAGTCAGACACAACTGCTCCATGACATGTTACTGTAGCCTCATATAACCTATACACACTGATGTCTGACATACAACAGATGTGTAGTTAATCTAAAAAACTGAAAATATAAATAGGACAGAAAAAAACACTCACACTGGGAATCAGCCAATGTCTTACATCCAGGAGTGAAAAAAAGTTCATCCCAACAAAAAGAAAAAATACCCAGTGATACATTTGCTTGCAGTGCTGCTTCAGTTATACATATATATTTATGTCTCTGTTTCAATACAATAAAAATACTTTGGTAAATTTATTTTAAAATCCATTGCATCCACACTACAAAAACTATAAAAGCTTGTGAATCATGTTTTTTATTAGCAAAGTGTAATGCAGCCTCTCCATTTGCCTAGCCAATTAGATGTTGGTAAGCAAGAAACTCAAAACAAGGGTCTCACTTGCTCATACTTTTCAGGAACAGACAGTATTACCAGTACCCGACAATCCAACTGTGCTTGCCAAAATGAAAACGCTGATCTACAAACTCAAACTGTCAGATCACACCCTGCTGTCTTCCGTCCAAGCTAAACTGGAATTGTGAGGTGCGTTTTATCAGCTAAATCTAGAAAGGCTGAATTTTCCATTGGAGTAGGCATTTTACTCTTCAGCTTGCTAATCACTTCAAAGATACAAACAATGAGAAGTTCCAGCTAACAGAACAGTCAGCGAAGGGAGGCAAGGCTTCACTGAACTGAACTTAAATGTGGGTGTCGAAATTTTAATAATTTACCCGTTACAGATGGCAGTTATGGATGTTCTACAGACTAACAAATGCAGACTGGTTTATATAAGACTTACACACTAAACAAAGAGACACAGATAGAACTAATTAGATTACCTCATGGTAAATTCAACAAATAGGTAGGAAGACATGAGCTCACACTAGTACATATCAACTAACAATATTGTAAATTTTACCATGCATCTACTATATATTACTTAAACAGTTAAAGACAAACCTTGAAGACTACAAAAGTTCACTACAGTGTGTTACAATATTAAGCAATATCAAAGCAGAATCGATACATACATACATAACCAGAGGGGCACCCAGAATACATAAATCCACCATAATTCCATTCAGTAGGTTCCTCTTTGGCCTGTGTCATATCTTTCCACCTACTTTTATGAAAATCTGTGTCGCTAGTTTTGCACAATCCTGACAGTATTGAAAACATAACATTCATGTCAGAGATAACATCACCTGGCTCTTAAAAATCTAACAAAATTACTTGTTCACTGTTAGCTTAGGCTACATTCAGACAGCAGGTCTTAATGCACAATTCACATTTTTTGTGGAATCCGATTTTTTTGTGTGCTCCTTCATATTAGACATTACATGCGACTTCTATCAGTTTTCAGTATGAACTGAATGCGACCTGGAAGTGACCCACATGCGAGGTCCTGACGTTTGTCGCATTTCATTGACATGAAGAAGGACGATGACCTGAGCAAATGAGAACCTACATGGACATAAAGGTTGGATAATTGCGACATGGCTATTCAGACTGAAGTCGCATTGCAAAATATCAAATACATATTGTATTTAAGACCACATATTAAAGTGGCCTGGGTCAGATTTGAAAAAAAAAAAAAAAGAAAAACATCGGATTTGTGCCGTTCAAACTGTATTTACAGATCAGATACAGGTCACATATGGGCAAAAAAAATTGGATTTGGGCCACATTTGTCTGCAGTCTGAACGTAGCCTTAGTGTTACAGACCAAAGCCATTGACACGCATTTCAAAAAATGACATCAACAACTCATCAACCTCATGCACAGAAAAATTAATTGCCACATGTAATACCAAATGATAACAAACTGTTAAGTGGAAAAATATTGAAAGGTTTTCTACTTCTGCTCCACAAATAATACGACAAATGGTATGACACCAACACATGACAGAGGGATGACAGACAACATTGAAAGGCATCACTCCCAACACAAAAATGACAAACCGCTACAAGTTATGCTCCTCAAACTATATGATGACAGACAGCTCTACTACAATCCCCAACCCCCACATTGTATCCTGAGGAGGGGAATGTACAACAGAATTAAGATTCACTTTCATTCTATTCATTTATGCTGTCATCTTGAATGGTGGTCTTCAAAATTTTTACACCATGCAACACCTCAAAATACTTGTCTCATCAAGTACCACCATTATGAGGTCCCAGGGAGCAAATTTATTGTTAAGATTCACTCTTGTCGACTGCTGTGAGCTACACCCTGCCAAGATGTAACTCAAGAATTACAATAACATTAACACAATAACAATACTGTGTATTTGGTGACAGGTGTAAAATAGATGTGAAGCAAAGACTTGAACTACTTCAGTTAATCACATTCACACAAGGATTTTTTTTCACAGATTCATTATTAATCACTACACTATGGCCTGAACAAAACTCAAACCATTTACTCGTCCTGTTGTGTATCATTTCCTGCCAGCAGGTGCTGTGGGGTCATCACTGCTATAACAGCTACTTGCACTTGTGCATCGATGTCCACTTTAGTTTCTACAGGACAACTCAAATAAATTTTTATCTGATCCACACCTCTCTCTCTCTGTAGTTCTCATTTGGAGCCAGAACTGCAGTGTTTTTGAATTGTTTTAAATCAGTATTTATAGAAAAGCTGTAGATATACAAATTCTTGAACCATAAATATATAAAATTATCTTAAAGTTAGCGATTTGTCCCTTGAAAGAGCATATAGTAAGAAGTATAATTCAAAACTTATTTTTCATTTTTCTAAACATATTTTGGAGATTTTTCAGGAAACAAATGCGCGCAGTGGTTTGTGTGCTGTATTTTGACAACCATGGCTCTAGAGACTCAACTTCTTTAATACAACAATGCTATGGAATCTCATATTTGAGACATCTGGCTAGAACAGACTCTCCTCAGCAAAGTCAGGATTAATAATTTAAACAATGGCATCCAATATAATCCTCCCTGGCTGTGCCATTGATAACAATGGCCACACCAGTAGTGCGACCCAGTCCACACTCATTTAAAGCCGCCCTGAAAAAGAAATCGTTCTAGGCTAGTTCTGCTCTCCTCTCCGGCAGTTCAACACACCCATTCTCCTGGGATCACACTGATCTAAGTAAGGGCTGGAGAGAAGACAAGATTAAGGGAGGACGCCTTCTCTGCTCAGACCAGACCAGAGTTAATGAGATATTTGCACTGTCTCGCATTCTGAACGATATGTGGGATGACAGCACGCCATACAGTCTGTAAATGATTGATACGACACATTTAATCTTCCAATCACTTAAATTTCAACATATACTAAAACCTCAACTAGAACTTGCACATGCAAAGTACCCATATTAATTTCTGGTTGAAATAAATTTTAATACATGAAAGGATGTGCACAAGCATCAGAACAGATTCAAACCACTTAAAAGCTAGAAATTTCTATCAAACAGCTTATGTTTCTTTTCTATTATCCTGTCCTTGTGTTAACATTTTACCCCAGATATCACTTGAACACATCAGTCAGACTAAACATCACCTACCTAACATGAAATTAGATGAAAGCCATAACTAGCACTTAAGACATTCCGTTTGGAAGTCACATTAGGTACCTTCAATTACTCTTGCAAAACCAAAAAAACTGTCTTCATCTGAATATTACTGATCTTCTCATTCACACTGATGGTAAAGAGTACATTACTTTCTACCGACGTTTACTATCGTGAGAAAAAAGGCAGAAACCACATGAGAGACATACTTTACTAATCATACCGTTAACAGACATTTAACTGTTGAGGTAAACTTCAAAATAGCTGATAACTGGTGATGGCTTTAAGGCCTTTTGGCTTTGTGGAGGCCCCTCTTTGCCCAGGTTCCATCCAAGTTAGCTTACCTGCTAACATCCAAAGCCAGTCCAATATACCGCTACATGTAGCCTCAACCGTGAAGATAACGTTAGCTTATAGGCTAGTACATGCCAAATTGGCTATCAGTGAGATGTGTTTTATTAACTTAACATAGATAAAGTTAATCGTTGCTTAGTGTTAGCTTGTAAAATGTGCTTTAACCCGTTCTGGTTATGAAACTGTCAAAAATACTAACTGGTATTCCCGAGAATGGGACTTTCTAGCGATTTAGCTAGCTCTGCCTAGCCAGTCAACTAGCGGGGTTAGTTAGCGTGTTAGCTTGTGAAAAATCGACACAGAAAATTACACAATTAACTTAGCGGTCGTGTAATGCTTAAAGATGCTGAGTAGACAAACGTGACATGTGTGACAAGTAATGGTTTCTTTCTCGAATGCATGTCTTACCCTTGTGCCTCTTTGAAAGCCCTATTCAACAGCTCTCTTTGTCTGCAAAAAATGGCTATTAAGAGAAGTCAGGCATATATCCCCCTTGCGGACCACGGCGTCGGATGAAAGCACTAAACGTTCGCGGGTACTTGACGGTATCATCCCGATTTTTTAAAAATAATCTTTAAATAACACTCAGGTTCTTTTAAAAACTAAATCGCCGTTTAAATGCGACGAAAGCCCGTTCTCCGTCATGGTGGGGGTCTTCTTTTCTCCCGTGGTCGCTGCTGCCTGTAGCAGCCAATATGACGGCGGTCTCCACAGACGGAGCCGGAGAGGCGGACGGCGTCACGGTAGGGGGAGCGACTGACGGCGGCCCGGTCCAATGGAGGACCGGGAAAGGACGGCCACTTCCGACGCCAGACGCGGATAGGGATTACTCCGGAGCTGAATCCCGGTGATAGGCGGCTCCCGTCGCCAATGAACAGGGAGAGATGGACGGGTCTGTCCGCTGGCAGCGACTTGGAAACGTGGAGGTGAAGTGATGCTGGTGGTTTAGAGGAGGCCAGAACACTGATGTCATCCAGGTGAGAGGAGCTGCACACACACACACACACACACACACACACACACACACACACACACACACACACACACACACACACACACACACAAACTAAGAGAAGAATACACACTCTGAACACGAGTAAAAAAAATACTGACATCACACTGGCAAAATACTGCAATACAGGTTTAAGCTCTGTGGTGAGGGTCTAAGCATCATCAGCAAAATATATAGTAACAGTTGTACTGTGATGTTAAATACTCAGCCACTGTTTTACTATCATATATAATGGTTTTGAATTAATATCACTACTAAAGTTATGTGTTTGTCACATTTCATTATCAAAGGTTTTAATTTACTTGAACTACTTGGCATACTTCCGATAGAATAATCTATATTAATGCATTATATTCTATAAGAACCAAAAAACTAAGAGTACATTTTAATCATTAAATCCTTTATTTAACCAAATTGAGCACCATGGACAAACAAACAAACAAACAAAAACTTCAATGCACTCTGAAACGATAAATACAATATCTATCTATCTATCTATCTATCTGTCTGTCTGTCTGTCTGTCTGTCTGTCTGTCTGTCTGTCTATGTATGTATGTATGTATGTATGTATGTATGTATGTATGTATGTATGTATGTATGTATGTATGTATGTATGTATGTAT
>JAPQRQ010000008.1:880452-890638 GCA_037367365.1 Apogon talboti
GATGAGCTGATCATTAATTGAACCAGGTGTGCTGGAAGAGGGAAACATCTAAAACATGCAGGACACCGGCCCTCGAGAACCGGAGTTCGACACCCCTGCTCTAGCCCGTCACTGTAAAGAAATTCAGTTCATTTCTCTATAATCCAATACATTGGCATCTTTGGTAGAATTTCACAGCTCTTTATTATGAACACTAATTATCATTTTGGGTATTTTTTTAATTATTAAAAACAAATATAGTAAACCACTAAGAAACAACTTACATAAAACCTGAAGCCTAGATAATCTCTATATACATATTCTTAGGACCTGGTGCTGGTGTGGCTAAAATGCTCATTTCTCATGTGTCTTTACTGACTTTCAGTTGCTTCTTTGGAGTGACTGTAATCAAAACCACAAGAAGACATTGTGTAATTCCCCTTTTTTTATAAAACACAGTCACACAAACCAAAACGATCCAAACTGAAGCAGATGACTTGGCGGCAACTGCAGTGTGTTTTAATTCTTCTTCAAGATGTCAATAACTTGTGGAATAATAAGTGTTTCTGTGAACAATCAAATTTCCAGAGTGCTGTAAACATGTCACGGCTGCTGTCATCCTGGTTTGGAAATACAAGTGTGAAATGAGTTCGGTGTTTATTTACTACTAAGAGACACCAGCGCCAAGTATGATGTTTATTGATGGTTCCAAATGAGTGAGTCAGCCAGGAGAGATGGTTATTATATTATTAACCCTTTAGACGTCACTGTAAACAGAACCCTCCTACATTATACCAGCTTAATCAGCTGTCTGAGTTTGATGTAATGACTTCCCTCTTGTTTTGACCTCTCTGACCACTTCTATTACATGGTGACTGTGTAAAAGGACAACATCAACATCATGCAGTTTATCATGGGTTTCAGTGTTACTTAATAGAGTGCTCCCTCAGTTGTCTCCAGACATGCTGTCCATTTATGATCAGCTGAGCGGATCATGTGACGTACGTTCTGTTGTCTGTGTCTGTTGGAAGTTTTAGTGATGTTTTGAAAACCAAAATGTATGATGTGACCCCAGTTCAACCGCTGGAAAACTGGTCTTCATGTAACTAGTCTCTGTTAAAATAGAGTGGTAGAAGTAAATCCTTTACTTAATAATATCAATACTGATAATAATAATAATAATAATAATAATAATAAGTTATGACGATGATGAGGTAAAATGTTTCAAGGCTGTTTTGATACGTCACAAGAAGGAGATGCAGTCCATCAAGCTATTTAACACAAAACTAGATAATTCTTTACAATCTTTGGCACAAACTGCAACTTTCTTGTCTTGTAAAGTTATCTTTTAAATTGACAAACATCATATGTGTAAATGATGGGACCATTTAGACGGGATCACAGTTTCATTTTCTCTGAAGTTAGTTATGATGGGGCACGGTGGAAGGGCCAGGACTTCAGGTCTTTAACACTGCTGTTTGTAAGACATCAGTAGACAAAAAAGCTAAAACCCACAGGTGTAATATTTCACGGCATTTTGCATTTTAACCTCCTGAGACTCAGCAATGCATTTTTGTCTTCTGTAGGGGACAAGAATTTCACAGCTTTACTTAAAAAAATAAATAAATAAATGTTGTCCACTGCAAAGGACATTGCATGAAAAATGTTTTAAATGTATCTGGAAAAAGTGTTGCATCATGCTGTTCCCAGTCAAGACAGGTATTTAATGTAAAAAAGCCAAAACTTTTACTCTCCTGGGTCTTCATCCTAAAACCCATAAAGACCCAGTGCTACTTTTGTGTCAGTTCCCAAATGAATGTTCTCTTTATTTAACCTTTCATAAGTAACTTATCACCATTAAATATAATATTATCTTCTGTATTTTGCATTTTTTTCCCCATGAAAAGCAAATATTTTCCTATATTCAATTCACTGATCATGTAGATGTTCATAAAAGTTCAGATGAAAGTTGAGGGTTATTATATCAGAAAAAGAGAAAACTGAAGAAAAAGTGACTTTTTCAGTAAAATCTATCATTAACTGAACATAAAACCAGTGTGTCCATCCACTGTCATTGATCCGACTCCATGGGTTTTACTTGTGAATCAATGTTGTAGAAGATGAGTGTTTCCACAGTAACTACGGAGCCTCTGAATGCCCAAATGGGTCATATCTGATGACCATGAAAAGATGATAAACTGTATTTTACACCAATTATTTACATGTATTGATTGGATTAGTGGATCAATAGTTATTAAACAGTTTAGATCAGTGGATGACTTTGGTGGCTGGCAGTTGTTTGGGTCTTTATGGGTTAAAAGAAGCTAAAGCTGTCCAACTAATGTAACAAAGTCAGTGTAAATTAACGTAAAATGACACAAAACACGTCTCAGATTTATCTCCAACACCTTACGCGGGCAAAAATAATTACTTTCCAGCTCCTGTATATGCAAACACATACACACACAGACATATCAGCAAACAATCCTGTACAGGTCTTATTTAGTCGTGCTCACCCAGACATACACGAGCCTTCACAGCTCTTCTGTTGAACAAACGAGGTGCAGACAGGCATGTGACTGATGTCCTCAGCTGCTGGCAGTTCCAGGGATGAAGCCTAGCCTTCACTAAAAATATGACCTGTAATTTAACCAATCCCTCCCTGGGAGTCTACAGTGGCCACGCGCTCAAATTTAGGAGCTCATCTGAACGCTTTGTGATTGCACCGCGCCACTCTCTCTCCTGTCTACCGCCTCATCTCCAGTTTGCACATCCAGACTGATTGATGTTGGTCAGTGACAGCGGAGGAGGCAGTGTGTTGTGTGTCTGCATGCGTGCTCACACATGCCATCCAGACGATAGGGTCTGGAAACCTGATAGCAGACATGGGAGTGAGGAGGTCTTGCATTTGTTTACCTTTCCTGAAATAGAACAACAAACCACTCAGCAGACAGACTCTGTACCTGGAAATAGACTGATTTTAGGCTGCACTATTGAATATGTTTATATTGAGTCATATTCATTAATTTTTAGTCTGTACATATTAACACATTAATATCTAACGCTACGTTCACACTGCAGGTCTTTAACTCTTTAAGAACACTCATAGAAATACTCTGAAATTCTATTTTTTAGAATTTTTGTTATGTAGAAAATCAAAGTTAATGAAGTTACCATATTTAGTTCCCTACTCATAAGTGGCAAAAAATAAATAAAATACAAGAAATATATATAAAAATACAAGAAAACACTTTTAAGGTGCTGGAACATGTATTTTAGAACATTAGAACATCACTTTTAGAACATTAGACCAACATAAGTGCTGATAACGCTCAAATGTCCACATCCACATTATCCCTTTGAACATCATTACTTACATTAGTACCATTACTTCATGGTACCTAACAAAGCAGGTACGCTCACTGTTCATGCAGAGGTGGACCTTACAGACCTTGTAGACCACATTGGACCTGAGATTGTTGACTCACTGTCCTCACTGGGTGTGTTGCTGTAACTGTTTTGTAATGTATGTGGGGATTACAAAAAATAGTCACTTGCCCAATAAAGGGTTAATGCTCAATTATGATTTTTTACTAAAATCTGATTTTGTGTGTGTGTGTGTGTTTGTGGTTGTATAACTTAAATGCACATGCTGTTTTACTGCATTTACTGTGTTTTTACACTTCTTTTTTGATGATGTACATACTCTGGATGTACATGTTCTTTAGTGTTTTTATATTTTTATGTAGCCAAGAACTACCTGTCAGTAAAATTTTGTTATGTGCACATGATGACAATAAACATTCTTGAATCTTTAATCTTAAAATGTGACTCGTGGGTCCTGAAGTGACATCACATGCACCAAACTGTATTTATGGAATTAAATATGGATCTTGTGAAGTCCCGCCTCCTCCAGTACAGAATTGTGGTGTCTGTCGCATTTCAATGACGTAAAATTCTGATTAAATTCAACATGACTATTCACACTGAAGTCACATTGCAAAACATCGGATATGTATCCGATTTAGTATCACATACTAAAATGGCCTGGGTCTGATTCAGAGCCATAAAAATCAGTCATAAAAAACTCAGATATGATTCGCATATGGGCAAAGAGTCAGATTTGGGCCACTTTTACCTGCAGTGTGAACGTAAACGCCACTTTCCCCCCAAAGTGTACAGAAATGTGTTTTGTTTGCCTTATTGTTTACAGGTGAATATGCAGAGATGTTGAAAACCAATACATTCTACTGAAGCCGCCACCTTTAAACTTAGCTCCGCACAGAAATAGACAGTTGATATTAAATGTCATCCACAAGGGAAATAAGGTCAGCAGCTCACTAATGAACTCCCAGGCAGCGGCGTCTTCTGGTTCCTGCCAGCACTGACCTACACAGTAACAACCCAATAAACCGTATACACTGCACTGACACAATATACGCCCTTCACAAAATGTCCTCACCAAAAAAGTGTAATGCTGGAGTACATTTCAGACAGATGACTCCTTACACCAGTTTCAAAGTAATACCTCCATGATCCAAAAGGAGATTAAAGACACGTGGATGGGTAAGGTGACTTTAGAAACTCACTATTAGGGAGAAAATGGAATGTTACCGACAGTATTACCATAGATATTAAAAAAGACATTAAGGATGATAGAACACCTTGTGCAATCTATTGCCCGCT
The DNA here is from genome assembly GCA_037367365.1 of Apogon talboti. Lineage (NCBI taxonomy): Eukaryota > Metazoa > Chordata > Actinopteri > Kurtiformes > Apogonidae > Apogon > Apogon talboti. The sequence goes on from JAPQRQ010000008.1 coordinate 885,118, forward strand.
GCATCATAAAACCACATGGGAATTTAATAGTACATGATCTAAATAATGCAATAACTCAAACAAATAAAGAGGCGTGGTACATTTTCCACATGTATTTCAATCGGGCTGGTAAAGCACTGTACAGTATATTATAAAACACAGAGTGAGTATTGTGTTTTTGGTGCATTTTTAAGTACGCATCATCACATCAGATTACAAATGACTGAGGAATGCATATGTGTGGTCATTAGAACTTTACTAAACCAACCAATCTCATGTTGGACTATGACTTTTACACAGTACTGTATATTTTTATATCACATTTCTGATAGATATTCTCTTTTAATATCATAATCATATACTACATGACAATTAGCTGTAAGATATAGAGAAAATACCATAGAAATTCAAGATCTTTTTAGTGTTTCAGGTTTGGGGGTGAGAGTTTAATGGCTCTGATGGAAAACAAAATGTACCACAAATATATTGGATAAAACTGCATAATGTATTTTCCATGTGCATTTTGTTCCAGCTGTACAGTATATTATGAAATGCCGAGTGAGTATTGTATTTTGTGCATTTTTATAGATGCATCCTCACATCTGATTACAAAATGTTTGTGTCTTATAATTTTTATAGGTCAGAGATTTTATATATCAGTGTATAATTATATAGGTTTCTGCAGAAGACAAGTATTCAGTTGTTTTTCCCCACAGGGTTCATTCAGAAACATTTTAACATGAACGAACATGAATATAACAACAGCTACAGTTCTTTGCACGCTCTTGAGGTTTGCTGAACTTGCTGTTGGCATGCAGGATGAATATCATATGCACTGGGTTTATTAGTCCTCACGTGATCCCTTCCAATCCCTGTTTTGTCATTTCAGTTTAAAGACCCCCTCGTCGCTCTCTCCAGCCCAGCCCAGCTCTCCAATGCAACACCTTCAGCGGGAGTACTACATGTATGAGGTAATTGTTGTTTGGTCATGTGAGCCGCTGCAGCAGCTGTCAAATGTGATGATAGCAGGAGAATCCTCGGCCCCGCCCCCCGCCGCTGATTGGACGGCTCACAGGCGTCTAGGGACCATCAACAAAGAGATCCGCCTATGGTTGGACACAGAATTCAGCCTCAGCCACAAAAACTGATGAAAAACAAAGATAATCACAGCATTTGTGTTATGACTATGCAGAAAAGGCTGAAACTTCTCATTTTAATGCATAGAGTCATACATTTTGTCTATTATATTATTATTATTATTATTATTATCTACTTACTTATATTACTTACCTTTTAGTAATAATTATTATTACTATACCTGTAATCATTGTTACTGACATTATTGATATTGTTGTTATGATTACTATTACTATGATTACACTATAAAAAACCCAGACAATTATTCTAAATACAGTAGTATGCAAAAGTCTTAGACCACCTCTATTTTGTTTTTGCAGGGTTAAAATGATTCTCACTTTTCTCCAGATACAACAGGAACATACAGGAAATACTGTATTTGTACAGCCTTAAAAGACACACAAAAAACTGAATTAAATTGGTTGTACAGGTTAATGTCACTATTTAGTGTGACCTCTGACCCCTTTACAAGAAGCAGCACAAACAAGTACAAACATTTGATATGTGTTGAATGAAACCTGGTGTAAAACATGAGAAATTGATGCAATAAACCTCATATTGTCTGAACAAAAGGATTAAAGACATGTTAAGTGCAAAGGGAGGTCACCCTAAATATGACCACTTTGGTTTATAGAAGCTGTTTTTTCCCTGAAACTTTTATTTTCACTGCTGTACATACTTCACATATATCAGATTGAATCTTAATAGAGACATGTGTGGACATTAGAACTTTAATATAATGATAAACATAGTATTGGACTGGGATTGTTGCACAGTATTGTATATTTCTAAATCATGCCTTTGCTGTAGATATTCTTTTTAATAACATAAGCATAAATTACATGACACTTGACTGTTGGAAATACAAAAAATAGATCTTTTGAGAACATTACAAATATCAGGTTTGAGGCTAAGACTGAATTCTTTGTGTTTCTCTTGAAAAACAAACCTCTGTTAAAACATCTGGGATAAAATACAATGTGAACTATTAGAACTCTTGGTCTTCACTGCTTGTTACAATGGCCAAACATGAGTGTACTTTATGTAAAATACATGTTATCATTGTATAATTATGTGAATCATAGATATGCTATACATGTAGAGTATAATGTTATCTGATCACAGCCCCTCTTACATTCCCGATTCTCTCTTGAGGAACATTTGGCCTGGAGAGCAAGGAGAGACCCGGAGACAGGAAAGCGATATGCATGAGTGTGCACATGCATGCTCATTCCTTTCCATTTGTGGAGACAGACATGCTTTATTAAGATGGTTATAAACGCACTAATTCGAGGAGACAGCCCACACCTGCCCAACTGCACCACAGAGGTCAAATCCCTGTATCTCACCCCTCGTCTTTCACAAACACATACCTCCTCCTGTGGTGTCTCCATCTGCAGCTCCCCGGCCTCATCTCGCATATCCCATCCATCCTAAACTAACACAGACACACACAATGTAAGGCAGTAAAGCTGAGTTATGCCGTCAACCACTAAAGTCCAGTAAAACACAAAGTATTTATAAATGTATGTATATATGTTGACTTATATTTTTTGCTTAGACAGCTGTTGTGTGCTGTTATGGTAGTCTATATCAACAGATACATGGCTATTAAAAGCAAAATCAATACAGTACAGCAAAAGCAGTCATGTCAGGACTCAGAGAGGTAGGATGTGCAGAAGTGGGCTAGTGGTGACCTTATTCGTCTATGTTTATATGACACTATACTGCTTCGTGGATGCACTTATTGTGTCAATAAAAGTCTCCTCATGTTTGACCCACAGTATTATGTCAGTACAAATATGCACGGCTTCAGAAATATAGTCGCACTCATCACATTTCATTTCATTACAAATTTACAAGGTCGTAAACAAACTACTCTGCTGCCTCCGAAGAACAAAACCACGATCACTGAGCCAAAACAAATCCACGTAAATGGAAGACAAAAGTACAGCCCCTGCATTTTCATACACAGAAGAATGAAACGATTTTAATTTCACGCAGTTCACACAAGAAAATACATTTGTTCATCTCTGGAGTGGAATTGAACATGGTCTTGTTCCTGAACACAACTCTGCACATAGGATTGTCTGTGTTGCGTTTAAGTTACACCTCATATTCATTGTGTTATACACTGTATTTATTCTTTGTGAAACAGCTTGAGGTCATTTTCTCCATATATAATGCAATATTTTGCTTCTAATCTACCATATATTAAGAAAAAAATAACCTGTTTAGAGAAATGAAAATTCCCATGACCATGTGAAATGTTCCAAGTAAATATTTATTTGCTTATTTGACAGGATCCATATAAGCTGAACTACAGCTATAGATAAAAACCTAACATAAAAGACATTACATTAACACAGACATTATCCAGTTCCTACTGAGTCAACATTACGGAGTAAAAATTACTATTATGTTGTTAAAATCACTAATTTCATACAGGCAATACAACTAGAGTTGAGCTACATGAAAATACCTGCTTTTCTTCAGCTGTCTGCTGTTTGTAAAAGTTTTTTATTAATTCCAAAAATTCTCACTTGATGTAGAAAAACTCAGCTCATTTTCAGATCCTGAAAGAGGATGCTTGGAGCTCTGAATATTTTTGATACCACAACTATGTCACTCCCACCAGATAGTCCTCTGGGACCACCAGAACCACCAGAACCACCCTGATGATTTACCACTGTGTCTAAATGATGGTATCCATGGCGCCAACAGGAAAGGGGCGTGGTCACAGTATCAGCTCATATACATTTTAAGTAACAATCAGTTACTGATTCAGTTTTATTCAACTCTTCTCCTCTCTGTGTGGTAGGTGACTTTCTGGCCATGTTCTGGACCTGAGAGAACAATTATAATCTTCAGATGAATCTGTCTCTGCACTTCATTAAAAGTTAACATAGTCATTTGGAGTTATCCTCTGTGTATTGTATTATATTATTGTATACTGTATATGTCTATTGTTTTGCACTTTTTCTTGTCTTTGTTTATTATTTTATCATTTTTTAAATCTATTTTATTATTTATTTTAAGAATTTTATCTCTTATATTCTCGCACCAAGGATTCCATCCAACTTTTTTGCACTTGTGCAATGACAATAACGGTTCTGTTCTATTTGTTCAGTGTATGATGCAACAAATAATTTCCCATCCTGTGGTTGATAATTTGTTTCTGAATCTGATTGTTTCTTATGCTGACATTACCTTTTTTTTTTAACTACTACTTGACTTCCTGATTTCATTTCTCTTATGCACCATGTATTTGTATGACAGAAAAATCTTGAAACCTTGAATTTGTCAAATTAAATACAATATGTCCCCTTTTGTTAGATGATTTATCTGATGTGCAGTCTGGGTATGTTTTACATTTTATTATATTATTGTAGTTCCTATATTCATGTATTAAGCATTATCCTGCTCATACTGATAGTGTTGGTTTTGTGCGTCCTTGGTCCACATCCCCAGCAGGCGGAGTGTACTTTATCTAGAGCCCCTTGGTTTCAAACCCAGACTCCGCCTCTCCACCAAGCGCACCCACCTTGTCCACCAGCAGCACAGTGCGCCAGGGACGCAGGAGTCCAGGCGTGGGGCTCAGCGTGGAACGGCGCGTCAGGCTGCGGTCCGCGAAAACACGACCGATCCGAAGTCTAAGACAGCTACAGTAAAGGAAAACAGCCTCTGTCTGCATCCGCTGTGTACAGCCAACTCCTGCACAGCTGTATTCTTCGGACCGGTGGGTTAGGGAAGGGAGGCGGAGGTTAGGTAGGGGGGGGGGTGTAGAAAAGATGCGGCTCCAGTCCGACTCGGTGCGCCGCGCTGCCCGCCTCCAGCGCTGGTGATGCCCGCCGCCGCGCCGGGATCACCGCCCAGCCGCAGCAGCAGCAGCAGCAGCAGCAGGAAGAAGAAGAAGAAGAGGAGCAGGTCGGGAAAACAGGGCGTCGGGGGGCCGAGAACGATGATGGTAAGGTCGGGATCATGGCTAACGGAACCGGTACTATCATGTTAAAGTGCGTCGTGGTCGGAGACGGTGCAGTGGGTAAAACGTGTCTTCTGATGAGCTATGCCAATGACGCCTTCCCGGAGGAGTATGTACCCACAGTGTTTGATCATTATGCAGGTAGGAACACAAAACCACTTCCTCTGTTATTGTCTCTGTCGTCTAATATATATAACATCATATCACATCCCTGCTGAACTGAGCTCCTGTGTTTTGCAACCAGGAGAAAATGCGTAAAAATATAAGATAATGTGCAGGATAACAAGCTGAATTCCTTTGCCACTCTCTCTCAAACTGCCTTGCATCTGTTGCTATAATCAAAACCACTTGTTTGCCTTCTTCATAGCAGAGAGGGGTTGGGGACCCTGAGCCCCCCCCCCTCCTCTCCCCTCCCCTCCCCTC
>JAPQRQ010000008.1:902744-912892 GCA_037367365.1 Apogon talboti
TTCAAAGGGATAATGTGGATGTTGACAGGTGTCTGGATCAGCACTTATGTTGGTCTAATGTTCTAAAAGGGATGTTCCTTTCACCTCACATGCATTTCTCTTGTATTTTTTATATTTACTTCTTGGATTTTTTTTTTTTTGCCACATATGGTCAAGGCACCAAATATGGTAATTTCATTAACCTTGATTTTCTACATGACAATAAAAACATCTGCAAAACACAGAAGTGATAAAATCTTGGTATGTCCTCCAATAACACACTATGGTTTAAATGTTCAATTTCAGAGTATTTCTATGAGTGAACTATAAAGGATTAAGGATATAACTGTGATACCATCTGACAGGTTATTTTTGTGTATTGTTTTCAGAGCCTGATTGTATAAGGTTGTCTTGTTTCTGACCACGGGTGATAAGGTTTGATCCTCATCCTCTCACAGAATATGAAAAATGATGTAGCGTCTGGTTAAAGTGGTTGAATTACTAAGAAATGTTTATGTATTTTTTAACAGATTCCCAGTATTATCTTGATTCCTCAGCTTTAAAACCTGCTTCCAGTAGCATACGTGCTCTTAAAACCGAGCGCTGACTCTGTGTGGTTTTAGGTCTGCGTTCCCTGGCAACCAAATGCCAGTGCAGCCAAAGCCCAGCGGTGGCGAGGAGGACGGAGTGGGTGTCTGATTTATCTCACGTCAGCCGATGTTTACTGCTCTTTTATCCGTTCCCGTCATAACCTGCTCCCTGCTCTTCATCCGGATGGTGATATGTGCACGTAGGCTCATGACGGCAAGCCTGCGCCGCCAAAAATCACAGCAATCACGAAAAGGGTTAATTAATGTTGCTCCCTGTCGGAGTTGTTGCTGCTCTGGCGCTGTGCAGGTGGATGCATTTATCCTAATTAGTTTTTACTGAGATGAGGAGAGAGTGTGAGTTGTGCGGATGAGCTGTGTTCGCTGAGGCTTGCAGAGAATAAAAGAAGAGTGAGGAACCCTGTGGTCGGCTGTGAAATCATTTTGCACAAGAGCAGGAAGTGTGGGCCAACATGTTTCAAAATGAGACATAGCTCTGTCATATATACAGCTAGGAAAACTTGGCGTCGTGTTTAGAAGCAGAGGTGGTGCAATAAAACACACTACCTGATCTGAAACCGAAGAAACAGAAGCAGAGAAGAGTCCAGTCAGAAGGAGAATATAGTACGTTAATATTCCATGTGCAGTACAAAGTTTTACAGAGCGTGTGTAAAAGCTTATTACATTGTTGAGGCAATTACAATGTTTTGTTTCATCAGTAGGTGAAACGTATTGTATACTGTGATAATCTGTTGAAAATAAATTGCATTTTTTTAATCTTTTATGCTTGAATTTTGAGGAAAAAAACACCCAAAATTGCTCAAAATTGTTTTTAATTAAAGTAAATATAATCAATAATTGAGATTAAATATTGAAGTCAGAGGTACATGATATTGAAAAAACACTGGCATTGTCATTTTTTTCTGTAATGCACAGAAAGCCCAAAGGTATACTTACTTTTTCCAGCAGTATTATGAATGTTTATTAGCTGAGTTCAACAACAACAACAAATGGAATATTATAATATATGCAGTATTAGGTTCAGAACATTATATTTGTCTGTATTTCTGTGACATAGATGCAGATCAGATCATGTTCTATATTCATGTAGAAAACTTAAGAAATTTCAGAGGGTTCACATACTTTTTCTTGCTACTGTATACTGTGACATGACTCATATGTCCTATCAAGCAGAAATGGAGGAACAGGGTATGTAAAAAAAAAAAAAAAAATCCAGGGTATGTGATATTCTGGCGGGTGTAACAGCGACGTGCATCATGAGCCTCGTGCCACGCCTCGTGCCGCACCCTTTGCCCCACCCCGTTCCGCTCGCAAATTTGTTTTTGGCTGGGAATACCATACCCTCAACTTGTTCCTCCATTTCTGCCTAATACACTGTGGAGTTGTCATTATTTATAGTTCATTATGTCATTATTTTACTGCTTGAGATTGAAATAGGCTAAATGTGGCTCCTGAACCAAAATGAGTGTGACACCCCTGATTTAGACCCGTTATCTTCATAACAAACATGATCTAAATATGGAATACAGAAAATGTAGCATGAAAATAGTTTTGACTCACAATACTCAAAGTATATTTCCATTTTTTCTTCCAGATTGACCTTCGTGATGACCCCAAGACCATTGCCAAACTGAATGACATGAAGGAAAAGCCCATAGCCACTGAGCAAGGACAGAAACTGGCAAAGGAGGTTTGTACGTTTGTCCGACTGAAGCAGCCGACTAACACGTCGCTGGCTTACACTCAGCCTGTATTTCCATTCCAGGGCTGTAGAATCGAGTTGTCAGGTCTGCTTAGATTCCTGAGTGCCGATGTGGCCCCGGGAACGTCTCTGCAGGGACATCATTGCCTCAGAGAAACACTTTCAGATTCAGACATCTGTACATTCTTTACCTCGGAATGAATCCAGGAATGTTTTCCACAGCGACCACCATGTCCAGTTGCGTTTGTGGTCGTAGGATATGTAATGTGGTCAATGTTGAGCAGAAATTGAGTCATCCTTTAAAAATAATAACCTAGAATCAGTGAAAGTATGTTACGCATGCAGTTTTGGGAATGCAGGGCAGGAATTAGACAAGAACGCCACTATGGTTGAGAATCACTTCAGTTCACTGGGTGAATCAGACTAATATGAAGTGGTTATGATTTAACCTTTTATCGGGCAAGTGACTATTTTTAGTCATTTCTGCAAACATTAAATTCGGGGCCAATCCCATGCCTGAGTGAGGTCAAGAAGCATGTTGGTTTTTATAACACTGTACAGTGATTCAGAGAGATTTTATAGACATTCTGAAGCTGTAAATAGTGAATATAAGTGATTTTTGTCAGTAATGACCTTATAACAGTTGTTTTGATGCATGTGTTTACTTTTTTAGCCAGTGCTTCTCAGATGTTTCATGGCAAGAAGAGGTAGATGACAATGTCCAATAACACACTATGGTTGAAATTTTGAAGTTCAGAGTATTTCAGTGAGTGCCCTATAAAGGGTTAATACTAATGTTGTACTTACGGCCACCTAAACTGAACCAAGACATGACCAGGATTAGCCTGTATCACGATTAAGAATTATAATAATAATAATAATAGTCATTATTATTAGATTTACATAGCGCGGATTACATTTATATCGTGCTTTTCTATTAAATCATACTCAGAGCACTACTACTATTACTAATCAATTTTCCTTGACCTTCATGGAAAATGTCATGATGTCAAGGAAAGATGGAAAGGAGAATCCATGAGGACTTTGAGAAGGACACCGTGGTGTTAAGAGAATAGAACTTATTACATGGATCAGCCTTAGAAAAACTATAATGTAAGAAGTGCATCTTGGACACTTTGGTTTATATGTTACCGATCCATGTCCAATACAGGCAAGTTACAACCAAACTAAGATTTCTCTAGTTAAGTCTTTTGCATTTCTGTACTTTTGCCTAATTTTGAACTAAATTTCTTACAGTATTTTGACAGTATTTAGATTAAGTGAACAAACACACCTACTTGTACATCCATCTTCAGTGTTTCCATCATTTATCTAGATTGTGGTGGCTTAATTTACCCACTTGGGGTTTTATAATGAATCAAAAAAAAATTTTTCACACCAGCATCTGTGTAAATCAGACTCACTGGATGCACAGCCGACACACTCACAGTAATTCTTCATCATTATTTCTTCAGCAATGGCAAAACAACATTAGAAGACCTCTGTAAATGAATGTAGACTTTAGCGTGGACAGAAGCCAAAGTTCTACTACAAACAGACTGAAATAAAGTCATTAGCCTTTGCGACCTGTTGTACAGACAGTAATGTAACAAACCCAATGAGGCTCTGTGCCGTAGGTCAGGGCGATGCTCTGTAAATGCTGCAGTTATACTGATAAATACAGGCGGGGCGGCGGAGTAGTGGTTAGCGCTGTAGCCTCAAAGCATGAAGTTCCTAAGTTTGACAGGGAGGGGCCGGGAGGAAATCTTTTGTGTGAACTTTGCGTGTTTTCCTCTTGTCGACGTGGGTTCCTCCAGGTATTCCAGCTTCCTCACACATGCAATAGGACACAGGTGACAAACATACGGTCCGTGGGCCAAAACCGGCCTGTGCAATGAATTTGTGAAATGCAAAAATTACACTAAAGATATTAACAAATTAAGGATGTTAAAGTCATTTCACTTCAGGTTCCACATACAGACCAATATGATCTCCAGTGGGTCAAACCAGTAAAATAATAACATAATAATCTATAAATAATGACAACTACAATTTTTTCCCTTTGTTTTAGTGCGAGAAAAAGTAAAATTACATGGAAAACTACCCTTTAAAATATGTGAATAACCTGAACAAATATGAACCTGAAATATCTTAAGAGAAGCAAATGTAATTTTAATAATATGCTGCCTGTTACTAAATGTTTTGTGTATTTGTAGATCCACTGTCATCTGTAAGTTCTAATGCACATGTGTAAATGATAAACTGAGGCCTAATCTGGTTAAAATTTCAGGTTGTTCGTACTAGTCACATTTTTAAGGAAACTTTATAGACGTAAACAGATTGTAATTTAATTACTTTTTTCACTGTTATTATTTTACTGGTCTGGCCCACTTCAGATCATATTGGGCTGAATGTGACCCCTGAACTAAAGTGAGTTCGACACCCCTGCAATAGAGCAATGTGATGTGAATGTGAGAGTGAATGGATGTACAGGCCCGCTATAAACTGGCAACACCCCGCCTTCATCCACTGGTAGCTGGGATGGGCTCCAGTACCCCCACGACCCTCCCGAGGATTAAGCGATTCAGATAATGGATGAATGAATACAGATAAATGAACCTTAGCTGAGTAGGAATGTTTTGACAGCATTTCTGCTAATTTTTTAGTGACCTTACCCATTAAAATTGGGTTTACATCGCACAAATTGAGCTCAGACAAGCCATTTTAAGATGTGCATTTCATATTGTGGAGTGGTTTTGTGGAATAGAATGGAACAAAATATCAATATGCGTGAAAACAAAGATGTATAAAAACCTTATTTTCCATAGCTATAGTAACAATGAACAGGAGTATAACAGTAATAGTTATTGATGGTATGTAATCATTTGTTCTCTTTTCCACTAATTTAATAATTGACCTATTCTTTTTTATGGACTGTATATATTAGTCATATAAAAGTGGGATAGGACAATATAAGCTCGGCTTCTATCTACTCCATTTCAGACATAATGTGTAGTTAAAGAGCCACAATGAAGTAGTTGTGTGACATGAAATTTCTTTTTTTGGTTAGCTTATTGCCTTCAATATTCTGGAGTATTAAATTTAAATTTGTATGACAAATTTATATTTTTTTCCTACTTATGTTTGAAATAAAGTTTATCATTATCACAAATATCATTAATAGTTTTGTTGTTGCTGTGCTACAGATGGAACAGTTTTGCTGGTTTGGAGTACTTAATCCAAAATATCACAGGGTGTTATTAATAACCCACTTAGTTTGAGGATTAGTTTGCTAAATTTGAGCAGTTTTTACTCTAACCATTCTGTTTTGTTTTGAGATGCGTCTGGGGCGTTTAGTCCGTCTGTGTATTGAAAGTACGAGGGCTTTGATGCTATTTATAAGGAGACTTTGGTGCTTTCCTGTTCCAAAAGCCTTTCCCCACTGACAGTTTGTATAACAGCCTCAGTGCACCTTGTCTTAGGTGAAATATGTAACATTACAAGCTTGGTAAACGTGATACGATTGTTCACTGTGGTTTCATAAAGACCTGACAGGACCATAATGGAAAAGGTCACCAAGCTAAAACAACGTTTAGCACCCGGGGAGAGCTGGGAAATGTTTCTGGGTCTGAATGTTACATTTATGTCAGAAAATGACTGTTTGAAAGGGCTATAAATGCACATGGGCTGATGGTTATTACAACGCACAGCAGGAACACGGTGGTCATGTTTATCAGGAAGTCAAAAAAAAAACCCACACTATTCTATTTTAGTTCACTGAAGCTAAACCTCTAACGTTATGTTAAGACATCGAACCAGACAAAGAATGGACTGAAGAACGGAGAGAAAATGACGTAATTAACATGAGATTGAAAACTATAATAATAATAATAATAATAATAATAGAAGGAAAAACTTGTTGACAGTCTTGTATCTTAAAACCTCTTTACTGCTTCTTCACTGTGTTATTCTATTAGTGGTGAAACGTGCCAAAAAAATATTCATTCAGTTATTTGGACAAACTGGATATGAGAGGAAGTGATTTGGTCTGTCCAAAATGTCTCCTAAACAATAATAATAATAATAATAATAATAATAATAATAATAATAATAATAATGATGATGATGATAATAACTTGGACTAATATAGCGCCTTTCATGGTACTCAAGTTCGCTTGACAAAGAAGAAAAAAAGAAAACCGAGTTTAGTTTCAATTTACACAAAAATAAGACCAACAGGAAGTGATATACAGTATGTAGTCAGAGATTCATCAAACCTCGAACAGAATGACTGACAACGCTGACACTTCATCCAGGTCTGGATTACTAAACCGACCTTTTCGTTCCAGATGGCCATCTCTTATTGATCAGGTTTATTCAGAACAGAGTACGTCACTGGTAACAGCGGCCAACTGTGCCATCATCCGTGTACCATTCTTCAACCGGGGGCGGACACTTCTTACTCTAGTGTTGGCAGTTTTAAGAGCAGAAATCATCCGTGTCTTTTAGAAGAAGGAGAACTCAGAGTGGAGCAGTCGAATCCAAAATAGACAGTGTTGTGGAGGGTTTTTTTAGGAGATGAATTTTTTGAAATGCAGAAATTACCCTGATGATTTTAACAATCAGTGGTGTCAAAATCACTTTAGTTCAGGTTCTACATACAGACCAATATGATCTAAAGTGGATCTTACATTAGCCTTTGTCAAACGTTAAATTCATCGGCTATTATTTGGATCATCTGTCATTAGTTTTGGTAAATTGTAAAAAAATAACGACCAAAGAATCAGCTCTCTGTTTCTTGTGTGAATATTGTTATCACTGGCATTACAAAGCTACATATTGCTATTATGTGAATATTTTCTAGTGTCTTTCCTCTGTGACAGTAATCACCAGTTTTTGTTGACATTTTTCCAGACTTAATGCAAATAGTTATCAACAACAAGACACTACATTACATGGATAAACAAAACAATACTGACTGAAAAGGCAGAAGGTGAAGCTTTAGCTCATTACAGTCCCCTCTGTACTTGAGTATTTTCACATTTTAAGCTTGATTTCATCATTAATTTCATGGATATAAAAAAAATAAAAAGTACATAATGTACAATATTACAAGTGAAAATAGAAAAATATTGTATCTCTGTGTCCATAAACACATTTACACCAATGTATACACAATCATACATATACATCTGATTAATTTCTATTGTATGTGCCTGTATATGGGGAGAAATAAAACTTATTTATTCCCTCCATTCCAGTTCAAACGAGATTATAGAGGACAGCATCTTAAAGGCACTGTTTTATCATCTTTTGACATTTTATATCATAATAAATTCATTGATCAACAATGAAGATAATTGAAAAATGCAGCTGTATTCATCAGCAAATGAAAAAACAAGGAAAGCACAAAGTTTCCAGAGTTTTCTATTGTCATGTGATGTTTTTGGTAAATGTGCCAATATTTTGATGAAGAGCATCTTGCTAAAAACATCCCTGTGTTAATAAAAAGCAAGTGCAGTGCTTTCCTATTTTTCCATTTAGATGTATTGTATGTATGTTGCTTTTAGGTTCAAGCACCCAGTTTCCTGTTGTTGATGGATTCTTATCATTTATACTGACAACCATTTACTTGAAGCTTATGAAAAATATTTCTTTATGCAGACAACTGTATTGTGCTAGTCTCCACCGTCCAAAACCATAAGCCTTTAACAACTTTAACCGCTGTCCTGCCCTGGATTCCTTTGACCGACGGTCCATGTCTGTCTTTTTCTTCAGATCGGTGCGTGTTGCTATGTGGAATGTTCAGCGTTGACCCAAAAGGGCCTGAAGACAGTGTTTGACGAGGCCATCATCGCCATCCTGGCTCCGAAGAGAAAGAAGGGCGCTCTGAAGAGGAGACTGGGACCCCGCTGCATTAACTGCTGCCTGATCACGTGATACATAAAACCCAGAGATCACGCAGCAAGCAACCATAAACCAAACCTGTACTGAAGGCAAAGAGACAGACAAAAGAAAAATGCACAGACAGCAGAGCGAGACAAAAGCGAGGACTGAAAAGGACAAAACAAGAGCTACTTTTAAGCTGCAGGGCTCTTGAAAAGGTCATAAGTCTCGCCTGCTGTCCAGTCCTGGGGTTGATGATGCAGTTTACTACCAAAGGAGCACAAACCCAAGTCAGTCTCTTCTTCTCAAAGACTTTTTTTTTTTTTTGCCTCAAAAGTACCTTCTTTTATAACCATTTTTAATCATTTTCCTGTAAAAATGTTGCAAGCTGTCATATATATATATATATATATATAAAAAATCAGTTTAAAGAGAAAATCTACATTTTAAGGAGTTCATTTTATTTCTATGGTTTTCAAAGCTACTGTATATTATTTGTGAAGCACATGATAGAGATTGAATTTGATGCATAGAGCAAACAGTGAGTGTGAACCGATAAATAATAAGAGTCTGACTTCAGTGACACTGTGGGTCTATTTATGGCTATAAGGGCCATGTTTTTAGACCCGAACCCTGTGCTGTTGGCCCACAAAGTCTGTCTCTGATTATTTATCATTGGAGCTCCTGCACACACAACCATGCAAGGTGCTTTGCTTTACATGGGGAATAAAACAAATCAGCAAACCGTGACACACTGTCCAGGCACTAAATGATGGACCTACAGTGGAACCATTTGATTATAATGTTTTGTTGCTTGTTTTTTGCCTTATGAAAACCCCATTTTTTATAGTGTGGCATGTCAAAACATACTGTAATCTAGATGTGGGGCTGAGGTTATGATCAGAAACTTAATAACAGATCTATTATCCAGTTTAGAGAAATTATCTAGAGTTTATGACTATGTATCTCTAAAAGAGAGATGATCAAATCTGTATTTTTGTCATCATTCTTTTTTTTTTGTTCTGCAATAATGTGTTATCCTTTTATCGCCCTTAAGAAGGTTTGAGAAGACGGATTTCATTTTAGAAATGAAAGTCTGATCCATATTCAACATCCAAAGATTCCAATGCACACTTTCATCAGGTGGCTAAGGTGACCCGATACTGTAATTCTGATGCACAACATGAAGCACAGTCCATGCCACTTTTCCCAGCATGACGAAGCACATTCCTTCACTTCTACACACTATCCCAGTCTTTAAAAAAAAAAAAAAAAAAGGCTGATTGAAGCACAGACGCTGCACACAGTTCGATCAGGCCCGAATATGAGCACAGCCCGTCATCGCAGCACCTTCATTCTGCTGCGACTGAAACACACACACATCATAAACCGTGGATTTCAGTCATTTAATACTAATTAAAACAAAGTAATTGCCAAATTTCACAAATAATGCCTTTTTTTAAAGGCTCTTTAATATGTGGATAAAAGCTTCAGCTCCGTCTATGGCACTTTCCAGCACATGAAACCAGACATTTTATTAAAAAATCATCCATATCACTGTAATAAAGTCACATTATTATTTAAATAGAAGTGAGGGTAACATTTGAGGTTTAGCAGGATGTAGAGAATACAGTAGCGTAAATATCTGAGTCCCCTGTGTTCCAAAATAAAAGCCCTCCTTGATATTATGCATTTACTATCGGCTTTTTCTAACTTTTTTTTAAAAACAAGATAATACTCAAAAGGTGCCAACTCTTGCTAAATGACTTCTGTTACGTGTGATTATCTGTTTTTTTTTTTTTCTGAGTCAGAAATGATAAGTGATTAAAGCTTTAATGTAAATGGTGCTCCACCTCTGTGTCCCAGCCTGCGTT
This sequence comes from Apogon talboti, assembly GCA_037367365.1. Taxonomy (NCBI): domain Eukaryota; kingdom Metazoa; phylum Chordata; class Actinopteri; order Kurtiformes; family Apogonidae; genus Apogon; species Apogon talboti. The sequence goes on from JAPQRQ010000008.1 coordinate 912,794, forward strand.
GTATACTGTGTTTGGATCGCAGGGTGAACAGCCTTCTCTCTCTCTCTCTCTCTCTCTCTCTCTCTCTCTCTCTCTCTCTCTCTCTCTCTATCTCTCTCT
>JAPQRQ010000008.1:1006093-1022847 GCA_037367365.1 Apogon talboti
GATGACCATGAAAAGATAAATAACTGTATTTTACACCAATTATTGACATGTATTGATAGGATTAGTGGATCAACAGGTGTTAAACATCTTAGATCAGTAGATGGAGTCGGTCGACGGTGGATGTTTGGGTCTTTGAGGCTTCGGTTTAGAGATGCTTCACAAAAGGCTGAAATTCTGTTGGGATTAAATATTCTGAGGTGTGTAAATAAATCTGATCCAAGTTGGAATCTGAATCATCTTCATCACATCTTCCATGAACCTGCAGCTTCAGTCGCTGTTTGGTTGCCGTTGGTTACTCCTCGTCCTGTCTTTCTGATTGGTTCTGTCTCCGTTCAGGGCTTCATGAAGCGGATCGAGGACAAGGGCGTCCCAGACGACATGAAGGGAAAGGACAAGATCGTGTTTGGGAACATCCACCAGATCTACGACTGGCACCGAGAGTAAGTCACACGCCTTAAAGCCCCGCCCACGGTGAGTTTTACCCACTAACGCCACTCCTGTGTTTGAGCAGCTTCTTTGTGGGGGAGTTGGAGAAATGTCTGGACGACCACGAGCATCTGCCTGAACTCTTCATCAAACATGTGAGTCCTGGTAGTGATGATGATGATGACGACAATGACGACGACAATGATGTTGACAATGATGACGGTAATGAATCTTTGGGCTCCACCTTTTCTCTGAATGTCAATGTGTTTGATTGACAGGAGAGGCGACTTCACATGTACGTGGTTTACTGTCAGAATAAACCCAAGTCAGAGTTCATTGTGGCAGAATATGACACGTATTTTGATGTAAGTTAAACACAAAAACACGAATCTTGACACAGATTCACATCTGTCACAGTCAGACGCAGCTTTAATTACTGTTATATTTAAACAGCTTCACAGTCCTATTTAACCAAACACATAAAGTTTGACAGATTGTTGCTCCTCCAGGGGATCCAGCAGGACATCCAGTCCAGGTTGAGCATCAGCGACTTCCTCATCAAACCCATCCAGAGAATCACCAAATATCAGCTGCTACTAAAGGTAACTAGATGGTAAAATATGCACGGTGGAGGTGATCTGAAACCTTTCACTGGGTTAAAAATCTACTATAATGATCATATTTATTCCTCCTCTACAGTCTGTGTGTAGATCATTACCTGACCTTTATTAACCCACTGATGATGTTAACACTGAGGCCATTTTCCTCCTCAGGACTTCCTAAAGTACAGCACAAAGGCAGGAATGGACTGTGAACAAATCGAGGTACAAACACATTTTGTTTCCTGTGTTTTTTAATGAATCCACTGCATTGTTGATAGTTGTCTGCAACATAAACCTGTTCTTGTGTCTTCTAGAAAGCGGTAGATTTGATGTCTCAGGTTCCTAAACTCTGTAACGACATGATGAATCTGGGTCGCCTGCAAGGGTATGAGGTATGTCGTCCACAGGTAGGTGGCGGTAGGTGGCGGTAGTGGGCGTGTCCCAATGCTGATCGGTGGCGTTTGTTTGTCCACAGGGTAAACTGACCAGTCAGGGCAAACTGCTGCAGCAGGAAACATTTTTTGTAACAGAGCAGGACGCCGGCGTTCTGTCGCGCTCCAAAGAACGACGAGTCTTCCTCTTCGAGCAGATTGTCATCTTCAGCGAACTGCTCAGGAAAGGCTCGTCCACGCCCGGATACCAGTTCAAGAAGAGCATCAAGGTATGAGGAGGCCGTCACAGAAATGAAGGACGGAAACAGTAGAGAAGGAAAAGACAATGGACCTGATTTACTGTCATTCATCTGTTTTATTCTGGCTGAGATAGAACCAATGCTCCAGCAGTCATTATTATTATTATTATTATTATTATTAGTATTATTATTATTCCATATATTGTTACTACTGACTACTATTAGTATTATCTCTTTATTATTAGTTCTGTTACTATTAAACTATAAATATACGGAGAGAGAGAAGATTATATTTCTAATATTTCTATATTAGAAATTATTATTATGTAGTCTAATCAATCTAATCCGATCTAATTTAATCTTCTTCGGTAATAGATGTTCTCAGTGGGTGGTTCTCTGTGTCCTCATCTCTCCAGGTGTCCTACCTGGGTCTGGAGGACAGTGTGGACAATGACCCCTGTAAGTTTGTCCTGTCGTGTCGCGGCTCGTCGGAGCGTTTCACCCTGCAGGCCGCAAATGTCGACATCAAGCAGGTCTGGGTCCGACACATCCAGGAAGTCCTGGACGCTCAGAGCAACTTCCTGTCTGGTGAGACGCTGGTTCACGACAGATGAGATCCACGTTTAACCTCGACATGTTCATGGTTTTATACAGTTCTGAGACCAGAGACGAAAAGAATCACAGCCGCAGAGAAATGGGTTTAGTTTTCATCATCTTTACGTCACGTTGAGCTGCTCCAGTTACAACTAAATGAATCCTAAATGTAGATGAAGGTAACTTTGACTCTAGTCTGACCCAGTTTAAGGAAGTTTTAGTCTTAACTTCTATAAAGAACTGAACAGTGGCATCATAGAAACAGAGATGGAAATAGAGATGGTTTTGACTTAATTTCTCTCAACATTGATTTAATTTTTTTTATCCATTACTATGATTTTAAATGTTCTACTTCTAAATTTTTAAGATATTTTCATGTTTCGACTGTAAATAATAATTTTCTACCACAACTAACCATCTACTTCCTTCACATCTCACTGAGGAAAGTCATATCAGAAAATGATGAAAACTGTGTGAAAGCTATGAAATAAAAACATTTTTAATGCTGCTAATCTGATGTTTTCTCACATTTTAACATATTCTAATACTAGTTGTTACTTTACGATGATAATATGTTAAAAAAAAAAAAATTTTGTTAAAAAAAAAGGCATCAGTATATGGGATGATGCACAATCGTCCACTGTGTTGGCTGATAGGTGGACTGACCACTCTGTCCGGTCTGTGTCCACCCACAGCTCTTCAGTCTCCTATTGAGTACCAGAAGGAGAAGGGCGGAGGCAGCGGCTCCCTTACCCGGAACCGCTCGTCCTCCGGGAATCGGCCTGCCATGTCGTCCCACAGCCGACCCTCATCCGCCGTTGGATTCGGCGAGAAGGACAGTGAGAGGGGGAGGAGCCAGATGAAAGTGTCTACCTCCAACGGCGGCTCGTCGTGTTTCGATCCCAGGGTGGGTTCTGCATCTGGACGGAGTAGAAAATAACATCACACACAAATAAAATACTACGATGAACATGACAGAGCAGGACATGGCGTCAAACTTATTAAAGTGTACCTGTACTGGTCATGCTTACAACATTAATTGTGCTTTATATATTACATATAAGGAAGAGAGGCGCAAATTCAGTAAAAAATACCCATAAATGCACCACACTGGGCCTTTTTATTACGTGAATTACGAGCAGGGGCAGAACCTATGGGGAGCAGCCATAGGGTGATGAATAAGAGTAAACGCACAGCAGTCAGTGAGCAAGATTGAGTAGACAGCACGTGTTGGCACTTGTTGTTTGTACAGCCGTGAGCTTTACACTCCACCATTGTCCTAGAGAAACGACCCAGCACTGGGTGATAATGTGTCTGGTGTCTGCTGCACGGGGTCAGTGACCAGTCCATCTCAGCCCAGGTAATGGGACAATACTGTGTTACTGTGTCACTGCCGGTACTGGAACAGCCAGTGAAGGAGGAAACTTGTCTCTGACCATGTCTGACTGACGGAGCAGTGACGTAGTACTCGACAACACCTACTTGACAACAGCCTATAACATAAGTTACCGGACAGAACCACTAGAATTATACGTGATCTTTGGAAATGGCTAGCAATGAAAATTCACTACAGGTACCCTTTAAAGTAGGACACAACCCACACTTCTCCTCCTGTTAGTGACAACATTACTCGTCCCTAAAGCCAAGGTTAAAATCTGGGTTACTGCAGGTGTAGCCACATACTGTTAGGATATATATATATATATATATATATATATATATACATACATATATATATGTGTGTGTGTTTGTTTGTGACCTACTTGGACTCAGTGGTTGGTGGCACCTGCAGGGATCAGACTCAGAACATTAAAACCTGCTGAGATCCAAGAAAACATGAGCTAAATGATCCAAATTTTCCTCAGTATTTCTGTTTAAATAACATGCGTACTAAAACTACAATACAATACTACACTATAACCACACTGCTGCCTGTAAAAGTGGAATAATGTTTTCAGACAGATTCCTCTTTTTATTCCTATAATCACCTTTGACCAGATGTAATGATTACATCCCAGTTACACTTTATCACGAATAAATCACATCGTCACAAACATTTCATTAGATTAGATTAGATAGAACTTTATTCATTGATTGACATTAAGGTTCCAGTAGCAACACAACACAGAATGTGTGTGTATGTATGTATATGCTATAGCTCCTTAAGCTAATGGCTAACGCTGTGTACCGGTTGTCCCTCCACCTGGTCCTCCTGGTCCCCCTGGTCCTGACCTCCCTCTGCTCCTCCTCAGGTCAGGGTCAGCAGGACTGTCCTCCAGCCCACATGAACGCTCCTTAACCTTGTCCTCAACCTCCTCCTCTTTTTTCCCATGGTCCTCTGCTCCTCAGGACAGTGACGGCGGCTGTAATGGCGTCTCGTCCACCATGCTGGTCACTCAGGACTACTCAGCACTCAAGGAGAATGAGATCTGTGTGGCTCAAGGGGAGACGGTCCAGATCCTAGCTGCCAATCAGCAGAACATGTACCTGGTTTACCGTCCGGCCAACAGCCAATCGCCTGCCGCTGAGGGCTGGGTGCCCGGCCATGTCCTAGGCCCCGCCTCTAAGTCAATAAAAGACTCTTCTTCTACTTGCTCCTTCTCGGCAGCGGTGGCCGATGCCAACAACATCAAGTAAGTCCCGCCCACCACATCCACCCCGCACCACTACTACTTCCTGTTTGGGTTTGTAAAGCACTTGGATCGGACTCGACAAATAGAGTTGGCGAAGCTCTGTCTTGTTTTTTTTTTTTTTGCTTTTGTTTTTTACAATCCACTCCCACATCCTTTAGCTCCTCCCCTTCCTCCTCCTCTTTTTGGACCTCACAGGAGACTCTTTTTGTTTTTCTTTTTTCATCTCCTGACTTCCTGTTGTCACTGTTTTGGAGATCAACGGTACAAACCCAGTCTTACCGTTTTTTATTTCTGAGCCATTCACACTCCATGTCTCCGTGGCGACTACGTGAAAACGGATTTCAGGCTTCGCAACCAAACTAAAAAACAAACACACTGCTAATTTTTTGCCTGTGTAAATGAATACAGATGAGTAACTCTGCGGAAATAGACTGGATTAAAAAAAAAAACGTAACTCGTAGCTGACTGGAAACCAGACTCACTGGCCCTCGTGGAGCTAAAACCGGACTCTTATTTCAGTTCCTAACACCTGCTTGTTGTTGTTTTTTTTTGGTTTTTTGTATTTTTGTTCTTTTTACTGTTTTTGTAAGTAAAACTCACCCGGCGGGGCATTCAGGTGGACTCGGCCCCATTCTCCGCAATGGAGAAGATTTATTTTGTTGTCTGTGGCAATCTTATACAAATTTATGTTTATTCCTGTTATTGTTGTTTTTTTTTCTTCCTGTTAATTATTATTTTATTTCTCCAACAAAGTTGAACCCCTCCTTCCTCCATGTTGGTTTATTTTTGTTTATTAAGTCGGCAGTTCACTGTACAAAGTTAATTTTGTTTTTGGTTTTTTTGACTGAGGCTCTAGAACATTCCTGTTAAAAAAATCTTTTGCACTATTTAAGATAAGAAAAAAATATGAATGAATGAATTCAGGCTGTGCAATATGTTTGATTTAAAGGCCACGGTCCACATTGTACTGTTGGTAGTCTAATAATAATAATGATTTTAACTGTATTTTATGTAAAATAAACCTTTTGGACTTGAGCATGGGTTAGCAAAGCCACGTGAAGGTGAAGTTGTTTTGTTTCTGCGTTAGGATGAAGATGATCGACGGTTTGTAGTTTTAATATTTGTAAATAAACTACAACGGCAAACATGACCATGAGCAGCTTCTGTGTGCTGATTTATTGACTGAAAACAATGACAAGGAAGGTCATTTTTATCGTTTCTATTGATAAAAAACAAAACAGTTTTTAGTTTGTTTTTATGATTTGAAGTTGTTGGTTTTACCTTCTCCCTGTACGGTTAAGTTCAGCTTTTTATACCTTTTTGTGTTACTGTGTTGGAGTTTCTTTTGATGTTTGATTTTTATTTTTTACTAACCTCAACGGTTTGACACTCCATTTTAATAAGTGGACGACCTGTTCTCTGGTTTAACCCACTGGTATCTGCTCATAGAGGTCAACTTGAGCTGTAAACAAAAATACGAAATACTCAAATAACCATGTTTGTATTCTAAACAAAACACATTTTCGATGCAGAAAACACCAAAAAAATATTTTTTTCAATATTCTACATAAAAATTGGATTGCATTATTGTTTTTTGTGCTAGGTCAAATGGTCTAAAATGAAGAGAACAATCAAGAAAAATAATAAATAATATAATGCAATATAATATAAAAATACATAAATAAACCAAGAAATTATTAAAACGAGCAAAAATCTAAAATAATGCAGAAAATGAACAAAATTAAGAGAAGTATCAAGAAAATTAACAAAACTGAATAAAAAGGAAATGAATAAAATTGGGGACATAATCAAAATGAGCATAAATGAGGAGAATAATGAACAAAAATTAATACATTAATGAAAAATATGAGAACATGGCATGTTTTTCTTTGTTTTTTCAATATACTACAGAAAAATTGGATTACTTATTTGTCAATTTTTTTGTCAATGCTTAACACCAACATTGTTTCATATGCATATACCGGATACCAGAAGGTTAATATCAATAACAGGAAATGATCGTCTATAAGCGATAACGTAAACTTTTACTTTAACAGTGAAAGTTGATAAAAAGTGTAGTCGAATGATGGTAAATCCTCGGAGTCACATTGTTTTTCTGTGGAAACTGAACAGAATGTGAATGAATGAATGAATGTGAGACAACCCTGTTACTGTTTGTCTCTTGTATATTTCTTTGTCTCTTCTTTGTCTCTTTAATAAAGTCGTCTGTCCGTCCTCTCCTCTGTCTTCATGGACCAGAAGAGTCTGGCTGCAGATTCAGGCAACGACCATCACAAAACACTTAGATCATAAACATAATCTAAAAAAGAAACAGAAGAAACAATACTCTTAGATGTGAATATTTGCAGTAAAATGAAAATGTTCAGGTTGTGGACAAAGAAAAAGACAAAAAAACCACACTTTCACCATTCTCACATTATATTACAATGAGCTGAATAATTGATAGAATAATCTATTCACTGCATTAAAATATATATATGACAATGACAACAGGTCAGAACCTTCTGTTATTATTAGATAATAAGTTCAAGTAAAACTTTACATGATAATAAACTGTGGAAGAGTCTCATACTTCATTACATTAATTTTTTTTTTAATTAAGAAAATGTGTTTCTTCTGTATAAATATGATAGGAATTTAACAGGAAAGTACTGCTGTATTTCTTTTAGCATTAGCCTTTAACTGCTTTTCACAAATTAACCCTTAAATGGAGGTCTGCATTGGCTGAGGGGGAGGGGTGGAAGTGGGCGGAGCATAGAGCAGCAGACGCCAGTCGGTGAGAGAGTTTTTATTACTTTTATCAGCATTTTAGCGAAGTTTTAGAGGTGAATTCTTGTAATTAATTGTATATAGTAGTAATAGTGCTGTTTTGGAGTGTTCTACTAGTGTGACTGGCTGTTTTATCTGTATTTTTCCAGTTTATGTAGTTCTTTGATAGTTGTATTTTATGGGTAAATATTCTATAAATGTATGTATATTTCTATATATATGTAATACTGTATGCAGATCTATCCAGGGCATAAACAGATACAGTGTCTGTAGTGAATCAGATGATGGATGTTTTTGTCAGTGAAATGAGGGGCTCTGTCTACAACTAGACAGAAAGTGAACAGAGACTATCACACAGGATCAAAATGACTAGAAAGAACTAAAAATAAGAACATGGACACAGAATGATTGAGACAAACCAAAATGTTTGAACACATGGAAAATAGTTGAAAGTTTATTTCTATAATCTCATAAATTTTCGTTCTGAACATTTGTAGTTGTTTTTCATAAATAAAATTCAAGTCTTTTTTTTACTATAACATGCCGTTTTAAACATTTATTACATATAATAATAATTTATGGACAGAAAGTTTAAGTTCTTCCTGAAAAAAGGTGCAAAACAATTGGCAAAAAAAATACATTTTCTGATACTTTTATTGCAAAAACAACATAAATAAACCTGTGCCTGTTATAGTGGTTGTTCTTATAGGGTTATTTATTAATTAACTTTATAAACGCATCGATCTGTAGCTGACCCCACCCACGGTGCCGGGTCACGTTGCGTCTGCAGCCAGACCGCCCTGGGCCCTCTGAGCTTCTTTCTGATTGGCCGGTTGATGTTTGTCGTTCCTGTACCGTACAGAAAATCACTGTCGTGGAACACGCTGCGCGCCCGGAAGCGCGCTGAAGCCAAGGACGCGTCTTCACTGGGGGTCAGAGGTCAAGAGAACGGCCTCCTCCGTAAGCCCAAAGAAACCACGCCCCCTCCCGCCACCGGGGCGAAGGGCAAAGTGAGTACAGCAGGCCGACGGCGCACGGCGCTGATGTGATGTGTGTGGCCACGCCCCCCACCTGCCCGACACCGCCCACTTTGTGTTCTTTAAGTTTTCTATGTGTGTTTATTGGCACTGGTGTGTTTGTCGACCCACAAATGCACTGTTCAGACGTGGTTCTCAACCTGTCGGACGTAGAGTCACATTTATTACAAAGACCAGGTTCATCTGGGTTAATTATTAACTTGTTAACCTTGTAGCATAATTGGTTAAGTCTTATTGTTTTTAGGTCATAGACAATGATGAAAAATCAGCAATGTTAGGAGAGTGAAGTTACGCAGATATCACAGTTGGGCCAAAAATATGAAGTGGACAATTATGCAGTGTGGCTAATAAACTGTTGCCATGGAAACAAAGGTGTTATCCCAAAAGTAGAGGTGAAAGTTAATGTGCCGCTCTATTTCAGCCACAAATTGTTGGCGATTTGAGACTGAAAACAGTTCTCAAAAAGTTCCAGTTTCATAGTTTTTCTCTAATGTGTGTCTCTACTCTTTACAACAGTGATAATTAGTAAAAGGTAATTCATTAGCCTGGTAGCTTAATTGGTTAAGTCATATTTTTGGCCTCATTGTAATATCTGCATAAAATGAATCTGCAGCGTTTGAGTAAAGTTGTGCAGATAACACTGTTTGTCCAAATATGTGACTTAGGCAATTATGCTATGAGGATAATAAACTGTTACCATGGAAACATCAATTTAGTTTAACCTCTAGACGTGATGGGCCGAAGCTGTTGTCTACTTTATTCTAACACACTTTAGTTTTATGAAAGTGGATCAACCATCATGTGAGCAGGTGAAGATAAGAGAAGGTTGAGAACCAAAGGAAAACATTTTATTTTCTTTTTTTAACACCAAACCCTTGAATGCGCTGATCAATAAAACCTGATTTTCTGTTTTGTTTGATTTTTGTATTTGTCCTTGTGCATGGGTAGAAGTAGATCAGTCACTTGAGTATTTATTTGGTTTTTATTTAATTTAACATGTTGGACTAACATTACGGAGCTTGAACTGAAGGAATTTGTGTTTTAATGATCCTGCTGCGTTTGGGAAACAAAAATACATGAGTCTGCAGGTCAAAGTAGTTTCAGGTCAGTAGTCGTAGTTTGATTTCATTTTCTGTCAATTTTCTACAAATGTCGTTTATTACAGACATGTATTTATCTAATAATTTTAAGGGAAAATGTAATTATGAGTTCTCATAGTTTAAAGATTTACTTGGTTGCTTTATGGTAATTTAGGGACATTTTCCTCCTCCATTCTGGGACAATAAAGTGTCACGTTACCATAGAAACATGACCTGCAGTCGCTCTAATCTTAAAGTACTGATATCAAATAGAGGAATGACTAAAATACCACAAAAAAACTACACTGGGAAACTAAACCACCCCTTCATTTTAAGTCTAATTTTTCATATGAATATTTTTGTATAAAACTGATCTTTCACTAGATTCTACATTAGGTGACGACGATTGACTCCTGGCCTTGAGTTTTCTCATATTTATGAAATGGTGAAATGTTTTCTTTAATGAAATGCACAGGGTTCATACAGGTTTGTACAAGTTAAATTTAAGACTTTTTAAGACTACTTAGAACAGAATTTCCCACTGTTCCCAGTCATTTCTCACTGGGGGCTGCAAAGTTAGCAATAATTGTTTCCTAATTTCAATATAAATTGTCGGGTTGGAGCGGGTGGAACTGAGTCAACTAACGTTACTTTCTCTGCAGCTTGGGCACATTTGAACACAACACAGCCAACATCACTGAAGACCTACCATATCAAATTTAATACCTTTTAAAGACTTTTTTTAAGGTATTAAATGCAGATTTGTAAATTCAATACTTTTTAAGACCCCATGGGAACCCTGTTCAAAGAATTTTATCTATTTTCTGTAAACGTTTATTTTTCCATTATAGGCCCCATAACTAAAATCAAATCTAAACATTTCCACTTTTAAATTACTATTTTCTGTACCACTCTTTGTTCAGGTCTTTTCTCATGTAACTGTGTTCATATTTAGATTAGACTGAACATATATTAAGTAGTTCAAAGCTGTAAAGGTAAGTTCACAGTTTGTACAAATCTTCGTTCAGTCGTATACAGTATATTTAGTTTAGGAATAAATGAAACTCTTGTTCTATGATAAAATGGAAAAAAAAAAGTGCTGTAATGTCTGTGCGATACTGGAACTGACAAAAGAAGGTGAGACGAAAACATCATAACTGACTGTGATTGGGTAAGACACATGTCAGTCAAACTAATTTCCTAATGTTGAAACCGTTAGCTAAAGTTAGCACTCAACCTCCTCCTGCTTCATTTTCTAATGTGATAAGTGGGCTTAAAAAGTATATTGTTTTAAAAAATATTGTCTAATGTCTCCATTTTTTCACTAGCCATTAAATTGCTTGTGATTTTTCAGCTTGGGGGGGGGAATTAGAACCTGCTAGCTGAAGTTAGCATTCAACCAGTTTTTTAGCTAATGCTGCCCAATGCCGCTGACTCCCCTTCTTTCATCCTCTGTTCATTCTTCTTCTGACCGGTTCTTCCTCTTCCATCCTTTTCTTCCTCCGTCCATCAGGATGTTCATACGTCTGATGAGTCGGACTGTGATGACGACCTTGACCCAAAAACAGGAATGGAGGTAAAACCACAGATAAAACTGATCACAAGTCCCAGCTGGATCATCATGGATCTAAATGACACAGATGGAGAGTTTCAGACTTTAACAAATGATGAAGCATTTTTATATGAAACATTAAGGATGTTTGCAGATATCATGAATGGGTGATTATTCATTAATTCTGAATCACTGTCTCGTCTGTTTTCTAGCTTCTAAACCCAAACTTCATTCAGGAAGGTAAGAAACAAAGAAACCAAACTAATGCGACATTAAAAACATCAACATGAATTCTGTTTATGTCACTCATGTGTCTGTTAAAAACCACCGTCATAATTAACCCAAACCATGTATTATTCTTTATTAAAGATGATATTTGTTATTATATTTTTCATTGTATTCTTATTGGTTAAAATGGATATTTCTCTGAGGGGTTTTTTGTTTGTTTTTTTGGTGGTAAGTATAGTACAATTTCCCCTGGAATTAATAAAGTGTTCTGGTTCTGATGATAGTCCACTTTGGTCTAAACCTGCTGATGCTGATACTGAGTCATCTGTTGTGTTGGTCCAGTGGCTCCAGAGTTCCTGGTCCCTCTTTCTGATGTGGCATGTGCATTTGGTGAGACGGTCGTCCTCTGCTGTAAAGTGTGTGGACGACCCAAACCGTCCATTACCCTGAAGGGTCCGGACCAGAACCCGGTGACCAGCAACAGCCGCTTCACCATAGAGATCAGGTAACGTCTGTCCACCACCGTAGTGTAGGTTCAGCCCTGACCCGGGTCACAGTCTGACCCCTGTCCATTCTGTCCTCCAGGGACACCGGAGACATCCTGTTGAAGATCTGTAACCTCATGCCTCAGGACACCGGCATCTACACATGTGTCGCTGTCAATGACCATGGCGCAGCCTCGTCTTCTGCCTCCATCAAAGTACAAGGTAACACACCTTAAAACAAAGTAGTGTTCGTCTGTTCTACAGCTGGTTCTCTTGTATATTCATGGGTTTGGTTGTTTTAGTTCCATATCAGCCAACACAGTGGACGCTGGCGCCTCATCCCGTACACTGACACCTACTGGCCAGTCCAGGAAGTGCATTTTTTCACTCATAACCAAGATGGCCGACAGGAAGTCAGAAATGCTGAACATCCAAGAAATAACAAGTAAATCCTTCTATATCAGGACACCCCTGAAGGTAGAAAAAATATGGAACATCAAGTAACATCTAAGGATTAATATCATTGGTAAAAATTCCACATAATTATTTCATATTGGTAGAAAGTTTTCACAGTAAATGTAAACATTTCCTGAATCAAAACTTGAAAAATGCACATTAAATACTTTTATGGACACTTAGCTAATAAAGAAATCTGGAGAAAGTATAACATTTTTTAAACCATCCTGAGTCGTCTACATACAATGAAGTTCAGTGAACGGGCTGCTAATGAAAAAACAAAAACAAAACAGCTGTAAAACAGATGAACACTGGAGTCAACACTAGGCATGAAAGGGTTTTATTGCATGTCATGGACTCCATTTGTAACATCTTGAGTGAGTCCAGTCTAATCTGAGCGCCTCCACTGGTTTCCTGATTCTGTTGTTTCGTCTCAGGTATCCCAGCAGCCCCTGGGAGGCCGGTGGCGCAGGAGGCCAGTAATACGGCGGTGATGGTCCACTGGCCGCCGCCGGCTTCGTCTGCTCATTGCGCCGTGAGCAGCTACATGGTGGAATACAGACAGGAAGGTGTGTCCAGCCACGGATCATCCAACGGAGACTCTGTTTCCACGACAAGAAACCCAAAACAAGCTAAAACCTTCTCATCTTTCTTGTCCTCAGACTCGTTTCTATGGCAACAGGTGTCCACCAGCAGAGAGGAGTGTGTTCAGATCGACGCTCTGATCCCCGGGGGTCATTATCAGTTCAGGGTACGAGCGTCCAACCGCTGGGGGGTCGGACCACCGTCAGACGCCTCCAACATGGTCACATTACCCAGCAGCAGTAAGAAACACGACGCATGTACCGTAAAACACCACAGAAGAAGTAAAAGTAACAGTACTGCAGTATCACGTTGTAGTACAGTAGAACAATGCAGTACGGGTTAGCTTCATATTAGTCACCGCTAGTCAGCACTGAGCTCGCACATGATCAGTTCACGTGTTCATCTCGAGGCAACATCGCAATCATTGTTTTTCAAGTGATTTTTCTTTGTTTTGTGCATTTTTTGTCATTATGTTGTGCTGATTAATGTTTAGCCCTGAGTCCGAAGAAAGTTAGTGCAAAGGATAATGTTGATAAGAATAAAAAAGCTTATTACGATAGAGTTGAAGAAGGAAATCTTTAAGGTAAATAAGTTAATAAAACTAGTTTATTTGGCATTCTCTTTTATCATTAGATTAACTGAGACTTTTTTGGTTTGGGGTGGTTTTGGGGTGGGTACAAATCAATTTTCCCCCATTGAAATGAATTGAAATATGATTAATACGTTCCGGCTCCCAAAAAACACATAGAAACCACCCCAAAAACACTCAAAAATTACCCCAAAACCACCCAAAAGCTACTCATAAACACCCAAAATATACGCATAAACCACCCAAAAACTATTCCAAAACCACCCAAAAACTACCCATAAACCACCCAAAAACTAACCCTGAACCACCCAAAAACTACCCATAAACCACCTACAAAACTACCCATAAACCACCCAAAAACTACCCCTGAACCACCCAAAAACTACCCCTGAACCACCCAAAAACAACCCCTGAACCACCCAAAAACTACCCATAAATCACCCAAAAGCTACCCCTGAACCACCCAAAAACTACTCTTGAACCACCTAAAAACTACCCCTGAACCACCCAAAAACTACCCATTAACCACCCATAAACCACCTAAAAACTACCCCTGAACCACCCAAAAACTACCCATTAACCACCCAAAAACTAACCCTGAACCACCCAAAGACTACCCATAAACCACCCAAAAACTACCCCTGAACCACCCAAAAACTACCCATAAACGACCCAAAAACTACCCCTGAACCACCCAAAAACTACCCATAAACTACCCAAAAACTACCCATAAACCACCCAAAACCATATTTCCAAGTGCCGTGGCTCATAAGTGAACCTCTGTTACTCGGGTGCACTCGTACTGCCAGGTTCTACTGTATTGTGGCTGTAAATATAAAGTAGGTTCAGTCTCTTCATGACGTCATGGTGTCATGGAAGGACTCTGGGAATGTTTTGAGTTGTTCTGACCCCTTGAGTCTGAATAGTTCCAACGTTTATTCCGTCCAGACTCAGGTTGTGATGGAACCGGAATCCAGTGGAAAGAAAACTTTGAGTCAACCTTCAGTGAAATCTGTGAGATCGGAAGGTAAAACATGACTTCACTCAAATTAAACGCATCTAGATGTTTCCTGTTTTTGAATCAAACATCTGTTGGTCTGGTTTGTTTGTTTCCACCAGAGGAAGGTTTTCAGTCGTCAGAAAATGTCTCAACAAATCCACAAAGAAAGAGGTAGAGTATTAATGATTGACCAAACAGTTATTTTTAGTTATTTTTTGGTTTAATGGTGCTTGGTTGTGTTCTTTTACAATGTAATTTCAGATCAGTTTATTTCTATATATGATAGTGTCTAATATTCAGATGCATTTTAAATGTTATTTATGCCAAAATTCCATTTTTGTATATACAACAATTCTATTTTTAACGTTTATGCAAAAATTCAATTTTAAACGTTATTTATGCCAAATTCCATTGACTTTATGTGTAAGTTCTATTTTTAATGTTATTGATGCAAAGATATGGTACTTTGCACATTACAGCTTATTGTTGCACTTTACTGTTTGATTGTCCAGATTTTTTTTACTAGTCTAATTTTTTAATGTATATTGTGTTTGTGCTTGTGTTCTTTTTTATTCATATATTCTATTTTTACTGTGTCATGCTGCTTCTGCACAATTTGCCAGTTTGTATCAATAAAGTATATCTATATTTATATCAGTTAACATAGATTTTATTGTATTTTCTTATATCTGCTCTCAGTTTTTATTTGTACTTATATATTTTGTGTTACAATGTATATTTTATTTTTCTGGCTTAAATGGTTTGTGTTGTGAGTGAAATTAAAGTATAAATCAAGTTAATTTTTTTTCTTTTTTTCTTTTTCCACTGTGATTGCAGTTCAATTTAACACATTTCATTTGACAGTTGATGTGCTTTATCAGTATTTCTTCTCTTGTGTTCAGGTGGCGGTGAAGTTCGTCAGTAAGAAGATGCAGAAGAAGGAGCAGGTGGCCCACGAGGCCGACATCCTGCACCACGTCCAGAACCACCAGCTGGTGGCGCTGTTGGACACCTACGAGTCGCCTACGTGTCTGATGCTGGTTCTGGAACTGTGAGTCCGTCCACATTCAGCTTTATGAGGACTTTTACTGTAGTTTATACAGTCATACTGTAAACGTCTAACACAATACACTTAAGTGGTTTTATTTGTCTGTACAAGAAAAATAAGAATACGACCTGTGTCCAGACACGTTATTCAGAAAATAAACCCAACCTTTTCCATTGCATTCTATCATCTGTATCTTTAACCCTCTGGTATCCCACCCATAGAGGTCCTTCTAATCACTGACAACGCACCATGTGCACAGTACAGAAAGTTTTTCATGCAGGGTGTTTTTTACCTTTTTTTTTGTAATTTTTTTTTGTATTTCATCAACTTGAGCCATAAACAAAAATACCAAATACTTGAAAACCGTCATATTTTTAATCCTTTAAATGCTATTTTTGTAATGTTTACGAACCATATTTTAAAAGAAATTGTCCTCCAATATACTACATAAAAAATTATTATTTATTTTGGTATTTTTTTCATCCCGACATGTCAGTGATTAACACCAACATTGGTTAATATACATTATTATTTTTTGTTCTAGGTCAAATGTTAAATGCTAAAATGTGTCAGTGTGCATTTTGTATTCACTTGGTATAAGGGTGTCAGTGTAGGAATTTAACATCACTTGGGAAAGACCTGATCCATCTGACGTTAACGGCTGACTAACTGTATTTCTACATATATTTGATTTCATCAGGTTGGAGGACGGGCGTCTGCTTGACTACCTCGCCGCCCACGATGAGCTGATGGAGGAGAAGGTGGCGTTCTTCATCAGGGAGACGTTGGAGGTTCTGCAGCATCTTCACACCTGCAGAGTCGCTCACCTGGACCTGAAGGTTCTGTAGATTCTGTTTATTCTTTAGCTTTTCCAAGTTATTGAACACAAATATGGTTATAACTACTGCCTAAAATGGTGGGGAAATTCTGTACTTTTAGCCATGATTCCAGGTAAACGTGCTGCTGTGAATTGCTGTCTGTTTCAGAGTCATAAAAGCTGCTGTGAGTATGTGCTTGTG
>JAPQRQ010000008.1:1072854-1085666 GCA_037367365.1 Apogon talboti
ACTGGTGTTGGGATCAAACCCAGGACCTTCTTGCTGTGAGGCACGAGTGCTACCCACTGCACCACAGTGTCACCCCTTTTCCAGGACTCATTTATTTTATTTGGACCTTTAAGAAGCGTCCCGGTCCATCTTTAAATGACTGTAAATTAGTAAGATTTCAGTACTTTATGGGCTGTTTATTGAATAAAACATGTAGTTATGGTTGTCAAGAGTCTGGTGTTGACCAGCTCGAAATGGAAAGTGTCTTATATATCAATAAAATTTGACTGATTGATTGATTGACCTTCTCACCTCCTCACCCCTTCATCTCCTCACCTTCTGACCTCTTCACCCCCTCACCCATTCACCTCCTCACCTTCTCACCTCCTCATCCCTTCACCTCCTCATCCCTTCACCTCCTCACCCCCTCATATTTTCACCTCCTCATCCTCTCACCCCTTCACCTCCTCACCCCCTCACCTCCTCACCTGCTCACCGCCACACCTGCACACCCCTTCACCTCCTCACTCACTCACCTTCTCACTTCCCCACCCCTTCACCTCCTCACCCCCTCACCTTCTCACCTCCCCACCCCTTCACCTCCTCACCCCCTCACCTTCTCGCATTTCCTTTTCTATTCTTATACTTCACCTACGTATGTGTAACATCCACTGAACCTGATTCCTTTGTTGAAATAAACCATGTCTGTGTCTCTGAGGACATTACACAGTCCTTTTACTGGCTAATCTCCAAACTACAAGGAAGCAGGGCTGCGTTTGTGCTTCCTGAAAACTTAACATTTGAGTAAAACCGGGTTAAATGCAACCGTGATTGAACATAAAGTCAGTGTAAGTTCAGTGTGTGTAGATGCATTCATGTGTTTTCAGCCTTTACTCACCCCTTAACGTCCCCCCTCATGTTTCCATTTGTGTCCCAGGCGTCAGCTCGGCTGGTTTTATGTCTTTTCCCAGGACAAATAAACAAGTTAAAATGAACATAATGAACATGGAGAGACTCTGCTGCTTTAAGTGCCTTTATTTTATCTTATTTTTTTCCTCTAACATAGATGTCGTCACTGCTGCAAATGTGTGTTACTCAACGTTGGACGGCCGACTCATTTTTTCCTTCCTCTTCCATTTTAATCATATCTACAGACACACACTCAACTCACAAACTAAACAAACACTGGAGAAGACAAACATTGTTCAGGCTCCACCATAATGTTCAGTGTGAGAAAACTCTGAAAATGGTGAACAGTCGGCGCCCAAGGTCCACACAAACAGAAACTCTGCTCATTCTAGTTCCATATTCTGCTGCACATGTGCAGTAATAACTAATAATACTTATTTATTGTTAATATTAAAAATTAGTACTAACTAATAATACTTATTATTAACTGTTATTAATAATCGTTAATATTATTAACTAATAATAGTTATGATGAATAGTTAATAATGTTAACCCTTTCTGTCCTCACCCCCTTGCACAGACGTCACTTTATAGAGAAAGACAGATGCTGTTGGCAGAGACGAAGATGGCCGTCATACAAACATTTACACCAAATTGAATCATCCTAACGATCCTCATCAATCACTGAGGGGGTAAATAAGAGTTTGTGTTGGGGCTGAAACACATTTGATAAAACGAATCCATTTAATTCTGAAGATGAGCCATGACATAAGCACATTCCCAGGATCTGATTTCCTCTTAGGTTAGTGAAGTGAGGGGTGCCCCTGAACACCACACCAACCAATGACTGATCTGATGTTTATTTATACAAGGGCTGACAAGGGTGTTCAACATACGGCACGTGGGCCAAAACCGGCCCACCAAAGGGTCCAATCCAGTCCATGGGATACATTTGGGGAATGCAAAAATTACACTCAAGATGTTAACGGTCAAGAGTCAAAGTCATTTTAGCCCAATTTTATGTCAAATGCAAGTAAAATAATATCATAATAACCTGATGGCTACTCCAGATTATTCTCTTTTTTTGTTTTAGTGTGAAATAAGTACAATTACATGATTAAAACATTTATATTTACAAACTAAAAATATAAAAAATATATATAAAAAACATGAAACTGAAATTTCATTAAAAAAATTTTTGTACCAATATTCTGCCTGTTATTACATGTTTTGTGTATTTGTAGATCCACTGTGATCTGTAGGTTATAATGTACATGTGGAAATGATAAACTGAGGCAGAATATTGGTAAAATTACACTTTTACTTTTTACACTAAAACAAAGAGAAAAAATTGTGGTTATTATTTACAAATTATTATTATTATTATTATTATTATTATTATGTTATTATCTTACTGCTGTATTTGACCCCTCAACTATAATGCCCCCCCCCCAAGCTTGATCTGATAGATCTCATAGGTGTTATAGCACTAGACATTCTCTGCTGATATGAGACTTTTCATTTGTGGCCATGATAAACGCTGCTTTGCTGCCCCGCCGTTAGTATTTGTGTGTGAATAGTTTCCTGTGTGGCAAAGTCTTCAGGTCGAACAGCGGTGGAAAATTTACGACGGAGGATGTTTGGTCTTCCTTCAGCTCCAGGGAAGGAAAAGTTGTGAAATATGTGTAAGCAATAAAAGCCAGCAGCGTGTTCTCTTGTTTAACCAGCGCATGTATGCAAACACACTGGTGTGGTGTTCAGTAATGTGTGTTTGGAGGACGTGTCTGGATGAAGATGCATGCATATGTTAAAGAGCAGAGAGTAGGTAGAAGAAACAGAAGGAGACTGTGGATGTAGAAGAAGTGGAAGGAGACTGTGGACATTGACTTCTCCCTCTCCTTTTTTTCTTCTTCCTCTTCTCCTCCTCCTTTTTCTTCTTTTTCTTCTCCTCCTCCTTTTTCTTCTCCTCCTTCTCCTCCTTCCTTTTCTTCTTCGCCTTCTTCTCCTTCTTCTTATTCTCCTTCTCCTTCTTCTCCTTCTTCTCCTTCTCCTTCTCCTCCTCCTCCTTCTTCTTCTCCTCCTCTTCTTTCTACTCCTTCTTGGCTTTGAATCCATGCTGTTCCATTCCTTCCATGAAAGAATGCATGAGCATGAGGCCATTAACTCCACAGTCTGTCCAACTACATTTACTGCTCTAATTTAGTGCCTTGTTAATTACCGACTGCATTAAATGCATCATTTTGACCAAACTTGGGACTGGTGGAGCTCCACTGTGGTTCCAGATTCATCTGACAGAATTGGGGTGTAAACTAAATATTAAGGAGCGTGTGTTTTCCATTGGTTAAACACACATTCCTTTTTTAGGTGTGATTCCGGGGGTTCTTTGGCAGATTCAGCCACAGTTGGAGAAATAAATGTCTTTGTAACTCTGAGCAGATATGACGGAATGACAACTGTGTGCAAACCATTATGTGTGTGTTTCCTCTTCTGCGAATAGACGATTGGTTTAACGTTTCCTTATGTGTGATAGTGTGAAAAGTATAAAAGTGTGCAAATATTTATGTGTGCGCTGCCCAGACGTTGACGAGGTAATGCTTCCACAGTGGACACATTGTTTCTGCAGTAATAAGACGACTGGACCCACTCCAGTTCAAACAGTATGAAGGACGACATGGTCATCTATTTATTTGACAGTCTTAAAGCGGCAGGACTCACCTCAGAATGCCGTCAGCCACTGTCTGACTGATGTTAGAACCATATTTTAAAGGTTATTGATCTAAAACTGTGATTATGTAGAGGAATGTTGAAACACAACCTTCTGGTTCAGGGTGAATGAATGACCGTTTGAGCCCAGGAAAGCTGCTCAAATCCTTTAATGGTGCTTTTGGAACTGCTGGTAAACCTGGGTTCAACCCCCCCCGCCCTCTCCCCACTGCGGCATACAGTAAAATTATGGCCTAATTAAGTCGGGGGTGGGGTGGGGGCAGTGGTTAAGTTTCAGCTCTGACTGCTGCTACTACTGATGTTATCGGGGGGGGGGGCAGGAGACCACAGTTCAACCTTAACGCCCCCCCCCCCTCGCAGAAACTGTGGGTGCAGACAGTTTGGTGCCATGAGGTCCTGAACCAGTAATGGGTCGAATAGTGGATAATGGGTTTCCTCACGCTCATATAGAGGGGCGGTCGGGGGTGGGGGGGGCTCATCCATTCACCATACAAGATGAGTTTGACTCATACATGATCATCACTGAAGGTTTAAGATGTGACATCAACCAGAGGTGGGATGGATCCAAGTACTTGTACTCTGTTTGTACCAGTTTATCCTTCTAACTCACTACATCTCACATCAAATACTGTCAAAGTCACTCCTTGACCATAATCATGACGTTTGCACTTGGTTGTTGACAGACTGGATCTTTGACACAAGTGGTCGTAGGCCAAGTGCAAGGGATCATGGGTGAGCTAATGCTAACTGCTAGCTTAAAATGGTAAACTAAGTCATTTTACAGTCTAGTTCATCTGACTGTCCCAGCTCTCTGTAATACTATTGATTTTATTCCACTTACTCTTTTATTCTGTGACTTATGATGCAGCGGGGTGTGTCCCATCATTTTTACATATATATGTTTTTGAACTTCTGTATCAAAACATCTCTCTGGCATTGATGTTACTATGTGCACAACTAGTTTATCCCATGGTTTAATTTATATATCAACATTACTCTGAAAGTTGAGTTATTTTTATTCCACAAAGCTGCATCCATTTTATTTTCAGAGGAGACTGCGGTTGGTTGGTTGGTTATGTGGTATACTCTGATATTAATCTGGGTTTATGAGGATTCTATGAACATATTTACAAAAAACACAAGAACAGAAAGAAGATGTCTAAAGGAATGAAAGATTGAGGCTGAATTAACAAATGCTATTGTTAGTTGGGTGTGTTGTTGCATGAAACATGAATATTAGTGGAACATTCATTTTCAGTTGTGACGTAACCAGCTGATTTTTCAGATTAAGGACAAAAACTTGTTAAACTGTAGAAAAAAAGAGTAAACTCTGAGTTGCAGGAGGAACCCGTCTTTAGTGTTTTCAGTCTGGACTAAAGCTCTGCAGATGCTCTCCTGTCACTGGCTCTAAGTGCCGGTCCTGGAGGAGTTCTAAAGCTCCCACAATCCACCTCACCACACACGCCATGAGGCCTGGGAAGACCATAAAGGCCATTTTACAAGGTGACATGACATAAAAACGCAGGGAGAACAGAAGGACGGGGGTAATATCCACAAAACGCTCTGTCATGTGATCTCTGCTCCCTCGGCCTTGGTTGGAAAGGGTGGACCGGGGGGACTGGGTGGACAGAGTGAACTGGATGGACCAGGGCCACCAGGGGCACCGGGGGACCGGGTGGACTGGGTGGACTGGGGGGACCAGGTGGACAGGGACCAGGGGGACCGTGTGGACTGGGGGGACTGGGTGGACCAGGGGGGACTGGGTGGACTGGGGGGAACAGGTGGACTGAGGGGACCAGCTGGACCAGGGGGACTGGGTGGACCAGGGGGACTGGGTGGACTGGGGGGACCAGGTGGACTGAGGGGAGTGCGTGGACTGAGGGGACCAGGGGGACTGGGGGGACCGGGTGGACTGGGGGGCTGGTCCCTGTCTGCCATCACCCATGTCCACTTCCACCGTGGGCCTCAGTGGGACTGAAGAGGGGATTATGGTACTGACTGATCCTGGAGGACTACGTACTTAACACCACTGTAAACAACAGGGCCCTTTGAGTGGTTCACACCGGGCTCAACTCCGGGGGGGGGGGGTGTCTCTACATGGAATGCATAAAAGGTGATGGTCTTTGGACTTGACCGTGGTTTCTACTGTGATTGGAGACACCTTTGGGGTAAATGGACCGTTGTGTTGCACCAATTTTGCATGCGTGAAACGTTCTCTGAGGCCTATAGTTCTGGTTCTGTTCTTTGGTTTGTCTTCTGTCGGATGTCCAGGGTCTGTGGTTCTGGTTCTGTTCTTTGGTTTGTCTTTTCAGGGCCTCCAGGATAAAGGGGAGAGTTGGAGATAGTTTTACTGATGTTTGTGCGTGACAGAGGTTCATAGAAAAAGATTTGGGTCCATAATTTGCTTGGTTTGGGTTCGCTCCAGAAAGGCAGAGGAATTTTCTTTTGGGGGGGGGCTGCAGGAGTCAGTCTGTCTGCGCTGCTTTGCTTCAGTGTGTTTGTCGTTGGTGGTGGTGTTCGGATCGGATCCTTCCCATTGGCCTATGACAGACACATGAACATTTCCATAAACATAATAAATCGCTTTTGATGATCATGACTCATTTCACAATGTTGATTCTGGTTCATCAGTTGTCAAAGCTTTCACACGGTGAAGCCAAATGCAACCTGAGCAGGTTTAGAGAATGTTTCAAACACATTATCTATCATCATAATAATCATCTGCTGTAATAACCAACACATATTTGGGGCAGTGGCGTCTGGTGATGCAGTATCCAAGTCAGTTTACAGATGCACTATCACCACATATCACCACTAGGATACATGCACATGCACCATGATTTAAAATATTCATTTAAATTCAAATACCAACACACACTATGTGTTTTCAGACATTTATTTTTTATATGTAAATTTCACTGTCTATCCCTCAAACATGTACATTTATCTATGACTCTATAGTTAAAGTCAGACATGTCCCTGATAAGTGTCTTTAACACTGATAGTATGGACAATGGATTTAGACCAGGGGTGGAGGTAGGACAGGTAGATCACATAGAATTAAATATAATAGAAAATCAACCTAAGTGTTTAAACATGTTGGCGATATCACTCATTCCGGGAATTGAACCCCTGCATCCTGCACCTATGACCATTGTGTTTTCCATTTGAACTTTCTGGACCTTTGGTCATATCTGAGTTATTTTACCTACAGACCTGTTCACTGATTCCATTTCTGAGGAAGGTCATGATTTTTTTGGGATGTGATGTTTTCTCCTGTGGGCGGTCCTTAAGGCTCCTGTGGGAGGTCCTTAAGTCTCTATCTCCTATCTTTTGTATTGAAGGGGGGTCATCTGGTCCATTTAGAACCAAAGTCTGTATGGTAAAGGCGGAGCCTTGGGCCCAAACAGGAAACAGGTGACTTGACTGTTCACTAAACCACCCAAACATGTTTAAACTCCACTTGGATGTAGATTATATACAGTAGTCACAGCCTGGATCGTGAACAGCTCGTTTATTTAAACATTTGTTTTTTGTAAAATTATTTTAAATGATTCCTATCATCTTCTTCTTCATGTGAGACAGGTGGGCAGTGCCCTAGCACCCTCTCTTGATGAGCCACCACTGATTTGGGGTCACATTGGCCTCTTTTCTAGCGCACGAACTTTACCAGGAACTTTGAAAAAACTTCCCCTTGACACCAATCTTTCCTGGAAATAACTTCCTAGTAGGGGGCGAGGCTTTTCAGATTCCCCAGTAGTCTTGGGGGCAGGGTTGTGTGCTGAAGAACACTGATTGGTGGAACCAGGGCTGGACTGGGACAAAAATTCAGCCCTGGACTTTTTGGTCCAAACTGGCCCACCACAACCGGCACACAGGTGCTCTACCGACTGGCCCTGTTAATGTACACACACACAAGCCCTCAATCCCACCACTGTACTGAACTATATGCCGTTGTACTCTTACATAATATTGTAACAGTAGTTCATCAGTGCTTGACAGATGTTGACTGTATAAGGCCATAACATTGAAAATAAAGCACAAATATGTGTTCTTCATCTGACCACCACATCACCACCTCCTTCACAGTGGAACATCTGCCTCCACATATTCTCCTTCAGTCTCCGGCTGCTGGACCATGTTACTGGTGGTTCCACTGTCTCCGTCCTCATCAGACTCACTGTCAAACTGGCGCTGGCCCCATACCACCTGCTATGGCTGTGAGGGACCTACTGAAGCAGCAGCCACCTTGATACCAGCCCCGCCCTCTGCAGCAAACATCATTGGAATTGTTTTCCTGGCTGCAGCCTCAACTGACAGAGCTTTTCTTTTCTTCTCCCTCAGTTCAGCGGCACCACCTTTGCATTTTTTTACCGCCTTCTCCATTTTATTAATTTCTTTTTGTTGGTCAGATGATACCACTATCTCTCTGATGACTCTCTCTCTTCACTACTGTTTTCATAGAGGTGATTGCATGAGGGGGTGGGACTCTGGGCCGCTGTAGCCTCTTTCATTGGCCTATTGGGCCAGGTGTTCTGTAAACAGCAAAGCCAGTGGGCCAATGGTCACCTCTATGCTGAGTCTGCAGCTCTGTGGGCCGGTGCTCCTCAAGGTCAAGGATTGACCATTTAAATGAAAGACAAACCCACTAGGCCAATTACATGTCTATGTCCCCGGGACAGGAGGGTTATCGTAGTCACAAGACAAAAAAAAAAAAGGCTGTCCATTCAGCCCACTGGGAAACTGACCTGTACTCCATATGGCCAGTCCAGCCCTGGGTGGAACACATTTGTACCGTTCCACATTTCTGTTCACCCACTACAGCCAGTGTTTTATTCCATTTCTACGAGATTTGCTTCGTTGTGTTTTGATCATTTGGAAAAGAAGAGAAGCTACAAGAAGTGGAGACGACAGCGTCCGTTTGACAAATTTATTGTAATCATGTGTCTGTCCATGAGGATAAACTCTGGATAATAAACCCACACTTTATCAAACATATTTGCTTAATACATTGTTTTTTTTGTTCCATTATCCCAATAAATATGCTCTTTTGAGCATTTGAGTGTTCACTCCTACATTAAAGAACATATTCAGCAAATACACTTCAAACAGCCTGAACCTCATCGAACACATTTACTGAAGACGCTCAAAGAACACTTTGAGTTGGTGACTTCAAACAACTGAGCCTCATTTATTTACATTTTCAGGAAGTTTGTGGTGGAAATGCAAAGCCCACAGGTTAACAGGAATAGTTTTAACAGGCGAATCAGTTCCTGGTAGTAAAAGTTGCTGTGACTGTGGAGTAAACGGGTCTGAGGTGGGTAGTTGAAGTAGTTCCGCGTCGTTCTTTGCTTCTCGCTGTGAGGCCACTCCACTGTTCTCCCATGGGAACTGATCTTTAGAGTTAAGGCTCCACAGCCAAAGAATTCCAGCAAAGCACCAATGGTTTATTTGTGCAGCCCTCTGTGGTGTGTCTGAGCCTGGACCCAGTCGGCCCAGCCTGGTTCAGGAAGGGCCCGTCAGTCCAGATGGTGGTTCTGCCTCTGCCAGGGTCTGAAGGCCTGGCTGCCGGCCTAGAACCACAACCTCTGACAGGCTGAAGCCTCAGCCCTTCTACACCAGCACAAAGCACCTTTTGAGGGGCCCTCTCAGCCGAACCCCCCCCAACCAGCCCCCACCCTCTCAGCCGAGCCCCCACCCCCTCAGCCAGGGGCCGGCTGCCTCATGGAACCTGGGAGGGAATATATTGAGTGCAGACATGGGCTCAGGCTCAACATTAAGATTCACTTCTTAGTAATGAGACACATTCAGAGGAGCAGACAGCGCTGGACTTACTTCCACTCAACTATTTCACTTATCTACACTTTTATGCAACATGAAACTTCTACTCCACCAGATCCCACCAGCAAATATTGCACTTGACAGCTTTCAGATTACAGTTTGTCATCACCTTCTTAAACCAGGAGTCTCCAAATGTATTAATTTCGCCACATTTGGATGCAATGTATACATCATTTTTGGATGTAGGGGGTCACTCCAACAGACATATAACATAAAGACATCTGGGTTAGGGTTGGACAGAGGGTGAAGGAAGGGTTCAAAGAAGACAAAGAGAAAACCCCAAAATAAACCCTGTCAAACAGGACATGAACCCGGGTTTTCAACCACAAAATGACTGAAGGATGGTGTCTGTGCTTTAATAAACTCTTTAAAAACCCTCTTAGATTTACTGGAAAATGCAGCGTCATGAAACTGAAAACAGGCCTGGTCTTCTGAGCTCATGAAAAGTCGACTTTTTAGAGAAATATAATGCATCGCTGTAGAAACCATTCATATGATCTCAGCTTTAAACATGTGCAACAGAAAAATCAATCAAATACAAAGTAAAACACTGATATGAACCAAATTAAGAGATGGTAAAACCAGTATAAAAGACAGTCTAACCCTGAGGGGCACTGATTACCCATCATGCCTAGTGTTGTGACGTCAGGGCACTGGTTACCCATCATGGATGATCAGTGTGACAGTATCATGCAGTTTTTCTCCACTGAAATGAATTAAAAATCCAATCAATAAATGACTGAAATACAAATGTATTAAAGCTACCCTTAACCCATTGTATTAGTTATATGTTTATGATTTAGTCTGTTTTCCCTGTAACGACAATGTGGAGCATTTTCACAGTCTTTTTTTAATATATTTATTTCAGTACAATCTCTGAAAGATCTACTGACCTTCAAATACTTAAATCAACCTGTAGATCTTATATAACATTAAAACACAGACCAATGTTGCTGAATATTATACATTAGCCTCCTGTTGGTCCATTTGACCAGCTCAGACTCACTAGGGCAGTTTCATCTCTAGTTCTGTCTGGAAAATGTGAGAACTGTTCAAATGTGTCAGGCTGGGAACTGATGGATGCTAACCTACGAGTGAACCTAAAGCCCCGGCATGTCGACGTTTACGCCTCCAGCACACCTTGAACTCCCTCAACTGTAAAAACTTTGCCCACGCCCTTCATTGTCTCTGAATGAAGTGAGTAACAATCCGTGATGTTGCAACACTTCACTATTGGTAGGTGGCGGCAAACCAGAGAGAGGCTGAACAGCAGAGCCATAGGAGTCTGAGGCTTTGAGGTGAGTGATTAAGGAGCTGCAGTTACTGCGTCTCTGCCCGGACTGGCAGGACAGAGCTGGAACAGGTGGTTTCAGGTAGAAAGGCACGTCACCCACACAACACCTTTATTTAATAACCTTCTCACTGTACAGGAGGGATCTCAAACATGTGGCCTGCGGCCCAAAACCGGCCCACCAAAGTTTCCAATGGTTCCAATAGTTTTTAACTGCTTTGACGGCATTTATTTTATTGAACTGTATTTATTTTATTAAATTTGTTGTCATTGTGCTCTTAGTCTTTTATTGTTGTTGTGTTGTAAAGCACTTTGACCAAAGCACTATGTATTATTACTATGTATTATTTATATTTATATTTATATTTATTATTATTAATGGAATGTACTTGCAAAGTGCAAAAATTTCACTGAAGATAATAATGATCAGTGATGTTGAACTGGTTTTAGTTCAGGTTCCACATTCAGACCAATATGATCTAAAGTCAAATAATAACAGAATAACCTATAAATAATGACTCCAAATTTTCTTCTTGGTTTAATGTACAAAAAAAAATTACATTATGCCTATAAATAATGACACCTCCAAATACAAATGTATGTGGAAAAAAAGATATGCTATTTCCGATCAAGTTATTAAATGTAAAAAAACAAAAAAACAAAAAAAACATAAAAAAAACCTTTTACTTTCTTTGGTCTCAGGAGGTTCACAAGCTATCCTTTAACAATAAAATGTGAATAACCTGAACAAATATGAACAACCTGAAACATCCAAAGTAAATTAAACAAATACCTACAACCTTTAGCCTTTAGCTAATTTAAGGGTGTTTACAGCCCTTATGTCGACTATATTAATACCAGATATGGACAGATCAAGGATGAAATGGGAAGGGGACCTGGGAATCACCATTGAGGAGCAGTTATGGAGGAATCTGTGTAGAGATGGGGTCACCTCAACATTAAATGCTAGGTACAGATTGATACAACACAACTTCCTACATCAGCTGTATATTACCCCACATAAATTACATGCATATAATTCTAATGTATCACCTCTGTGCTTTAGATGTGCTTAGGGTGGCCATTTCCACAACACCAAAAAGGAGGACACTTTCCAGCATTTAGTGAAGACTGAATAATCGCAACATATAGAACTCAAGTGTATTTGCCACTACAATACAGTTTTGTCCATGAGTATCATGATAGAATGATTCTGAGATACTCTATGCACTGCATGACAATTTTATCTATATGTTTTGATGTGTGTGTAACAGAAGAGGACAAATGTCTCCGAGAGGGCGAAAGGTATTTGGTCACAGTAAATTTCGGACTATAGAGCGCACCTGAATATAAGCCACAGACACTAATTTAGAAACAAAATCAATTTTGTACACATATAAGCCACACCGGTTTATAAGCCGTGGGTTTCCACGTTGTGACATTGTCACCTAAAAAGTAAATTAAAATGATTTTTCATCAAAGTATGATATGGAAAGGTAATAATAGAAAACAGAAAGTTTTCTTTGAGTTCAAATTAAATTATTCCCTGTATGTAAATGGGTATGGTATGTGTGATCTTGCTGTCATATCTATAGGTTGATTTGTTGTTAATATGATGACTAAAAAACAAAAGACACAAAACTTAATAAAAGGATAGTAATAAAAGCACATTTTCTCTTTCCTTTTTTTTCTCGGTGGATTTATCGGGGGTTTCCTTTGGATTTGTGCCGATACAGGATTGACTGCGTTTGCGGCGGGCTGTGGATTCACGGACTTAAAATGACTTGAAAGACAGAGTAGGACTTTTAATTTATTTTGAAAATATAAAGACCAAAAACAAGTAATTACTTCTGTTGTAATATCATTTTCATTTAACATTACACACAACGTGTGCATTATTCTGAGATGTTTTAAATTTATGACAGTCTCTGGAGAGCTGTGCCTGTAACAGGGCTGGTAAAACACACCCTACCAGGAAAAGTTATTTCCCGTCTTCATCTTCCTCCTGAGCACTAAAACCACTGAAGTCCTCTTCTTCAGTGTCCGAATTGAACAGCCTCAATACCTC
>JAPQRQ010000008.1:1231314-1242391 GCA_037367365.1 Apogon talboti
ACACACACACACACACAACAGAACAACCCCATCCATTCAGTGAGTGAGTCCTGTGGTTTTACTGTTGAATGAACCAAAGGTTCAGATGTCATTCTATTGTAAGTGAATGGGGGTCATTTGGACCCACCTATGGAAGACTGGGGTAGTCATACAAAAACTACAATTACATCAAATCTATAAAAGGTATAATAAAAATGGAAATATCATGATGTCAATAACATGTTTTTGAAGA
The DNA here is from genome assembly GCA_037367365.1 of Apogon talboti. NCBI lineage: Eukaryota > Metazoa > Chordata > Actinopteri > Kurtiformes > Apogonidae > Apogon > Apogon talboti. The sequence continues at coordinate 1,231,547 of JAPQRQ010000008.1, forward strand.
ATATCTGGATATGAAATAATAACAACTTTTCATTACAAAGATATTGAATGAAAACCACCTGACCGGGTCATTTTGACGCAGTTATGCATCTAAGGGTTAAAGAAACCAGATTATACACTATAACTAATAACATATTCCTTTCAATCAATATATTGGACTGTAAAACCTTCTAATGACGGAATTAGTGACTTTAGAGCCTGACTATACTTGTACTGTACGTTCTGTCTGTAAATTTGTCTGCTGCTTTAGAAACAGATAGATTTGTACATGAAAACTGTCATTTAATTAAAACAAAATCTGGTGATAGAAATGATTGATGTGTGTCTTTATCTGAACATAAATACACTGACATTTACTGCATTTCTATTAATAGATAGATGTTATTTCTGCATTAATAACTGAACAGGGTTTATGTTCAAATCAAACTCCGCCCATAAACTCATCCTTTCATTTATCTACAAACACACTCCCTCAGTTCCTCTGTATTAACATGTCTTTGTTTAAGTCCTTTGTGGGTGAGGCAAAGACTCATTACAATCAGTAAGAAGCAGCTGGACCCTAAATGCATCATCTTCGACAGACTCAAACATCACACACTCGTCTACAATCCTCAAAGACAATTACCCCGTCAAACGAGGTGGGGCAGCAGGGGATTGTGGGTAAGGTGCGAAGGTCAGGGCTGTTCTGATGCCCCCCCCTCCCACAGAGAAACACTGAACCACGGTGTATGGAAACACTTTCTGTCCATTTCTCTCCCTTTGTCTCACATACGACACCTTTAACTCTGACTTTAACTGTGTTTCATTCAAATCACAGGTTTCAACTCCAGATGATTCTTCTACTGGCGACAAACTTCATCCCAACTACCTCAACATCTGAAGAACTTTAGGAGCATCCTGGTTTATATATATTATATCTATATTTGATCATAGGGCTGGGCGATACAAAAAAAACCCTAACTATCAATAATTATCATAAAAAATGTCTGCACATTAAAAGATGAAATAAGATGCAACAAGATGAAAGCACTGTAAAAGATGAAAATAAGAAAAAACAAGAAGAAATTAGACACATCAAGGCAAAAACATTGTAAAAGACTTGTCTATAAAAATGTAAAAAAGACCCAAAAAACGAAAAAAAGAAAAAAGAAATTAAAAAAGAACGAGATGAGAACAAAGTAAACTACACACCGAGTCTAAACCTGACTGATAACATAAAAATGAGAAAAATAAAAAATGTAAAAGATAAGATTAGACATATTGAGACAAAAACATTGTAAAAGACATAAGACAAAAATGTAAAAAAAAAAAAAGAGAAGCAAAATGACAAATTATAAATAAGAATCAATATGAAAGCAAAGTACATACGGAGGCTCAAACCATGTAAAAGTACTGACGACAAAAATATTATGAAAAAGTACAAATGTAAAAGACTAAATGACAATAACACAAAGACAAAACACACCTGTTGCTCCTAATTGTGCTCATTTTCTTTATTCTATAAACTGTTTTACACCTTAAATCGAACTGTAGAAAATGAGACTGTGAACGAAATCAACCCTTAAAACAAAATAAAATACTGATAACAGAATTATGCATCATCATGATAATTGTGCTTGTATCGCCCAGCTCTATGTGAACCTTTGGAAAAGTGGAAAAATGAACCAAACTCAACAGAAACTGTACAAATATACAGTTTTATATATATGGAGTTTCTCTCTGTCTCATTGTACTTTTCTTTATTAAATGTTGTATATATAATTAACTACAGCGACAACAACTACAGCAAAGAATCCCTTGTATGTATTTAAATAGTCGAATAAGGATGATTCTGAAAGTAAATAAACCAAAATATTCCACATGTGACACCTGAGCTGAATCAGATTTAACATATACGTATAACATCAATTATATACCTAATAATAATAATAATGTTGAATAATATCTACCCAGTACAGTTGTGATCATGGGTGTAAATGAATCTAAATCTTACGCCCCACCCCCCCTCCATCAGCAGTTGACCTATGACCCCGCCCTCTGACCTGGCTCTCAGACGGTTTGTCGGGCGGGTCCTTGTGAATGGCCATCTGGTAGAGTTTGTACACCTGGTAGGAAGCGTCGAACGAGGCTTTGAACTGTGGACTAGGGGGATTGGAGCGCACTAGCCTCACCTTCAAAAAGAACACGGGCACAGAGGGGTTAACATCCACAAACACCCAGAACCAGACAGAACACAGGAGTTAGAACATCTGAGAGGAACCACGGCCACAGGGAGACCACACACAAACACACTCTGGCACACCAGGGGGTCCAACATAAGGCCCACGGACCAAACACTGTCCCCAGAGGGTCCAATAGGAGGCCCGGGATGGATTTGTGAAAGGGAAACTGATCCTGATATGGAGAGTCACTGAACAGAGATGATGTAAAGTGGATCAGAACTGGAAGAGAAGAACCTAAGAACCTGTGAGGACATCAGGGTGTGTTATATGTGTCTCCACTGGGACAGAGGATGAAGAATAAACACACACACACACACACACACACACAAAACAAACACATATTAGAGTCAGAGCTATGGGGTAAGGTTGCTGTCAAAATATTTGTGTGCATAAGACAGATATGTGTGCATACAAGTCTATAGTTGTGCAAAAAATAAATATTTGTAAACTCTTGAATGATTTCAGTCGTACATAAAATATATAGTGTGTATTTTATCTGTCAGACTACAAATGAAAAAGTTTTCACATCAAGAATGCAACGAAATGCAACTTTATGATTGTGCTTTCTCCATCACAAATACGAATTCACTAACTTGACTCTACTGTCAAAAATATGTCACCAGTTGACAGACATTATTTAAGGAGCAAAGGATCGATGGACTCCACAGACTTGAGCATGAGTTCAGGTTCCTTCTCTGTGGTCACACCAATGGACAAATGGTTGGATTTGACCTGATTTCATTCTTGCACACTGATCCTGCTGCGGAAAGGGAACCTGAACTCATGCTCAGTCTGTGGAATCATCCTCTGCTCCATAAATAATGTCTGTCTAATGGTGACGTATTTTTGACAGTAGTCACGTTGGTGAATTCGTATTTGTGATGGGAGAAAGCACAATCATAAAGTTACATTTGTAATTTTTGATGTCAAAATGTTTTCATTATTATTCTGACAGTTAAAATACACAGAATATATTTTATGTAAGACTGAACTCATTCAACAGTTTACAAATATTTATTTTTTGCACAACAATGGACCATTATGCATGAATATTATCTTATGTACACAAATATTTTGACAGCAACCTAACCCTGTAGAGAACCAAGCAGAGGAACTCAAGGAACAGAATAACCATCAGCCCATGGATGGACATGTCCAACACCTAGTACCTGACACCCAACACCTCCAGTGGACCAGTGTTGAAGGACAGTCCGCCGGTACAAACAGTACAAACTCCCTGGTTCAACACAGCTCCATCACTACTTTGATTCCATTAAGTCTGCATTTAGGCTCCTGACAGTTCACACTCAGCCACCATCTGGGACATCTATGGAGGGTTCAACTGGTTTTTAGCTTCTCTGTGTAAATTCTGTCCAGGTTTTAACTCATTTTTAGCTCCCCTCTATAAACTGTAGAGCTGTTGTTAGTTTTAGCCTCTCTAACATTTGTGACAGTTTGAGCTCATTTTATGCTTCTCTTTGTAAAATTTGTGGAAAATTAAAGACATTTTCAGCTTTTATCTGTAAATTTGGTGGAGATTTGAGTTTGTTTTAGCTTCTATTAAAAAATGTGCGGCGGACTAAGCCCATTTTTAGCTTCTCCCTCTAAAATTAGTTGATATTTTGCTCATTTTAACCTTGTCGTCATACAACTTGTGGGGATTTGAGCTGGTTTTCAGCATCTCTTTGTAAATTTGGTGGACCTTTGAACTTGTTAGCATCTCTCTGTAAATCTCATGCAGTATTACTAGCTTTTAGCTTCTGTGTGTGGTATTTTTTGCAGGTTCTGGCTTGTTTTTAGCTTCTCTCCAATGAAATGTGTGGACATGTAGCTCATATTTAGATTCTCAGAGTAAAACATGAAGAGGGTTTATCTTGTTTTTAACTTCTCTCTGTAAACTGTGGGATGATTGGTTTGATTTTTGAATGATTTGAGATAATTTAAATAAAATAATTAAAGTAAAAAATAAAAACTTGGTGACAAAAGCCTGTCATGGAAGTGCAAAGGAGAAAGTGGAGCTCATATAAATGGATATTGTGATGATTTAATCAACAGCCCCATGTCAAATGTTTCTCATTTAAAGACACATTGTTCTTTTAGTTGTTAATCTTTGTGCAGGATCCGTCATATCATACATATTAAGTGTTGTACAAGTTGCATATTAAGTTTTTTTACAGGAGTTTGTGTTAGAGCTGTGGAATAAAACTGACACCTTTCATTCAATATGTAAGGATGTCGTTGAATAGAAGGAAACGGTCATCATGGTTCAACCCAGGATCACATCAGTGTCGGAACAGTTTCACAAAGACAATCCAAGTCAAACGGAATAAAACCAGTGGCTTCACTTCAAATGAATTGATCCAGTTTATTACCACAGTCCAATTATTCCCTGACCCTGGATGTGAGAAGGCCCAGTGGAGGAGTCTGATGACCCTCAGTACCAGATCTGATTGGACACACACAGGCGGAAGGGTTTGGAGTGGACCTTTGGACTTTTACTACCTTTACTGGAACACAAACATCAACTACTTTTTAGCTTCTCCGTGAATATGTGGTGAAGGTTTGAGCCAACTTTAATTTATCTGCAAAATCTGTAGGTCTTAGCTTGTTTTTAGCTTCCGTTTGTAAAGTTTATTGAAGTTCCACTTTCATTTTTAGCTTCTCTGTAAAATCTGAGTTTCATTTTCTCTCTGTGGGGGTTTTAGCTCGTTTTGTAGTAGTGCTGTACTCTACTGTACTCTGATGCACTCTGTTGTGTTCTAATGTGTTCTACTGTGCTCTATCGTACTCTACTGTGTTCTACTGTACTCTATTGTTGTCTACTGTAGTCTATTCTGTTCTAATGTACTCTACTGTGTTCTACTGTACTCTACTGTACTGTACTCTATAGTGTTCTACTGTACGTTATTGTGTTATACTGCACTATACTCTATTGAGTTCTACTGTATTCTATTGTGTTGTACTGTACTCTATTGTGCTCTGCTGTACTCTATTGTGTTCTACAGTACACTATTGTGTTCTACTGTACTGTACTCTGTTGTACGGTATTGTATTCTATTGTGTTCTGCTGTACTCTACTGCACTCTATTGTGTTCTACTGTACTTTACTCTACTGTACTATACTGTAGCGTACTGTATTGTGTTCTACTGTACTCTATTATGTTCTGCTGCTGTACTCTACTGTACTCTATTGTGTTTAATTGCACTTTACTGTCCTCTATTGTGTTCTACTATACTCTATTGTACTATACGGTCCTCTATTATGCTCTGCTGTACTCTATTGTGTTCTATTGTATTGTACGCTATTGTACTCTATTGTGTTCTGCTGTACTCTACTGCACTCTATTGTGTTCTACTGTACTCTATTGTACTATACTGTACTGTACTGTATTGTGTTCTACTGAACTCTCCTCTACTGTACTCTATTGTGTTCTACTGTACTCTATTGTACTGTATTGTGTTTTACTGTACTCTCCTCTATTGTACTCTATTGTGTTCCACTGTACTCTACTGTACTCTTTTGTGTTGTAGTGTACTGTACCTGGGCTCGACATTGGCACTGACCTGATGGCCCGACACCATTTCTAAAGCTTACGGGCCAGTACGGGCCACAAGAATTCAAAATTAACTGGCCCGTTCGGTCCACCATCAATTTGAGGTGTTGACAACAAGAAAGTTTGATATTCGGCTTTTTGACATGTCTGACAGCCAACATGATGGATCCAACTTAAAACAGGGGTTATTTTGGCTCTGATGCAGACGGCGGTCTGCGCTCACTTCTCTGTGCTGTGAGCATTGCCCCTCCCACAGCACCATCTGATTGGTTACACAGCACATGCCAATCAACAGTGGAAGCTCTACTGTACTCTACTGTGTTCTATTGTACTCTACTGTACTGTGTTCTACCATGTTCTCTCATGTCCTGCTGTGCTCTGTTGTGTTCTACTGTACTCTATTGTGTTCTACTGTGTTCAACCATGTCCTACTTTCATCTATTGTGTTCTACTGTACTCAACCGTGTTCTAACTTGTCCTACTGTCTTCTATTGTGTTCTACTGTACTGTACGCTACCGTGTTCTACCATGTCCTACTGTGTTCTATTGAGTTCTACTGTACTGTACTGTGTTCTACTATGTCCTACTGTGTTCTATTGTGTTCTACTGTGAAATGATAGGTTTCAGTTCCACGTTTCCCTGAGGTGCCTGAGGGGCTCTGAACCATGTTGTCACACTGACCCCTGGTGGTGGATCCATGAACTACACATGAAGGTGTTTATTACCAGACTGGCCATGGGTTTTAAGTGGTTCTCTGTCATGCTGTTTGACATTAAATGGGTTGAGAAGCAGCAGGTAACTGTAGATGCTCATGTTTCAGACCACGTCCTAAATGTCTCATTGGTTCAAAAGCTAAAAGGTTTTCAGTAAATGACACAGAAGACGAAAGAAATTAGAACATTTTGATGTTTAAGAAGCTGCAATTAGAGTTTGTTTAAAAAATAGCTTCTTCGTAAATTTTATGCAGGATTTAGCTCTTTTTTAAGCTCTTCTTTTTTCCACTTCTTTCAGTGAATTTTTCTGTGTTTTAGCTTCTCTTAGTGAAACTCCTGGTTTTATCTTGAATTTAGATGTGCTGTAAAGTTAGTGCAGCTTTTAGCGTGTTTTTAGCTTCTTTCAGTGAATTATTTGTTTTTTATCGTGTTTATAGCTTCTTTCAGTGAATTTTTTGTTCTTTAACGTGTTTATAGCTTCTTTCAGTTATGTTTTTCATGTTTTAGCCTGTTTATAGCTTCTTTTTTTGTGTTTAAGCGTGTTTTTAGCTTCTTTCAGTTAAGTTTTAGTGTTTTATTGTGATTTTAGCTTCTTTCAGTAAATTTTTTGTGTTCTTAGCTTCTTTCGGTAAATTTTTTAGTGTTCTCCTGTGTTTTAATTTAATTCAGTTTTAGTTTCACTATTCACATGTGAAGTTTTAGTTTATTTCTTGGCTTATGTTTCGCTCCTTTTTCAAAGGTTTAGGCTGTTTTTAGCTTCTCTGTAAATTTCATGACAGTTTTATCTAATTTTTTGCATCTCTTCAATTACTCAGTACAGTTGTTGATTATTTTAACCATTGTCTTCTCCACATTCAGACTCAGGCTTTTATTTGTTGTTTTACCCAATGTGTTTGTGATCACAGCGCATTCATGTAAAACCTCTTCCTACACAAACCGAAGGAAACAGATTCTTTCTACTTGTCCTTCAGCCACAGATGTGATGCAGCTAAATGGCTCAAATGGACCCATCTACCAATTATTTAATTTGTACAAAATATAATTAACCTTCATTTGCAGATTGATAACCTTGAGTGTCACCTACTTAGTGGAATTGAAGGCTAATTGTGGAGGACCATATTAATCCAATTGGCAGTGAGTGGGAGGAGGATGAGCCGGTTTCTTGTCAGGCTGGTTCATCTGGCTCGCATTTGGTCCAGACCAGCGCTGACGTTACTCCAGCCACCTCAACTGGACCATTTGGCCACAGATCTATCTCCATGGATGTGCTTCCAAGAGGCTGTTCTCAGATGTGTGGTTTTCATGTCATCAAGCAGAGTAACGCGACCCGGTTTGTGCGGTGTTCCTGTCATTGGGTTGAAGTTGAACTGGGACGTGGTGGGTTTTTTCCACTCTACTCTGATCTGCCTGCATGCAAATAAACACATGGCGAAGTCACGGGGCTTTGGACAGAGCTGCATCAACCAAATACTCAGAGGAAATTCATCCAAATATGACGCTGCAAACAGTTTTTTAACCCTCCATTTTCCCACCCACAGAGGTCTTGGAATCACCTAAGGTGTATAATATGCACTGCTATGTAATAATGGCAGAATGATTTTACTACAGTTTGTTTTGAACCTTTTTACATTTCTTTGTATTTCACCAACTTGAGCCATAAACAAAACTACCAAATACCTAATAACTGTCATATTGTTAACCCTTTAAATGTCATGTTTATAGTGTAAACAAACCATATTTTTTATGATCCAAAAATATCAAAAACTTTGAGTTTTTTTCCCCAATGTTCTCCATATACACAGTATTATTTATGTTTTATTTGTTCCTCCTGTCATATGTCAGTGATTAACACCTACATTGGTTCATATTCATTATTATTTTTGGTTCTAGGTCAAAGGTTAAATTTTAAATGTGTCAGTGTGTATTTTGTATTTTGTACTCACTTGGTAGAAGGGTGTTAGTGTGGGAATTTAACATTGTTTATTATGGGATGGTTTTAGTGGATGGGTCAGAATTTAAACAATCAGACACAAATGAACAACTGTTGAATTCAGACCTAAAACAAAATGTGAAATAATATGAGCTTTAATAATATGCAAAGTGTGTATAATAAGTTCACCCAGATACTGGCAGGTTAATGACATTCATCCAATGGGCTGATGCTTATTCATTCAAATAGAAGGATGGGACCGTCCAGTGTCTTCACTCACCTCGAGGCAGTGGGCGGAGCCATCAGGTGACGCCTCGCTGATGAACTCCTCCAGGGTTTTGGCCTGGTTGGTCCTGGTGGGCGTGGGCGGGGTCGCGTCGGTCTGCTGCCTCATCTGCTCTTTCTGAAGACGCCGCTCTTTCCTCAGGTCTTTGGACTTCCGACAAGGAGGCCGGTTCGGATCAGCGCCGCTTCCTGAAGAACAACCATCAGCACAAACATTTCATTAGTTTTTTCATTTCACCAAAACTGAAATCACATCCAATATCCTAGGGTATTTCCACGGCTCCTCCCCTGTGCAGAGCCAGCGGATCACAGACAACTATTGAGAGGTATTTGGACGCTCACTCACATCGAGTGGGTGTGGAGGTCCGAACTGACAGGAGAAACCTTTAGAACATCTAAATCTAAACGGGTCCAGTGGACCCACCTACAGCTGCCAGTCCCTGAAGGGTTTAACACGTTCATATTGGAAACACCAACATTAGTCCAGGGGCGTCAAACATACGGCCCATGGGCCAAAACCGGCCCATTAAAGGGTCCAATCCGGCCCATGGGATGAATTTATAAAATGCAAAAAATTACACTGAAGATATTAACAATCATGGATGTTGAAATTATGTTACTTCAGGTTCCACTTATAAACAAATATGATCAGATCATTAAAATACCATCACAATAACCGATCAATAATGACAACTCCAATTTTTGCCCTTTGTTTAATTGTGAAAAAAGCTAAATTACAGGAAAATATTTACATGTACAAACTATCCTTTAACAATAAAATGTGAATAACCTGAAAAATATATGAACAACCTAAAATGTCTTAAGAAAAATAAGTGTAATTTTAACAATACAATAGATCTGATGTGATCTGTAAGTTGTGTTAATAATAAGCTGAGGCATAATGCTAAAATTGTACTATTTTTTCTTTAAAAAGTATCAGGTTATAGATGGTTGTTCAGGTTATTTACATTTTCATAATGTAATTCTACTTTTTTCACTTTAAACAAATAAAAGTTTGGAGTTATCATTATTTATAGGATATTATGTTTTTATTTTACTGGTCTAACCCATTTGAGATCATATTGGACTGTATGTGGAACCTGAATAAAGTGACCATGACACTCCTGATTTAGATATTACATATATAAATATAAGATGGACTGAATGGGTTGTGTCTTTGTTGAAACAGAGAGAGTGCCCAGTGCTTTGGATCGGCTTTAAATTCCTTTTGCTTGATACTACATCATGTAAAAAGACATTTACCTGGAATCAGTGTGACCCCTTTCTATGAAATATCTGTTCTATTAATGCTGTGGAGGTTGACATGCACACAAATGTAGCTTCAGTGGATAAAAATGTTCAATAAAAGTATTAAAAACAGCCTGGGTACGCCATAAAACACCACATTTAATCAATATCATCTTATGTTAAGTATTTCCAGATGAAAGAAGGAAAGAAAAAGTCATTGTTATAAGAAATAAGTCAACAGCAGAAGTCGACCAACAGCGGATTATCCATCAGTTCCTACCGGCGCCAACTTCTGCAGGATTTTCCACACAATTCTAACTCTGAAGTGCAGAACCCAAACCATGTTGGCCTCCATCTGAGCCAAATCATGGTCAAATCAATGTGGACGGCACAAACTAAAAGGCCTGTTCCCACATCTACTGAGTGGATCTGGTCCCTAGTGGATGACGCTGCCGAGGTTTAGTCTTTAAGCTTTGTGGATGTTGTTTATTCATTATCTGTTCCAACTTTTCCAGTCTACCCTCCACCCATTCACCCAAGTCAGCCACAAACTGAGGGCAAACCCGGTCCCAAACCTGTGGAACCCTGGGAAAACCCTGTTCTGACAATTCAATAGTTTACAAAATGTTCTGTAAATCAAACCAGTTGATGGGTCATTGTCTTATCAACCTAGAGATAAGAGAGAGCATCTGAGAGAAATAAAGGCCTGATACCTTCTGCATCAGAGAAATACAGGCCCGGCACCTTCTGCATCAGAGAAATACAGGCCCAGTACCTACTGCATCAGAGAAATACAGGCCCAGTACCTACTGCATCAGAGAAATACAGGCCCAGTACCTACTGCATCAGACAAAAAAGGCCAGGTACCTTCTGCATCAGAGAAATAAAGGCCCA
>JAPQRQ010000008.1:1322770-1337490 GCA_037367365.1 Apogon talboti
TTATTAATTTGGAAATTATGAGCAATTTAAAAAAGTTGGGGTGTCAAAACACCCCAGGTGACTAACGTAGGGTTAAGTAGAGTTCAAAACTGCCACAGGCCTTTTTCCTGCCATAACTCTGAAACAGGAAATGATGTGGAAAAACCAAAAAATACGTCATGTCCTACCTACTTTTTCAGGCTTTATAATCTGGTAGTAGTCATTTTTCTCTATCTGCAAAACTGAGAGAGCTATGGGAGAAAATTGAGTATCTTGAAAATCATGACCTTGCGTTTGACCTTTCTAGTTCATCCAAGGTCAACAAAATTGGTACCAAATGAAAGACCATATATGACTTCCTATAAGTCGATAATACAAAGTTAGTGGATATCCGTCTTTTTTTCAAGATAGAAGCCGTTTTGTGAATTTGCAAATTAAGCGCTTGACCCCAACTTTGACCTCTATCTCAGCTGTACTTTGGCCTACTACTGCCAAAAACTAATTAGGTCAACTAGATATGTTGTTGATTTGTAATAAACCTATTAAAAACTAAAACTATATTCTAGTCGTCTGACTGCGTCTGATGGGAATTAAAATCAGTTATTCTTAATTTTGCATCATACATGTTCTCAACGTCAGGGCTCATTTCAACTTCAACCTGTCAAAGTCACCTGTGTCCGTCCCGTTGTTGTGTTTGGGGTCGTAGCGCTGAGCAGACAGACTCCGGGCATGACGCTCTCGGATCTGTTCTTTCTCCATCTCCTCCTTCAGGATCAACTTCCCCAAACCTGACTGGATCTGGAACGCCACAAATAAGACCAGATCCGCTTTAATCTCCAACATCAACCTCCTGATCCTCACGGACCTGGTTCTGATCTGGTTCTGTTGTGGTTCTGGTCCAACCTTGCTCAGATGCTCCTCGTGCAGCTGTTTTCGTTTTAAGGCCTCCTCCTCCTCCTCTTCTCGGGACCGCCTCCTGCCCTCCGACCCTACAGACGTCACACATCACCATGACATCACACATAGAAACGACACACCTGTCTGGACCCAAACATGCTGCGCAGGTGAGTTTATACCACAACCAATGAAATGCCTCATCCATAATCAGTGTTTGATACAGAGGAAGGAAGGAAAGAAGGAAGGAGAGGAGAGGAGAGAGAGGGAGGAAGAAAGGAGGGAAGAAATTACAGAAGAAGGAAGAGAGTTAGGGAGAAAGGAGGGAAGGAAGGATGGAAGAAGGAGGAGAGGGAGGGAGAAAGGAGGGAAGGAATGAAGGAAGGAAGGAGGAGAGGGAGGAAGGAGGTAAGGAAGGACGGAGGAGAGGGAGGAAGGAGGGAAGGAAGGACAGAGGAGATGGAGGAAGAAGGGAAGGGTCTTCAATTAGATGTCCTGGTGCTAGGTTGTGGAGGGCTCATCTGGATGTCTTAGATACTTCTCCATCAGTGTCTATAATAGGAGTAGACTACAACAGGAACGAATGGCAGAATATTTGCCATGACTCCTTCAACCCAGGGTGAATGGATGATGTCGGATCGCTGAACCTGTTATGTTTTGGTGACTGTAAAATTGTTTTATTTTGTTCTTGGTTCATTCTTTAGTTTTTATGGGTGTGGTGTTTTATAAGCCTTTTGGCTTCTACCTCTCCCATGCACATGTTGTTATTATCTTTTTTTTTTCTTTACATGTATATTGGTCCGGATTTTTTTCTCTTTTTTTGTTGTTTCTTGTATATTTAAATCAACGTTGTATTAAACTGTTATGTGTTAAATACATTTTTAAAAAAAAGGAAGGAGAGGAGAGGTGGGAAGGAAGGAAGGAGGAAGGGAGGAGAGGGAGGAAGGGAGGAGAGGAGGGAATGAGGAAAGAAAGCTAAGACAGGAAATGGGAGAAGGAAAGAAGGAAGGAAGTAGGGAAGGAAGGAAGGATGTGGAGGCTTTGTGTGGATTTAGAGCAGAGATGATCACACATGGACATGAATTCACCAAAAACCAGACCATTATGAACACAGACAAGACAAACCAGACAATCGACTTCCTATGGAAATGTATACAGGGATGGCTAGTCACTATGTCATCATAGTCTAAAACGTTACTTCCGTGTCCAATCGCCAAATATTCATAATGTTGTAAAATGGTGCAGTGCTGTGTCCCCTGTTGCAAGAACAGAAATGATGTAAATAAAACAATCTCGTTACAGCTTTCGTCCCGACAAAAAGGAGAAGATGGCTGAAGTTCATACGGTAAGTTGGAACTCAAATGATGAACAATAGCTTAATGTAGGCTAGCACCAGTAGCTAACATTAGTTAGCTAGTACTAGCGCTAAACGTGTGTGTGTGTTTTGTTGGACAACTTAGTTAGCTAGCTCCCTTCCCAAACAGAATGTATCACTCTGGTTTCCACAGCTCATATCTTGTGATGGTAACATGGTAGTGGTATGACTTACATGAACGTCTTTGTGGATGACACTAAAAAAAAATTGCGCAAAAATAAACACCCTAGTATGTCTGTAAATGGCAAAACAACACGTCTGTCTATATTGGACCTTGAGTCTGGAATAAAGTTTAACTAACTAACTAAAACAATTAAACAATCACCCAAAATGGAATAATGGGATGTGGGCATTATGAGCGGACCCTCCTCCTTAGCTAGCTATCTAACCTGTATGGTGCTTGTGAGACATTTCCAGTGTACAGTTGTCAGTTACGTTGTCCACTAACCATGTGGTACTTCTTCTAACATAGCTAATGAAACGCTAATGTTACCCAGGTACAGTAACATTAGCTTTATTGCTAACGCCCTTATGTTCGCTAGCTATTTGCTCTCACCTCAACCTCGTAGCTCCTCTGTTTCATTGATCCTGAACTTTCCCTGACAGACTTCTACCTGGCATTATTTAATGCCTGGTGGAAATATAACTTATAATTATAACTGTATTTGAGTTATAAGAGTTTTAACTGACTTTAGGAAGTCAGCAAAGTAGGATGTCACTGTGAAAAAGGTGCCCAGTTCCGGGGCTGCAGCCATTGCTGTTTACGTTAGTGGCAGGGGTTTGGACACGGAAGTAATTTGTGACATCACACTAGCCATCCCCATATAGACCAGGGGTGTCAAACATGCGGCCTGTGGGCCAAAACCAGCCCGCCAAAGGGCCAAAACCGGCCTATGGGATGAATTTACACTGAATATTGAATACACTGAGGATTTTTTTAATATTCAATTTTGATTTCAAAAAGCTGTCTGTTTCATTCAGTTATGTCAGCTTAAAGGGTTGACAGTCAGTGGTGTTGAACTGGTTTAGTTAAGGTTCCACATTCAGACCAATGTGATCTTAAGTAAAATAATAACAGAATAACCTAGAAATAATGACAATTACAAATTTTCTTCTTGGTTTAATGTGAAAAAATAACATTAAATTATGAAAATATTTACATTTATAAACTATCCTTTAACAATAAAATGTGAATAACTTGAAATGTCTTAAGAAAATTAAGTGTAATTGTACCAATATTCTATCTGTTATTAAATGTTTGTGTATTTATTGATCCACTGTGATCTGTACATTGCTTTAATAATAAGCTGAGATGTCATATTGTTGAAATGACACTTATTTCAGGTTGTACATGGTTCCTGGGGTAATTTGACTAATTGGAAGAGAACTTTTTGGATTATTATTTATAGGTTATTGTGTTCTTATTTTACTGATTCTGATCCACTTCAGATCATGGTGGTCTGAATGTGGCCTTCATTTCCTGAGGCTCTGCCTAAGAGATCAATAATGTTCTAATCTAATCTAATCTAGTATAAAGGAATCTAATCTAAACTACTTTAATCTAAACTAATCTAATCTCGTCTAAACTAATCTATTCTAGTATAAAGTAATCTAATCTAATCTAACTAATCTATTGTAGTCTAAACTAATATAATCTAGTCTAAACTGATCTAATTTAGTTTACATTGATCTAATCTACTCTAAACTAATCTAATCTAGTCTAAACTAATCTACTTTAAACTAATCTAATCTAGTCTAAACTAATCTGAACTAATCCAATCTAAACTAATCTAATCTAGTATAAACTAATGTAATCGAAACTCATCTAAACTAATCTAATATAGTCTATATTCTAATCTAAACTAATCTAATCTAGTCTAAACTAATCTATTCTAGTCTAAACTAATCTAATCTAACTAATCTATTGTAGTCTAAACTAATCTAATCAAGTCTAAACTAATCTAATTTAGTCTAAATTGATCCAATCTACTCTAAACTAATCTAATCTAAACTAATCTAATCTAGTCCAAACTAATCTAATCTAAACTAATCTAATCTAGTTAAAGTAATCTAATCTAGTCTAAACTAATCTAACTTAAACTAATCTAATCTAGTCTAAACTAATCTAAACTAATGCAATCTAAACTAATCTAATCTAGTCTAAACTAATGTAATTGAAACTCATCTAAACTAATCTAATCCAGTCTAAACTAATATAATATAATATAATCTAAACTAATCAAATCTAAACTAATCCAATCTAGTCTAATCGAATCTAAAGTAATCTAATCTAGTCTAATATATGTAAACTAATCTAATGTAGTCTAATATATCTAAACTAATCTAATCTAGTCTAAACTAATCTAATCTAAACTAATTTAATCTGAAGTAATCTAATGTAATGTAATCTAATCTAAAGTGATCTAATCTAGTCTAATATAAACTAATCTAATCTAAACTAATCTAATCCAATCTAATTTAAACTACACTAAACAAATCTAATCTAGTCTAATCTGATCTAATCTAAAGTAATCAAATCGAATCAAACCTAATCTAATCTAAACTAGTCTAGTCTAATCTAATTTAATCTGTGTGTTATAAACCTCCAGTCGATGGTGAACACATGTATTTCATATAAAGTGTAAACATACAGTAAAGGATGAGTTTAATGTTACTGTTAAAACACAAATGTAAGACAGAGTTGACGAGACAGACAGACACAGGGGCCGTTGGACAATTGGTCTACAGTGACGTGACGGACGTGGAAGATCAGCATCCGCCGTTCATGTCAGAAACAGACGACAGGACAATGTGGGACAGACAGACGGACGGTTTGAAGTCAGTCTCAGTGATCTCTGTCCGAGTCATTTGTGGACGTGTTGGACAAAACTCCCAGAATGAGCAGGAACTGAACGCAAATGAAAGAAGTGACGCTGCCTGAAGCAGAAAGAAGCACAAACCAAACACCAGCCATGTGCACACAGCGGCAGCAGCAACAACAACACAACCGGGTCATTCTGCAGACACGCCCACCTTTATCACATGGTCTCCATAGATACACGATTGGCAGCCTATATTATACCATTTAATCCAACTGGATTTATTCCATCTACGACTTCCTCAAACTGATCATTCTGGCAGTGAAACACATTTTGGGTATTTTGTTTTAAACTTTTAGAGTTTTTTTTATACATATTTCTGAGGTTCATTGAGGAACAGGACCTTTATTCCCAAATAAGTCACATTTACGGATTACATTTACAATATTCACAAGATTCGATCTGTGTCAATGCCAAATCTTTTGACTAGGTCTGTCCTCTGGTGTTTCATATTAGTGGCAAAACGTTACCAACACACAGTAATGCATTTATTAAGAATTTTATAACACTTAATCAAAACCTTATTTTTCAATGAATTTTAAGGCTAAACTCGCTTTATTATCCACATTGGGAAATTCTGTCTCTTCATTTTACCCATAACACACATGGCACCTAGAATTAGCATTCAGCATTAGCCCATAGCATGTCAGTAGAAGACAGAGGCTCCATTTACGTGGCATATGTAATATCTATGTATATTTCTGCACTTTAAATCTTTAAAAAAAAACATGCTTCTAGCTCAAAATTCAACATTTATTCTCTATGACATTTCTGAGGTGATTTCAATTCTATAAACTTGATTTCAAAGACAGAATTTGTTGAGTTGTACAACCATACAATTACAATTACACTACTATATATATATACTTTTTTCACACTTATTATTATGTATATTTCTTTAATTAACATATTGATAATATATGGTACATATTGTACAAATTGCCATTCTAATGTTGTATCTTAATAGAGTGTTTTAGTATGTATATTTTAGCTATATATATATGTTTGTATTTTTAGAGCTTTATATATGTATATATTTTTCGCTTTCTGTTGTATTGATAAATTCTTTCTTGCTACTTTTTTATTTTACTTGAATGGATTGACTGTAACACCCAATAATTTCCTTCTGGAATTAATAAAGTATTCTGGTTCTGGGCTCCAGAAGGTGTACTTGTCCAAACCACATAATGTCTGAGAGAATCTTTGTTTTTGTGGTGTTAATGTAAAGCGTGTGAACGTGGACTGGACGTCTCCACAGAACGAATGCCGACTGAGCCTGGACAGAAGCAGTGACAGCAGAAAGTGAAGTGAAGCGCTGGGGAGCTCCAAAGAGGAAGGAGGAGGAGTTAGGGTTGTGGGCAGGGCCGGGCGGTGCTGCTGGTGGTGGTGGGAGGTGCACACATGCCTGAGTGGAGCCTACTGTACCTACGACGACGACAGAGTAGGGCAGACGGGCGCCCTCGCTGCGGGAGCCGTCGTCCAGAGACGGAGCGTGGGCGGCGGGGAAGGTGGCAGATCTGATGATGTCATCAGCCGACTTGCTTTGCTGTGCTATGATGGTCGTATCTAGGTTGGTAACCATGGGAACTGATCTATCAGTGTCAGAGTCACACTCTCACCCGCAGGTGAACATGGTAGCATCAGGTCGTCAGGTTGAAGGTAGAAACGTCCATGAAGGCTGGATGATAACGCACGGTGTTGCAACGGCCGCCACCATGATGGTTAACACCTTATTATAAGTCTGGATTTAAGGTCTAATTGGCTAAAACTCTCAGGTAAAATGTTTGTGAAAATTAACAAAACTGACAAATAATGAAAATAAACAAAATTATCTAAAACGAAACTGCATTTGCAGATCTGAAAGTTCGATCTGTAAATTAGTGAAATATTCAGTGTTTGTCACATTCTGACCATTAAGAAGAGTTTAAAGTCATAAATAAATGCCTTTTACGCTGTGTTTAACCTGCTATTTGTGTTATTTAAATTGTCATTATTTATTATTAAGAAAATGAACAAAATAAGAACTAAATCATAAAATCAGAGACTAACATTGTCTTGTTGCAACTTTAACAAACAATTTAAAACCATCTGGATTAAGCTTCTACTAAAAATTAGAGTTTAAAACTAAATAATTATTGACATTTATGGAGATACGAGCGTTTTTAATTTGTGTCTGTTATTGTCCAGCGCTAACGTCTGAAATGCATTAATGTCTTAAAGTCAGAGATACTTCAATGCTGTGTAACTCCAGTAACTCCAGTCTGTAAATGACTTATTAGAACAGTGAGTACGTCTACATGCACATTAATATGACACTTTTATTCTGAATTGGTGTTGATATTCTGACATAGACGTGTTGGATATGTTTGTATTATTGGTGTTTCATGAACATTCCTCTGTTGTGTACACTGCACATATGCAGGTTTTACAGAGAAACCGGGTCCTCATGAGACATTTTAATATTAACACCTAATATTAATAACATTTGAATACAGTATAATCATAATATGAGACACATTACTGATTCTGACATATGGGATTAGATTCAGATGTAATGTTTGTCTAATTAATTTAAACATCACATAAAAACAAGGACATTTTGACCATTCAGAGCTACTTTACACCACTTAGATGACCAAAAAATGAACAAAATAATCAAAAAATGAAGAAAAAGGAATAAAATAATTAACAAAATTATTAAAAGTGACAAATTGAACAATGAAAGTGAAAAAAAATCAAAAAAATGAACAAAACTGACTAAACAAAATAAATAAAATAAGAGTAAATAAATCAAGAAAGAGACAAAAATTAACTAAAGTAATCAACAAAATGAACATTAATTACTCAAATAATCAACAAAACATACAAAAATTAACAACAAAATGGACAAAAATGAAAAAAAACAATCAACAAATGCGAACAAAACTAACCAAAAAATTTACAAAATAAAAATTCATTCTTTATTGGAATTGACTGTCTACTTAAACACATTTGTTAAATGTTATTCTATGTAATCTGTAACCTAACCTATGTATTTGTCAATCGGTTATATGTAAATATAAATATCAGTGGAATATTCACCCTCATTGTTGATGTAAACAGGTGATGTGTAATATTTAGTGCATGTAAACGTAGTCATTATAATGTGAAGCTGCAGGTTGAGGACAGTAGAGGGTCGGAGACAGACTTCAAACAGGGCTCGACACTAACATCGGTGGGGTGGAGGTGATCACATGACCCGATGGACACACATTTCGGTTAAC
Organism: Apogon talboti; assembly: GCA_037367365.1. Classification (NCBI taxonomy): domain Eukaryota; kingdom Metazoa; phylum Chordata; class Actinopteri; order Kurtiformes; family Apogonidae; genus Apogon; species Apogon talboti. Next base: position 1,331,161 of record JAPQRQ010000008.1, read on the forward strand.
AAAATCACATCATGTCCTAAACCATAAGGTCATAACATGTACATAAACGGTCCCATTACAGAGACTGTAACGCCTCCTCATTCACTGTCACATAGATGTAAATAAAAGGAACGGTACCGTGTTGTTTGTAGATGGGGGGTTTTCTGTAGATGTTGCTCCCTTGATCTGAAAACACACAAAAACATTTACACGTGTAGAGTTTATGATAAAACACATATGAACAAGTCACGAATAAATGAATAAATTAAGCTAACAGCTAACATTATTGTTTTATCATCAATTTTAACTAAATGTTAGCTCAAAAGTGTCAGACTCCAGACATGAACATTAACTCTAGATACTGTATATGTTGCCTATTTCGCTGTTAGCCATTATGCATTATTATCATTTTTACCACTAGCTAACTAATAAGCTAAGTACACATTTAACAGAATGATAAAAAAGGATCCAACTGAACATTGATGTTAGTTGGTGTGTATCTGTTTTGCCTGTTAGCTCATTGGTATTAACCTAATGGCTAATATTACACAATCATCAGTTAAATATAAATCTGACAAAACATGAGCTACAAAGTGCAGACAATCTCCTCTGACATTAACACTTGTTAGCGCACTTACCTTCCTGTTAGCTATGAGCTTATCAATAGCAAGATAATGGTTTACATTGCACAATTATTTTTAGTAGTTAGTCAAGGAAAACATGAACAGAATGTGTCTGGACATACTGATATTAGTTAAGGTGATGTGCAAGTTAGCTGTTAGCTTACTATCAGACTGTAGATGCTAGCTTAGCAGTAGTAAGCTAACAGCTACCAGTAAGCTAAGTAACTGTTACAATGAAATTAAGGCATGGAAAGTAAGTTTTCAGCCACATGACCATCCATGTAGGTCATGGATATCAAACTCATTTACGTTCAGGGTCCACATGCCCCTAATATGATCCCACGTGGGCCAGAGCAGTAAAATAATGCTATAATAACCTATAAACAATGTCAACTCCAAACTTTTATCATGTTTTAGAGTGAAAAATTTTATATTACATTAATGAAATTAAGGAAAATGTTTACATCTACAAACTATGCTAAAAAATGCGAATAACATGAACCTGAAATTCCTTAATATAAATCAGTGTAATTGGACCAATATTCAGCCTCAGTTTATCATTTATACATGTTCATTCTAACATACAGATCACAGTGGATCTACAAACACACACAACATTTAATAACAGACACAGTATGGGTCCAATTACACTGGTTTATATGAAGACAGTTCAGGTTGGTCACATTTGTTCAGATTATTCACAAAGTTTTACAAAGTACACAAATTAAAATAGAGAATAATTTGCATTTGTCATTATTTATCTGTTACAGTGTTCTTATTGTACTGGTTCTGATCCACTTTAGATCATATCGGTCTGAATGTGGAACCTGGACTAAAAGGATATTGAAACCATTGATGGTTAATATCTTCAGTGTAATTTTGGCATTTCACTCATTCATCTCTTGGACCGGACTGGACCTCACGGTGGACCGGTTTTGGCCCGCGGGCCACATGTTTGACACCACTGATGTAGGTGTTTCTACATAACAACAGCCATTTTCATTTTAGACTTGTGTTCCTCTGATTCCATATGTCACACATATTGATATGAGTTTATATGATATAATACACATTTATATGAGTCATTTATATGTGTCTGTACTTTGTCCTTTTTCCTTCCTATATTTAGGTTGAGTTTGTACTTGTAAGTACTGTGCACTGTGTACCTGTATGTACTGTGTACTTGTATGTTCTGTGTACTTGTATGTTCTGTGTACTTGTATGTACTGTGTACTTGTATATACTGTGCGTACTGTGTACTTGTATGTACTTGGATGTACTTTCTCCGTGTTTCTGTGGTCTGATTGGCAGTTTGAGCAGTGACAGGGTGCGCTCCGACTCGTACCTGGGAGGTGGAAATGTTTAGGGGTCTGAGACAGAGGCGGGGTGAGGGGCCGGCTGTCGGGCCTGAGCGGGAGGGGGGAGCTCCGGCCACTGGGCGGGTCGGTGCCTCCGGTGAGAAGAACCGAGAACACAACGTAAGAACGGGTTCTAGAGGGAACCACAGGGGTGAACGGTGCAACACACAGGGACCGACGGGACTGGATTCATTTAGACAGAATGGGCGTGGCCTGGACCGGAGGGATGGAGTCAATGGAGCTTTACATGAACAGAACCAACTACCAGGAAATAGCAGATTAAACTAGGACTGGGTGGAGGGAAGATGAATTATGGTGATATCATGTTATATCCCAACATAAGCTCCTAATGAGACTGACATGGACATCAGCAGATGAACAGTATGTTTGGCCTTTGACCCTACTGTGGTCGGCACTAAAGACTTACATAATAACATGTTCTTGTCACATCATTTTCATCTTGATGCATCTGTTCCTTAATTTTTATCTTGTCTTTTACATCACTTTCATTTAAACATGTCTCGTCATTTTCAGTGTTCCTCTTTTTGCATCATTTTCATCTCTTATGTCTTGTTTCATCATTTACTTCTCAATATGTTGACGCCGAAAAAAGACTGAATTATTATGACAGATTAGATTATCTTAAACAAGATTAGATTAAACTAAATTAGATTGGATTAGATTAGATTAAACTAGATAGAATAAACTATATGAGACTAGATTAGATTAGATTAAATTAGACTGGATTAGACTAGACTTTATTAGACTGGATTAGATTAGAATAGACTATATTAAACTAGATTAGATTAGACTAGATAAGACTTTATTGATCTCACAACAAGGAAATTCACTGTTCAAGGCTGCAACAGAATAAAGTTCAAGAAAAAATGTGAATGCAAAAGGACAAACAATATAAAATAATAATAGTCACAATAATAATAATAATAATAATAATAATAATAAAACTCTATAGGCTATATATATATTTTTACAATACTTGTTCAACTTCTACATTTGTGAGATGAAAAGTTGAGTTAAAATGTACGAAAACTAATAAAAACTAAATCCTAATGTGACCTTTTGACATTGTTTTTCATCTTGTTACATTGTTTTGTCTTAATGCATCACATTTTCACTTTCCTCTTCATCATGTTCATGCATTTCATTTTCATCTTGGGTCTTCTTCATTTTCATCCAGTTGAATCTTCCTTCATCCTTTTTATTCCGTTGCATCTTTTAAGTTATTTTGCGTTGCCTCATTTTCATCTTAGTACATCTTGTCATTTTCAATTTTCTTCTTGTTATATCATTTTCACCTCATTATGTCTTATTTTCAATTTTCAGTTTTCATGGTGTGACATAATTTGATTATTTTACATCTTGTTGTTCTCCTCTTGTGTCATTGACTTTGATTTTATTTTATATGTCTTTCATCTTGTTGAGTCTTAACATTTTCATTTTTAATTGTATTTCATAATGCTTCTTTTATGTCTTGGTACGACATTGTGTTCTTGTGTCTTTTATTTTGATTTTATCTTGTCTTTAGTAATCTTCATTTTGTGACACCATTTTCATTTTAATTCTGCTTTTTAATTCTTGCCTTTTATGAATAATTTCCAACTACAAATAACCATTTTCAAGTGTAATTCAGGTCCAAACATCAGCCTTTAACCTGAAATAAATCATGCTTTTCCATCTATGGTGATAATGGTGGATAGTGACTGGTGTGTATGTGTGTGTGTGTGTGTGTGTGTGTGTGTGTGTGTGTGTGTGTGTGTGTGTGTGTGTGTGTGTGTGTGTGTGTGTATGGCCCAGCCCTGGTTTAACCCACTCACGCTCTACCAGCTTGATGTTATGAGTCTATATGAGAAGAACAACAGCTCAGTTCAACCCTCAGCGTGCAACAGTCAATCCAATGGCAGTGCTTTGGGCGTGACCTCCCTCTACACTTTACTACAGACTGACTGTGTTTGGGGAGCTGTCAGTTTGCATCGTGTTTGGGGAGCTGTCAGTTTGCATCGTGGATTTGGATTTAAAATATCTGCTGATTCATGCAAAGCTGCAAAAACACAAACACAACAAACAGTGTGAGTCGGTTAAAGGCCAGAAGGTTCATGCTTGTTATGGACGAGTCCATGAATCCACATGTTGGTGATCTAATGAGGGATCTGGAATGATGGTGGCGGGTGGAACGGCATCCCCGGTGACAGTGGAGGTGGGGTGTTGCCTAGACAACGGTGGAGGGGGCCCTTACCTTGACTATGGGGGAGGAAGTGGTGTCTGAAAGGGGAGGTGGGGCGGGAGTCACTATTTCTGGAGCCCACACTGTTACTGCACAGGGAGGAGCAGAGCTTCTGCATGCCTGTCAGAGCCTCTGCGTGGGGGGGGGCAGGGGACAGACCCCCCCGAGGTGGGCGGAGACAGTGTGGGGGGAGGAGATAGAGGGTGACAACGTGAGGGAGCAAAGAAGATACAGGAATGCAGAAGAGAGGAAATAAAAGACAGCAGAAAGGGGAGGATTTAAGATGATCAAAGTAAATCAAGAAGAAAGTTTCAAGAAAAATCAAACTGTGAACAACAGAATACGGAGACATAGTGTCATTAAAGGCACAAAACTGAGTTTGAGGCTGTTACTCTGGAGTTGCACATCACAGAAAAATCAATAACAACCCAAAAGTCAATTTTGGTGAAGTTCCTATTTGAGGTGGAATTAGATCAGAGGGTTGGAAAAGAGAAGTTGAAGGTGAAAGCTCAGTGTTTTAGCAGCTGCTGTGGTTGGTTCATGTCCACCTGACACTGGGCCTCGTACAACAACAACAGTACAAGACTAACATGTGTCCTAAATGTCACATACTATCCACTTTAACAACTGCACACCTTTTCAGAATCAGGTCTCATGTTTTTGACTTTAATTCACTACTTGGAAGTGCTTATGCACTGGAAAACCTCTACACTGAATGATTGGACACGGCTGGGGTTCTTCTACGAGGCCCACTGTTCCAACTTTAAATAACAATCCACTTTAACTGGAACCCCGTCCTTCTGCTGTACTTACCTGGCCTGTGAAAATGTTGTGGCGACCGTGACAGGGTGGGGGTGTAACCATGGCGATTATAAACAGGCGATCCAATGGAGCCCTGACTGGTCGACCTTTGGAGGATTCGTTCCCGTCTGTCATAAGAGCCCTGACCAACGCAGATGGAGGTTATTCATACATTTAACCCATAAATATGATGAGTAAAGATGTCAGGACAAACGGCAAAATCTGTCAAATGAGACATTCACCCATTATTTCACTTAAGATATCCTGATTAATTTAATGCTGTTTTTATATTTTTCAACTCTTATTTTTCCCTTAGAGCAGGGGTGTCAAACATGCAGCCCAGGAGCCAAATCCGGCCCACCAAAGGGTCCGTTCTGGCCCGTGGGATGAATGAATGTGTGAAATGCTAAAATTACACTGAAGATATTAACGATCATTTTAGTTCAGGTTCCACATACAGACCAATTCAATCTAAAGTGGGTCAGACCCAGTAAAATAAGATAAGTGATAAAATAAGATAAGTGATGAAATAAGATACATGATAAGTGATAAGATAAGAGAAGTGATGAAATAAGATACATGATAAGTGATAAGATCAGTGATGATATAAGATAAGTGATAAGATAAGTGATGAAATAAGATCAGTGATAAGATAAGTGATGAAATAAGATACGTGATAAGATAAGTGATAAGTGATGAAATAAGATCAGTGATAAGATAAGATAAGCAATAATATAAGTGATGAAATAAGTGATAAGACTATTATAATAACCTATAAACACTGACAACTTCATTTTTTTCTCTTTGTACATGTAAACATATTTATGTCATTTGACTGAATGTATACTAAAACAAACTATCATTTCACAAAAAATGTGAATAACTTGAACAAGAATGAACCCACTGTCACCTCTATGTTGTAATGTACATGTGTAAATGATAAACTGAGGCAGAATATTGGTCCAATTACACTGATTTATATGAATACATTTCAGATTGCTCCTGTTATTCCCATTGTTTTAAAGGATGGTTTATAGATGTGAACATTTTCATCATGTAATGCTACTTTTTTCACTCTGAAACACAGAGGAAAGTTTGGAGTTGACATTATTTATATGTTATTTTTTTTTACTTCAGGTCAAATTTGGCTGAATGTGTCCCCTGATCTAAAATGAGTTGGACAGCCCCACCTTAGAGTCAATGATTTAATTGTCTTTAACTTCTTAAATATGAAATACAGTGAACCCTCACACTTCGCGGTCTCAGCAATCGTGGTCTCAGTACATCGCGGAGGCGTCGGTGGTCTGTACGCTGATTGGCTGACACG
>JAPQRQ010000008.1:1352811-1364341 GCA_037367365.1 Apogon talboti
GGGTGGGCTCCTCCTCCACCCAACCCCCACCCCCCTTTCCCCTCCTCTTCCTTCTCCCCCTCTGTGTTCTGTATGTGTCGGACACCGTTACATCCTCCTCCTCTTTAAGGTGCAGACAGTATCTGAGCCTGTGGTTCTGAACCAGTTCTGGACCTCAGACATGGTCATAACAGACTGGACCTTGTTGCTGGATTAGGGTCAGCCTGGCTGGACATGACGTCTGATTGGATGATTAAACCGACAGGAGGGGTGTGACGGCGTTGAAACCCTTGAACATGTTTCATACCATTCGTGAGTGAGCCCTGTCCTCTGTTCAGTCATATTTATAGAACATGTGGTCCAACGGTCAGCAGAGCTGGTCCATGTGAACATGTGGTCCGACATCCCAGTTGTGCTTCACGACTCGGATCCAAGCCCACACTTGTCCATCAGATCATGGAAGTGGGTTGGTTGTGTGTGTCCTGTGGTGTGACTCATGGTTTTGTCTGAAGGCTTTGGTGTTTCCACTCATATTTGGAGGCTTTCATTGGACTTTTCTCCTGTTGTTCATGTAACTTTTTCAACTTGTTGCCTGTTTTGCTCCTGCGACATCATTTTATGTCCTATTTGATGTTATTTCTTCTTGGTTCTAACTTCTACATTCTTTCCATCTGGTTGAATGTGTCATGTCACTTTTATCTCCTTTGATCTTTGATGATATTTCTGCATATTTGACACTGTTCTCAGTTGATGTCTTGTGTTAATCATTTTAAACCACACATAACTCTCTTTAAGGTTTAGTTTATTCACTCATGTTTTTCATGTGTGTTGGGTTTAATTTCATTTTATTTCAGTTTTGATTCTGTTGACAGTTTAGATACTTCAGAATGTGCTCTCTTTTACTACTCTGGATTTATTAAACTCAAGTTTTACACCTTGTTAATATTTCAGACTCAAAGTAATGTTTTTGTGCTTTGGTTGATTCACACTTACCTTATTCAGATTCACACGACGTCCAGGTGAAACTTTAACCCTTTAGAGACAGTTTGAATACAGAAGACACTCAGAGCCTCTTACCTCCAATACCTTCCCTGTGATGAACTGATGACACGCCTCACACTGAACGCCGAAGTGGATCTGGTAATCCTTCTCACAGTAGGGGGCGCCATCCCTGAGAACACACACCCCGGTGAGGAGTTACTGTGTGTGTGTGTGTGTGTGTGTGTGTAAACTGGACCGTGGATGTGCATGTGTCTTTCTTACTTGCTGATGTACTCCCCGGTCAGTACTTTACTGCAGGCTTTACATTTAAAACAGCCCAGATGCCACTGACGGTCCAGAGCCAGAAGAGCCTGACCGTTCTTTATGTCCCGACCACAACCAGCACAGTCTGAAACACAACAGACACAGGTCAAAGCAATACCATCCAACCACACGACAACAGTAAACAAACATCAACCCTCCTCTTTTGTTTCTATTTCTGTAGAAGAGTCCACCTTTAACCCTTAAAGACCCAAACCTCCACCTTTAACCCTTAAAGACCCAAACATCCACCTTTAACCTAAAATACTGATGTTACTGTTTAATACCTGTTGATCCACTAATCCTATCAATACATGTCAATAATTTGTGTTGGATGTTCAGAGGCTCAGTAGTTACAGTGGAAACACCGTCATCTTCTACAACATTGATTCACCAGTAAAACCCATGGAGTTGGATCAATGACAGTGGATGGACACACTGGGTTTATGTTCACTTAATGACAGACTGGACTGAAAAAGACACTTTTTATTCAGTTTTCTCTGTTTTGATAAATTAACCTTTGAATTTACTCTGAGCTTTGATGAATATGTAAATGATCAGTGAATTACATACAGAAAATACATGATTTACACTGAAAAATGCAAACTAACAGAATCATATTACAATAAATGATGCAGAGAAGTCACCACAAATTAGCTCTAGTTCAAGTGTTAAACTTTGTGCTAATATAGTTTCATATTGTGATGAGGTACAATTTTTATATTATGTTGTTCTTGGAGATCAGCAGCTCTGATTATCATTATATATACTTAAATATCGCAATAATTATAAAGTTTTGCCTTTACAGTTTATTGTTTTTACATAGTCCAATTAAATAAAATTAAAAGTGTACTATTCTGGGCCAGTATTGAGATTTAAACTAGAAATTTAGCCAATAACCGATGAAGATATTTTTTGTTGCTATTTATCCCACGAAAACATACAAACCTTCACTTTAAATATATAAAAAATAGTTCTAAGGAACCGTTTTTAACCCTTTCAGACCCTCATAACTGAATCATTTATGAAACTATCTTTACACCTACAGTATCAATATCAATACAATACGGCAGATAAATACATAAATACTAATGTTCAGCCCATTAACTTCAGTTTTGTTGTTTTACGTCATTTTACTCAGGTATTTTTTGATGCTGAACAAATGCTTTATCACTTTGATCATTCTGAGTGATTTACATCTGGATTTCTGAAACATTCATACTCATTAAAGAGCCAAACAAACCAGATATGAGCCTTTAAACATCGACTGATACGGGTGGTTTTTTGCATGATCGGCTCCAAAACCACCTCTTAAAATTCCTTCAAAGTATCAAACTCTACCCAGTGATCGACAACACACGTACATGACAATAAAAACTCCCTGTACTGAATGAGTGACTCAGTCAGTTCTGAGCCACGCCACTAGATGGTGACGTAGTGTAACCGGTGTAAGTGTGACAGCCCTCCTGCAGTCAGGCTCATCTCCTCCACATCAGCTTTAAAACCTCGTCCATGTGAGATCCCCAGGCTCTGAAAGTGTGAGAGGTCGGTTTCTAAATGAACAATCCAACCCTGTCACCACCATCATCATCATCATCTTCCTCTTTAACAAACAGAGGAGGGCGAAGCATCACGCTGCCACCACAACCACAGGGGATGAAAACTACGTAAGACCTAAGGAGGCTGTGATGATGACGTGAGGAGAATCAGCATGTCTTATTTATAGGTGACCTTGTCTAAAAGCTCCTCAAACACCAACAGAGGCCGTTGGGGATGATGGGAGAAAGAACAGGAAGAGGGAGAAGGAAGATGAAGATGGAAGAGGAGGAGGAGGAGGGCTGCACATTCTCTGCTCCAAAGGCAAGGAAATGCATGGACATACATAATTTAACAAGGCCTGTCCTGGTGTTATTCATAAAGGAACACAGGCAGTGGAACACTGGGATGGATTTACACATGGAGGAAGAGGAGGAGGAGGAGGAGGAGAAGGAGGAGGAGGAAGAGGAGTAGGAGGAGGAGAAGAAGGAGGAGGAAGAGGAGGAGGAGGAGGAGGAGGAGAAGAAGGAGGAGGAAGAGGAGGAGAAGAAGGAGGAGGAAGAGGAGAAGAAGGAGGAGGAAGAGGAGGGGGAGGAGGAGGAGGAGGAGAAGAAGGAGGAGGAGGAGAAGAGGTGTTTTTAGAATGTATTTTATCCTGATGGTTCCTTCACTCTTGGTTGGTCATTTTTTGAATCATTGTTATTTTAATTGGGGTAAATAACATCATGACTGAACGACTAAAATGGGTTGAAATTTGGCTCCATTACACAACTGTGAAAGTCATTCACATGTCCATTCCTAAAAACAACCTGATTGAATATATAAACCAAGTCAGACAAACTTGAGTGCTGAAACTCAGATGAAAACATCTGGACCTCCACATCACACAGTTTCCATTTCCACTCATTCTTCTTATTTTTACAGCTCTCATCTGTCCGTCCCCGTCCTATCAGCTCTGATTCATTCCTTTATCTACATTCACGTCCAAAGGTTTCAACCATAGCATAAGTTTGACTGACCAATGAATCCCATTTCTGTGGAGCCCATCTGCGTGGGCTCAGGATGAGTGGGGCTTCGTCAGGTCCAAACTCAGAACCATTAGGATTATGGACCGATGGAAAGTCAAGTCAACACTGAGCTTCTTTAAGTCAGAGGATGATGTTTGTCCCAGGGTCCTAAAATATCAGAGTGGGAGTCGAGGCCCATGTTGTTTTTATTGAAATGACAAACCAGCAGTCTGTTTTCTACTTCTATTCTGGAAACGTGTTTGTTTATTTGATTAGAATTTAAAACCAAAAACAACTAAGACAAACTAAGAAAGAAAAAAGATATTGGAAAAGGAGTGGGATGAAGTGTAGCTAATATCCACTTCACGTCTAACTTATATGTGAGATTATGGAATATCAGAATCACATGTATAAAAATGTTCATTAAAACAGTGGTGAATAAATACAAAGTCATGAACGATCATAATGTACGTCTGTTGAATTAAACACTTGGAAACTTTGGATTTGTTTCTATTTTCTATAGATCACTAGGAAACTGTTCCTAAAACTGTGGAGAAAGGAGAAACATTTCTTTTGTTTGTTTCAGGGTTATTTTGACCTAAAGAGTTGCTTCCTGTATAAAGTAGAAAGACTTGGTGTAAAAAGCTGTTAGTTCATGTTCCACATTCACACCAAAGTCGAAAAAATAACACAACACCACACAAGGAATGACACATACCAACTTCTCCCTGTTTTAAGGTGAAAAAAGTTACAAAATTAAATAAAAGCCAAGAAAAATTACAATATGAAAATGTTTACATCTACAAACTATCCTTTGGAAAATGTGAATAACACGAACAACCTGAAATGTATCGATATAAACCAGTGTCATTGGACCAATATTAAACCTGTTGATCATTTATACATGTTCATTCTAATGTTCAGATCCCAGTGGATCTACAAACACACACAACATTTAAGAACAGACACAATACTGGTCCAATGACACTGGTTTAAGACAGTTCAGGTTGGTCACATTTGTTCAGATTATTCATATTTTTGTCATTCAGGGGTTTGCTCTTTATTTAAATAAAAAGTCCAGACTTTTTCCAAACTCCTATTTCCCCCAGACCTTGACTTTATGTCCTTTTATAACTGTGTTCATACTGGTCTGGTTGAGATTGTACCTGTTTGTGTGTAGTAGAAAAGTTAATTTTAATAAATGTATGAATGGATGAATGTATAATTCACAGTAAATTATGTTTTACTGACAGAAACGTTTTCAAAACCTACGAAAATCATAGAAGTGCATGAATATGACACAGTCATCCCAGTACTGACAGCTCAGTGACATCACAGCAGGGTTTATAGACTTATATACTCATGTATTTATTATCTTACAGATTTTGTGCCTTTGATCATACTTTATTCAGACTGTCAAACAAAATTCCAGACTTTTAAGACTTTCAAGACCTGTGTGTGCACCCACCCTGTCAAAGGACAGTCTGGAAATCATTTGACTTTTTTTTACAATAAAACAGAGACACATGCGTATTTGTCATTATTTGTAGTTTATTGTGTTCTCATGTTCCTGGTTCTGATCCGCTTTAGATCATATGGGTGTGAATGTGGACCCTGAACTAACATGACTTTAACATCACTGATTGTTCATATCTTCAGTTGTATACATTCATCCCACGGGCCAAAATGGACCCATTGGCGGGCCGGTTCTGGCCCATGGGCCATATGTTTGACATCTATAGATCCAGTAAGTCTGGTTCTGGTTTTCCATGTCAGTCAGTACAGACTCAAGGACATTTCCACTGTAAATGAAGCTTATTTCAGTTACGTCAGTTCTTTAGAATCTACTTTTACATTCAGCTTTGGTTGTTTTTTAATCTAACATCAGTCTGAGTGTCACAGTTATAAGCCCCTCCCCCCTCCTGTACATTACGTGGTGCGTTTGTGTGTTTCTGTGTTTTGCGGACACCGTCTACTCACTGCTGGACCCCAGGATGTCCTTGGGCCCCGGGGACATGGGCTCCACACAGTACTGACACAGGCAGTCCTTCCCGTTAAAGGTCACCCTGTCGCCGGCGGGGAACGGTCGTCTGGAAGCACAGTGACATCAGCCGTCAGTCAAACGCCGCCGTTAAGTATGAGAGTTTAGAACCCGAGGCCCGCGGGTCGTCTGACGGCGTCCCAGGACGATGACAGCGTGTGCCAGCGCCTGTCAGCCCGAGGACGCCGTTTAGTCAAATGACGCAGATGTGACACAGCAAACGGCGTCTGGACCCGGACCGCCACATCACTTCACATCAGAATCATCATCAACTATACCAGGAAGTTAACCCTCTGGTGTCCAGGTGAGTGTATTATACACACCTTACACTTCTGTTATTAAAGCTCATATTATTTCACAGTTGGTTTTAGGTCTGAATTCAACAGTTGTTCATTTGTGTCTGATTGTTTCAAATCTGACCCATCCACTAAAACCATCCCATAATAAACAATGTTAAATTCCTACACTAACACCCTTCTACCAAGTGAGTACAAAATACACACTGACGCATTTAAAATTTAACCTTTGACCTAGAACCAAAAATAAGATAAATTAAGATAAGTTAAGATAATATAAGTTAAGATAAGTTCAGATAAGATAAGACTTTATTTATTCCACTGTGGGGAAATTTCACAGTTAACAGCAGCCAACACTGCAACAAGCAAGTGCAGAGAAAAGACAGGTAGAAAAAAAACAGAGTAAAAAATGAAATATAAAGAGAAAAAAGAAATCTGGTATTTATATAAATATTTATATAACGTAGCATTAAATATTATAGACATACAATAATGTCTATTAGCCAGTATTGGTGTTAATCAGTGACATATGCCAGGATGAAATAACAACTAATGTAATTTTTATGTAAAATATTGAAAACAAAATTTTTTTTGTGGTTTTTGCATCAACACCCTGATTTGTTTACATTACAAACATGGGTAAAAATATGGCAGTTATTGAGTATTTGGTGTTTTTGTTTATGGCTCAAGCTGGTGAAATACAAAAAAAGTTAAAAACAAACTGTTTGAAAAACATTCTGACATTACTACGGCGCTGTGCAGATCATGCGCTTTAGGTGGTTATAAAAAATGGCGGGGCCTCTGTGGATGGAATACTGGAGGGTTAAACAGATAAAAACATCTGTTTTATGACTAATTCAATCAGGAAGACGGAGCTGAACCTGTTTTATTTCATACACTATTATGTTATCATTGAGCAGAAGTGTAGATGGTTTGTGATATTGTGCTGGATCCAAATCACTTTACATTGTGTTCATCAGCAACACAGGGATGAAGCAGATGTAAGCAGATCAGTGGTGGAATGAGTGCATCACAACCAGAGTCCAGTCCAACCATGGAGGCATCATCAGCACAGTCAGAGGTGTTCCTTCTGTCCATGTTTAAAGTGGAGCTCATTTCAATCACTGTATAAAGTGTTGATTTAATTTACAGCATCATGTCGAGCCATGCATTTTTTGGATTCTAAAGAGATTATTTAGCTTAAGAATGAGCATTTTTATCTTTTAGACATAAGTGATAAATGGACTGGTGATTGTATTTTATATGAATCTCTTCAATGGTCGACTGTAAATGTGAGGAGAGACGTTCATATGTTCCTTTTTACTGCCAAGGTGTTTCTATCACCAGCATCGTACTTTTCATTCCTATTATCTGATGCATTCAATCGACTCATTGAATTCATCTGAATGTTTCCATTTTCCCTATTTATGCGTCATGACCAGAGAATGTACTGGACATTTATCTACACCATTTATATGTGAATATTATAGATTATAGACATTATTAAAAATCATTATTTTCAGCTCACATTACACTGTGAGGTGAATGTCACCGCCCACTTTTCATCTGAAAACATTCTGAATGGTCAAATCCCAATCAGCTGACAAGAAATCATGAAGCTACTGTAAACCAATACAGCACAACTACATTCACAGTTTATACTCCTCATCTGGCTCATTAGCATTAGCTGTTAGCACACTGCAGCTAAACACGAGCAGTAAATAAAACACCAACATGGAATAAATGACTGTGTTGGTGTTCTTTAAAATAACGCATACAAAAACATCTGTCCTTATGTTATAACTTTGACAAAGCTAACTGGACATGTTCTCATTCACAGCTAATTGTTAGCAAAAACACAACAATCAACTCAGTGATTAATGATAATGAAACAGTGATACATGTGACCAAAGCTAATGCTAATTAGCTACAGGCTGGCTGGTATGTTTTCATCAACAGTTAAACCATCCAGACGGGGATTTTTCATCTTTAATCTTAAGTATGTTTATGTACATGGTCACTGACCTATTGTAAAGTAAATAAAAAGGGGCGGGGCAAGCATTTTATTTTATTTTTTTTACCTTGAACATGATTGATTCTTCCTTAATATGGGACAAGATAAGGGTTTTCTGACTGGGCTGACTCATCTGGAGGATGAAGGACTGGCAGTACTGAGCATGCTCAATGTTCACACTAGAGTTTATATAAAGTAGAAAACACAATGAAGATGTATTTTCATGATATCGAATCTCATGATATAGAACTGCTTTACATGAACAGATGGATCTGAGTTACGGTCTAGTTTTGCTTTTCTTCTTCTCTTTTTTCACTGTCTTTCTAATGTTACTTTTAAAAATTTCCAAGGTTAAAAGTTAACTTATACGACGGCATATTAGGGCGACATAAGAAAATAAAAACATTTGTCACTACGAGAATAGAGTCGTAAAATATCGAGATAAAACTCCTAATTTTATGAGAATAAAGTCGTAATATTTGGAGAATAAAGACGTTTAAAAAAAAAAGTCAGAATTTAATGAAAATAATGTCGTACTTTTATGAGAATAAAGTCGTCATATTTTGAAAATAAATTTGCAATAGTGCAATAAAAAAATCATAATTTAGAAATTGTACGCCTTAAGCCTTGTTGACTGAAGTGCCAGTGGGCCAATAGGCTCAGTATTTCACCGTGCCTAAACCCCAAACGAAAGTAGAACCTCACCAAATATTCCAAGTTCTCCATTATGCCACATGTGGGTACAATGGTAGTCTTGTAAATTATGATATTTTTCCCGCCTGTTTTTAAATTATGACATTATTCTCATAATATTACGACTTTATTCACGTAAAATTGTGACTCCTTTTGGTTTTCGATTTTATTCTCATTAAATTACAGGTTTTATCTTGATATTTTACAACTTTATTCTCCTAATGTTTTTATTTTCTTATGTGGCCCTAATATGCCGTTGTATTGAAAATTAAGTCTCTGACCCACTTGCTGTGGGCCAGTGAGGTCGCTTTATCTTGTATGTATGTAACTGTATGCTGTCTTGTGAAAAATCAAAAATAAAATATTACAAAAGAAAATTAAGTCTCTGCATTTTAGTCCAAGTAAACACAGCATCTAGAATTAGCATTAGCATTAATGTGTTTAATATGTGAAGTTGTTTTTTTATGTGAAAGTAAATGGGACCTTGCTGGATAAATAAATATGAAAATAATAATACATAATCAGGATATATTTGTAGATACAGGGTTCTCACTCTGAAAGAGTCAAGTAAAAGGTTTACTGTTGCAGAAAACACAACTCCTGTGTATTTCTTTTCCTTCCACCACTGATGCTTTTAGTCCAGTTTTGTGTTTGAACAGGTTAAAGTGAGTAGGGGTTCAATGTCCTACTTGCAGATGGTGCAGACGAAGCAGGCCGGGTGGTAGGTCTTCCCCAGGGCTGTGACCACCTCCCCCTCCACGAAGTCGCCGCAGCCGTTGCATCGCGTCCCGTGCATGCGTTGGTAGTCCAGTGTGCACAGATACTCGCCATTCTTCATGAAGAACCCCCCCTGGGCGAGGTCGCAGCCGCACACTGAGCAGGACACACACATTTCCACTGTGTAAGTCAGGTCATGCAGCGCTCGGCACATAGAACACATAAAACATCCGTCCATGCATCAGTGGCTTTGTTAAGAGCGTCACTGGGTGCAGGAGATGGAGATGGAGATGCTGCTGACTAAAATACAACCAGGAAAAAAAACCCTTTTAACAGCTCCGTGCTCGACAGTGTGAAGTGTAACGTGAAATTCATCGACAGTCTTCAGTTAGGAGAAAAAACACTGCCTTCTCTTTGTGCCAGAGCCCTGTGTGGAGGATTCATTAATCAGCGCTAACACTACAAGGTCTTTTCATTGTCGGTGTCGAGGTAAAAACGCTCGATGCGACAACAATTCTACGATTGTCCTGCACAGGAAATGTTCTTGTTCTGCTGCAGGAGATATCCAAGTCCAACCTGAAAAGCTTCCTTCTATTCAAGTCCAACCCTGTCATCTACACAAATATTAATAATGTCATGGCAACGGCACAAAAAGGAATCGGAACAATATTACATTTAGGGGTTTTTATAGAGTACAAGGTCCTTTATGTGGCGGTTTTTACTTGAAATTTATGAAATCGCAGCCTTTCCATCCTGTGGCGGTTGATCAGAGGTGGGTTTTAGGGCACAGTGTAAAGTGTAATACCACTGATGGCCACTAGATGCTGCTGTAAAAAGCCCTGGCTCCCATAGACATACTTTACATTTCCCTCTAAAAATACAAGGTCAGTATTTTTTTCCAGGACTCATTCTTATCTCATTGGTTTTATCTGGACTGTATAATAAGCCTTTGTAAATTATTGCTCCATTAATAAGATTGTTGACCCAGCCTCCACCCCTTTTGTCCAAATATGGTCACTTCTGGCTCATGGAGACGCTTACTACCTCCATCTACTTCTCAAATACAGTCGACCAATCAAAAAGCTCATTATTTAACATTAGCATTTATTTTTAAAGCCACAATATGGCATTTTTATCTTAACATTGATAATCTTATACAACCACCGGAAGAAAATATCACTATCCTTGACTGCAATTAACCCTTTTATGCATAAATTATTAGACAACCAAGATGATTATTACTTCCAAATAGGACCTGAACATATTGCTGTGTCTGTAATGTGCATCACTGCATCAATGGGTTAAAATGCACTTTAGTACTAGACCATGAATATCACTGCAAAAACTAAATAAATGAATGATTTAGCAAAATTAATGTCAAATGTCAATAGTGTTCTAGTTTAATTACAATCTGATAAGGTTTTGAAAAAAAAATCTAATTATGAATAGAATCAAATCGGTAGACATCTTATTTATTTAGTAAGTTATCAGTGTTTTAAACTGGTATACATGGCTCAAAAGCTAAAAATTCAAGTCCAGTTCACTTTCATTGGACTCAGATGTTCAGTTCAACAGATTTCTGGTTTTTAATAAAGTGGAATATGGTTAATTTAAGTCTATGGGATGATGGAACAGGAATGATACTGAGTCAGTTATCGTTTTTTTGTCTTTTTCCTGCTGCAAAATATCATCAAAATCCTGTTGATCTGTAATGATATTATCAGATAATCCACAATTTTAATATTACAGTATTTCACACAACAAATAAAAGGTTTGGACTAATAATTTCAGACACTGTGGTTTTAATTTAAGTTAGAATGAGGAGATTATTATTATTATTATTATTACTAGTATTACTATTATTATTATTATAATTATTACTAGTATTACTATTATTATTATTATTATTATCATTATTATTATTATTATTATTACAATAATAACA
>JAPQRQ010000008.1:1412449-1430191 GCA_037367365.1 Apogon talboti
CACTGGAGGCAAGGTGGGTGAAGTGTCTTGCCCAAGGACACAACAGCTCATGACTCGGACAGAGCGAGATTCGAACCACCAACCCTTTGGTTATTGGACGACCCGCTCTACCTCCTGAACCAGCCTTTACCATTCAAATAAATGACTCAACATTTATCATGTCAACACTTTGACCAGATCATCCATCTCTAACTACCTAGCGTTACCAACCCCTTGTTTTCTGTTTTGTTTTTTTTTTTAGGCTGACCCTGAACCTCTCAGATGTGGAGTTCAGGGAGAATCCATCACACCTCCATTCAAATCATAAACGCTGAGCACATGCACTCACTTTAGCCCCTCCCTCCAGGCCAAAGCGCAAGCAGCAGCAATCTACTAGAAGATGTGGTTCAGGGCAGTCTGCCAGTCGCTTTACAAGGACGACAACCAACGAGGTCGATGGATAGATGATAGACGACGCACACACCAACATTCAGCCGTCACAGGGGTCGTCCGAAATCAAAGCGAGTGGAACTACATCAGCAGAATTCGCCATCATACACTATACACCACTGGGTCAAGAGAGAGGATTTGGAAGATGTTCTGACTTCTAAATCCTAAAACCGTCTGCTGACAATCTGCTTCTAAGACTATTTAACACCAAAACAAATGTTGATACATATCTGATGAAGACAGAAAATGTCTGTTTGTTATGACATATGCTTTACTTTTCATGTTGTTTGCGCTCTCTAAAATATTCTCTCTAAAAACACTCAGTTTTACTCATGCATATTTTGACTTTGAACACACCCTAAAACTGAATCCAGAATCTACCTATGGATCATATTTGTCATGTTCACAGGTTAAAAATCACAAATTACTACCTTCATGTCACTTTTTCTTGCTTTACAAATCACTTTACACAGTGTCCCAACTTTTATAGAACTGGGGATTGTAACAGGGAAAAGGCAATAGATGATTAATGTGATATCACCACCTCTGAGAATGAGCAAGTAGAAAACTGCTGAAATCAATAATATTTCAAATGAATGAATCAATAAATCTAAAAGAATGATGCTTTATTCATCTTTGACAGCACACTGTTCGACTGCAAGAGCCACATTAAAGGATCTATATGGTCTAGCTCTACTTTCAAATATTAAAATATTGCTTAAAACTGTCATCTATTGTTAATAATAAAGAGCTGTGAAGTGTTGGATTATACAGATATGAACGGAATTTATTTCCAGCGACGGGCCAGTGGATTTACGGGACCACTAGAGGGGGTAATGAGTCACTCTGCCGGTCTCCCATGGTGAGGAAAACTAATACCACAGGGCCTTTGACCAAAACCTCAGAACCATTAAGAAACAACTTTTACAGTCTGTCATGAAAGCTACAGTCACTGTCGTTTCCTCCACTGGACTCAGCTGTAAATGTACATAATGAAGTTGGATGGTAAATGTCAGCGTTTCTTCTACATGGGTCAGTTGGATTCTGAGGCTCATGAAGGTACTGTATGTAGTTATTATAGGATGGTCTTATCTTACCTAAGTTTCCGTTTGTTGATCCATAGTTCAGACTAAACTGTGACAATTCTGACCTTGTTTGTTGGATTGAAACAGATCTATAGTTCAGTTATTGACAACACAATCAAACAGAAAACAGAGGGGATTAGTGGTTTTACTGTGGCGGTTTTAGTCGAAAAACAGAGCTAAGCTAACAGAACTAAGCAAAACAGAGCTATAATGTAAACTATCAGCTGACGCAGCATGTCAACAGTGTTATTTTATCCAATGTTAAAATAAGCATATGTGACCTTTAGTTTTTGAATAAAACTTGATGATACCATAATACAGATGTGGAGACAATGAGCTTTATCCTTTATTCAGTCACAGATACAGTGTGTGAATACATAAGATTGGTTTGTTGGTGGTTTTGGCCTTGAGTGTGTTCTGGTAACAGACTGCCCCCTGCTGGTCAGAGTTTGGAATATCAAAAGTAACATAAAAAAAACTAGAATGAATACTAAAATCAGTAGGGAAATATAATGGCCAAAGTGCCGGCCTAACATCCGAATAATAAATCCTGAACTTAACACCAAACAAATCATCAAAAATACAGATGTTTGTAGTTGAGTATTAGTTTTTGAGCTGCTATTTTCTAAGACAGTTAATTTTTCTTGTTGAAAAGTTTAAAATGATCCACCTGTCATTATTATGTTTACATATATGCATTTGGCAGACTATTTTTTCCAAAGTGACGTACAGGGGGAGGATTAACAACGAAGCTACATAGAGGAACTGTTGAAAGGAGACCACTGGTTAGGAGGGCGGGCCTTCCAGAAGGTGAGAGTGCAGAAGTGGAGACAAGTGCACAAGGAGATAGAGGAGGGCATGGGGTAGAGAAGTGCAGGACAGTGCTAGGACAGGAGGTGCTCTCTGAAGAGCTAGGTCTTCCAGAGCTTCTTGGAGACAGGCATGCAGGGACGCCCCTGTTCTGGTAGTGCTCGGTAGGTCAATCCACCAGTGTGGAACCACCCATGATTAGCATCTCTAGTATTTATACACTGAAGTTACAGAAAGTGTACTATCAATCAGCCAATCACATTTTATTTATATAGTGCCTCATCATAACAAAAGTTATCTCATGACTTTTACATTTAGAGCTGGTCTAAACCAGACTCTTAATAACCCATCTATATCATGCTGTATGTCATGATAGGTGTCATTAGTGGACGTGAAATGTAAATTAAATCAAATATGAAAAAGCACTTTTACTTCTGATGTCTCTTTGAGGTAAGTCTTATCCACAAAAAATAATGCATGATGAAAATGTAACAAACCTCCACATAAACAAGAAAACACCATGTTTATACAATGATCAGATTAATGAAAGCATCACCTCCATGACTTTTATACTAGGAGCATCCTCCCACTAAATGTACTAAACTGCAGTGTGGTGAAAAGCCCAACATACAATGACAAAGCACAAAATATCCTTTTAGGCTGAAGATCTGGATCTTGGCCTACACTTCACATTTAATGAATTTTCTCTTTGTCTGAGACTGTGCACAGAGACGGGACGACCAGCACTGTTTACATCCAACCCCTCTCTCCCTCTCTCTCTCTTTCTCTCTCTCTCTTTGTTACTGTGTTAATTCAATGAGCACAGATTCACTGCTCTACTCAGGAGGGTTTCATCACAGAAGTAACGTCTGGACAGGCTGGTGAGCATCGCCACGCCTGCTGACACATGGTCCACAGAGGATCTGAGGACATACTCCTGTGCTGCAGTCAAACGCTGCCCTCTAACTGTCATCCAGCTTTGACAAAACTACCCACGCACTCGCAAAAACACACATGAAAAACACGGCAGTGGAGCGACCGGCACACTCTGCAGTACACCAGAGCGTTTTACCAGCCTCCGCTGCAGAGGAAACACCCCTCCTCTTCTCTCCTCGTCCCTGTTCCCCCGTCTTACCGTCCAGTCCGAAACAGGAGGTGATTTTCTGGGCATAGTTGCAGAGGCCGTCGTAGCCGGGCTGCTGCCTCTCCCCCATCTCTACTCGGTCCCACACTCCAACCGTCCGGTAGCGCCTTCACTCCTTCCACTGCTCATCAATTATTCAGGCTTTAGCCAGGACACATGCATGCGCGCGCACCCTGGCTCTCATACGTGTGCATATATACACGGACTGACAGCCAGGGAAAATGCTGATGCAGAGAGTTGAGCCGTGGGGGATGAGGAGCCCTACCCTGTGGTTGGACGAGGAGGAGGCATCAGATTGGGTTACTGCAGAATGCCTCCTCTTCCACCCACCATTGATCTGTCAGATTGCACTGCAGTGTAACAGGTGCAAGGGGCTGAAGGTGCTCCAAAAAGGGCGGAGACAGGAAGTCACCACTGGGACTGCAATCACCTCTGCCTGGATGTACTGGATGTATGTGGACCCGTCTAAAGAGCATATGAGGTGGAATCAATTTACTCTCATCTTATAAACTGAAGTCACGGTACCGTCCAGAGGATCAATCCATGAATGAATGAATGTTATAACTGCTTAAATCCCAGTCTTCCTCAAACATGGTCCAAATTAATGATAGACTGATTAATCTATTAGTCTATCAACCAGAAGATTCAGAATCCTCTGATGCTCAATATCAGGCTTTTAAACTACAATTACTGAGAGAAAAGGATTAATTAATGGTTTTTATACTTTGTTCCAGTTGTTCTGCTCTACATCTACTGATCTCTGTTTCTGTTGGGGTGTTTGTTACTTGAACTTAAATGTCCAATTGAACAGTGTTTAATACAGGTAATGGGTTTTCAGTGTCAACATTTTCAGGGGTGAAGCTGATACTGGTCGATTCATCAGCTAATGGCTTTTTCCTGCTCCATTTGTTGATATATTGACCTCTATGACTCCACTATCTGTTGACTTCTACTTCTGTCTTTTTCTCAGAAGTGAAGCCGACTATTGTTCAGAATAAATGACATTAAATATCAATATGATCAGTTTCTGATGCAGGAGGTGATCCAGAAGTGTGTTGTAAATGTCTCCTTTGTTTTACGCTCTGGGTTGATTCCTTTTCCAGATCTGTTCATACATTCATTGCACCAACTTGAAAACTACTGATGAAGGTTGCTTAGTTTTCACCTTGTTCTATCTTTTCCAAATAAGGGTTAGGACTAAAAATCAGCCTTTAAACTGGAAACAAATAGTAACCTGGGCTTTACTCAGGAAAATATTTATCATAATAATATTTTTATCCACATCGCCTTGCTCTATGACTTGACATTTAAGATTCCAAACCATGTACAAAAACACTTTACCCTCAAAAATCTGCAGTATTCACTCAGATCTGTACAATAATTGGCTGATAGTTTCACAAAAACACTGCCTTCAATACGTCTCTAAACTCTATTCCAGTATGAGAACCCCTTGCGTCCAATATGTTGATTTAAGATCCTGCGGTAGAGAAAGGACAAAGGGCTTAAATGGACCGAGATGAATAATAAATGTATCCATGACTGAAAGGCCAACCTAAACAGCCAGAGAACCAATTAAAGCTGAGGGGCTGACTGTAAAAATAAATGAAGGAATTCTTTTAAATGGTAGGATGAAGGGAATTCCCACAATCCACCACCACCGCTGCCATCACTCAGATATTACTGCTGAGGTGACCTTGAACAATGCAATTAAACCCCCCCTCACTCCAGATAGAAATACACCCATCAGCAGGTCACATGTATGACTGAAACCAGAATGAAGCTAGAACAACATCGTGCACACTCTATCAACACCCCCAGGATAATAAAGGTTTTATGAAAAATAAATAAATAAATAAATAAATAAATAAATGCCTCTGTAGAGGTTCTGGACACAGAAGACGATGAGCAGATATAGCAGTGAGCCCTCCAGGGTGAACTGAAGGGTGGGGAGGCTAATGGAAGGATATCAGCGCCAAGGTGAAGGCTGCTGGCCCTCTGCCGATAAGGGGGAGGGGGGGCTAATGGCTGATGCTTTGGCAGAGGGAGGGGCGGTAGATGCACAGGCAAAAGTAGGGTAATTTGAGCCATTTGCTTAACTTCCTGTGTTTTTATGGGAAGTTATTCAGCGGCTTGGTGCAGTAGTGTGACCTCGTTTTATTCTGACACCTTGAATGTGATTCCAGGAATTTATAGGCTTTTTAAAATACACTTTTAGACTGTTTATATTCCTGTTTTTATGACTTACACTTGCACTAAGAAGAGCAGGTGAGAATGAAGAGAATGTGCATTTTCCTTTTTATGTATAGTACTGTGCAAAAGTTTTCGGCATCCTTTACATTACTTGTTTTTGCAGCGTTGAAATGAACGTGCATATTTATTTCTCAGTCTCTTTTCTTCAAATACAACAGGAAAATACAGGAATTATGTGCCCAGCCTTAAACAACACCCAAAAAACAAACTAAGTGGGTTGTAAAGGTTAAAGTCAGTATTTAGTGTGACCTCTGACCCCATGACAAGAAGCAGAAAAAACCGTTAGAAACATCTGGCATGTGTTGAATGAAACTTGGAATAAAAAAATCATGTGAATGACAACAATGTCATATTATCTGAACAAAAGGATTAAAGACACGTAAAGTGTAAAAGGAAGGCCACACTAAATATGACCACTTTGGTTTATAGAAGTGGTTTTAGCACTGCAACTTTGGTTTTTACTGCTGTACATACTAAAGTGTATCACAATACTTGCTAAAAAAGTTCATTAAACAATCCCATTGAAAATAAATATAAATACGATGAAATAGATAAATAAAGATTTGGGTCCTGGATAATTGGGTTTCATGATAATAATTAAAGTACATCCCTTTTAAAATCAGGCAAAATTGGCAGTTTTCAATATCATAAAACTAAAATGAACCCAAATGTTACTTAGACACAATGCCTGGTTTAAGCCTTTTTCCTCAAAGATCAGTCACCATCAAGTATTTAACCAGTATTAACTTCACCTACCAGTGGACTCACACACTCTTGGGACCTGATTTACTAAAGGTTTGCACATGTAAAAAGGTACATAAACTTCACTGCACACGCAAAAACCCGTTGAAGCTGATCTATTAACAGGACCCATCGAGGGTTGCGTCTCTCAATTGGTCAAAATACCTCGCTAACCCATTCAGCATGTTTGTCTTGATGAATATGTAATATGGGCGTTTCTGCCAGAATGCACAAAATTATTAGGAGTAGATGTAAATATTTATTTAGTGTTTAAATATGATTGACTAAACCTGAAACTGATTGCTGATTGGCTGATTCTGCGTCTATATTTACCACGTCTAAAGGCAGGTTTGAACTGGAACAGCTTCACACTAAAGCGTCTGGAGGAGGCATAGGCCCAACCAAAGGCAATGACCACAACCAATCTGTTCTGATCACCTCAACATTTATGGAATGACAGAAGACAAACTCTTGTAGACATAGGTCATCCCCATCAATGCCATTGGAGAACTGGTAGATGAACTAAGGGATGATTTGGACCAGTCACCAGGAGGAGTCATGAAGACCTTCTATGACTAAAGTCCTCCAATGGTACACTTCCTTGGGTCTGGATCATTCCACTGTTGTCATTAGTGCTGGTGTATCCCAGAGCAGTTTATATGGTGTACTGTCTCCATGACAACAATCGGTAGAGCACGCAAAATCCTCATTTAAATAGGGCGGTCTCCAAGACTTTGCACCTGTTGTCATTTGCGCAGACAGTCTGAGTTGATGACCCGTGACACACAAATCAATAGCACGCACATTTTTTAGCGCAAGCAAGAAAATTTGCCCCCATTATTTGCGATCTTAGTAAATCAGGCCCTTGGTCTGTATGTAGCTCGGGTGAGGCTGGAACAATTCTCTCCACAAACACAATCAGAAAATCCAACTTACAGTTTTGAGTCCTCGTCAGAAAACAGATCTGAAGGACCGGTTCAGCACAACAGGTTCCTCTGGTCAACATCCATCCACACAAATGAGTCACATTAGCGGCTAATGCTAACTGCTAACATTAACTCCCAGTCCTTAAACTTGTTTTCACCGGACACTAACAACGTCCTCTTCAGTATAACTCCACAAACACACTTACTGACAGTAACCGCAACTAGTTTTGACAAGAATTACCCACTATATTATTAATTACTTAGACATATCAATGCTAAAGATGCTAACGGTTTTTTCTGTTTTTGTTTTTTTTTGCTAATCCCACTCAAGCTTCCCTCTCTTGCCATCTTGGCTCCTCCCTCACCCGTCCTCAGCCAACTAGTACAGGAACAGACCACCTGACCATCAATTGACAAATCAAACAAAAGAAGCATTATGCATACGAAAATACTGCTGTGCTCAAGGGAGACGCACCGGTAATTAATTACCAAACAAATGTTATTTTATCGGGACCTGGGTTAATGGTAAATAAGCATATAAAACTGCACTCTTACATAAAATGTATTTGCATTGATCGTCTACTTAAAATATAGTTAAGGCAAAGCTAACATTTATGTTATATTGTGATAATTTTCCTAATTATTCCTTCCTTCTTTATTTTGATATAAGTCAAAAATAAGGACAATTAACAAAATGAGAATGAACAAAGAGACTACTGGTTTGTTTTCATTCATATCTTTTTCATCTTGTTGCATCTTTTATGTCGTTTGTCATTGTTATCGATTTGGTCTTGTATAGTTTGTTGTTTTCATCTTGTGTCTTTTAGGTCATTTACATAATTTTTGTCTTGCACATACAATATTGATTTCATCTTGTTGCATGTTTCCTCTCACTTTGGTCTTGTTTTATTTTATGTAGTTTACATCATTTCTGACATTATCTTGTGTAGTTTAAGCCATTTTCATTTTTGTTGCATGACTTACATGGTTTTCAT
The DNA here is from genome assembly GCA_037367365.1 of Apogon talboti. Taxonomy (NCBI): domain Eukaryota; kingdom Metazoa; phylum Chordata; class Actinopteri; order Kurtiformes; family Apogonidae; genus Apogon; species Apogon talboti. The sequence continues at coordinate 1,420,830 of JAPQRQ010000008.1, forward strand.
CTTGTGTATTTTAACATCGTTATTGTCTTATTACATATTTTGTGATTTTAGTGATTTTTGTCAGTATCACCTTATTGATACATTGTATGTTTTTGCCTTTTTATGCCATTTACATTGTTTTGATCAGTTTCATATTCAGTTTTGTCTTGAGTATTTCACGTAATTTTTATTTTGTTGTGTCTTTTACTATTAATTTAAAACCGCAGATAATCACCTGGTGTCTTCAACATTAACCTCAAGGCCAAAAAACAGCCTTTAAACTGGAAATACATGAGGATAATTACCATCACTGGTTTATATGAACATTATTTCTGTGCACATCTTCCAGCTCTATCCTCTTGTTCTATAATCTAAATCTTCCTCTCAGGTAGGCTATATAACTGGCTACATAACAGAGCCTAATGTTTGTGTTGATGTAGCTGCTTTTATCTGAGGTCATAAATGAATTAGCTGACACACATAGAACCGGGCCCTGACTACAGTTTCAGCTGTAGTGTACACAGTAGTTACCTCTCATGAATAATGATTGACTGTTTGTAGGGGCTTAAGCATGCTAATCGGGTCTGTGTGCCACAGGGGGGCTGTAAAGCGGTGGTCTCTGAGCTCCATCGATCTCCACCAGGAGCCGTGGAGGGGGATACAGTGGGCCAGATCCATGATGGTGCGACTTCAAAGCCCTGGTGTTTGACAGACTCAGCTTTACTGACCCCGAAGAGGAGCTACAGTCTGTAAAAGCTTTCATATAAAACATTCATGTTCTTATATTACAAGGATCATTGTGATGAGTCCATCATACAATAACCTTGAGCTCACAGTGATACTGTAGTTTTAACAGCTTGAATCCATCAGATCACAACCTATATCCAGAACAGCTGGCCGGGGCTGGATCTTTATGCCAGGGAACAAAGTCACCTGATGCAAATCCAGGACAGCTCCAACTCAGGCCCACCTGATGGGAACAAACATGCTCCCTCTGCACCGTTTGCAGCTTTATGTCACAGCTTCTGCAACAAAAGGCAATCTAGGAAAGCATCTCCATCATCAGTTTTGCTCATTTCCCCCTAAAGATACCACTTTAAGAGTTCAGAAGAAACCACATTATACTGTTTAGGAGCAACAATTAGGGTGTGTGGGTGCAGCTACAACTAATGATATGCACTATGTTTGATTCATCAGTAAAAAGTGGGATCTATTTTTAGATCTGTGTCTTTTCCGTGTCAACATTGTAAGTTGTGTAGAAAAGGCTGCAGCAGTGGAAGCTGTAGCTCCATCCATGCACCGGTGCACCCTACTTCCAGAATCAGAGGCATTATCACAGCCACATCCTTCAGAAACACGACGCACACGGGCTCCCATCTCCGTGGAACAGACACCCCCTCCTCCCCAAACATTAGGAGACTTTTCCTGCTCTACATGTGCTTGTTATGAAGCCTTCTGCGGCAAAACACACTCACCTCTAGCAGACATGCCCGGTAGGTAGAGCCCGGTCCTCCTGCACCGAGACGAACCGACGGTCGGACGGGAAACACCGCTCCACAACCTCCGGTTATATGTGCCTTAAGTCCGTATCATTTACCGGAATTGCACGGAACAGAACGGCTCGGATCGCTGGCGTTTTGCAGAACCAGTCTAGACTGCGCGATGGAGAGCACTTTCCGGCGACAGGGCGTGTCCTGGAACACACAGCATCCTCCTGATTTTACAACTTTATTCCCATATTTGTGCAAAACGACGCCGAATGATGGAGTCACGCATTAAATCATTCTTCACATTCCGTGGCTGCGTGTCTCTGCGGGTCACTGCCTCCCCGGTAAAGCCGGTAGACCTACTTTCCGTCTGGAGGATGACGGTGCTCGTCTGGATGTGGTAGTTCAGCTAAAAGTTGAAACGGGAATGCATGTTGGATTTATATTTTTCCCACATTAATCTGTTAAGTAAAGCGTTTGACAGCTATTGCATCGTGTGTCTGCACTTTACCGGCATTATAAAAACACTTGCATTTCAATTAACCTCGAAACGTATGAATATTGAACAGGAAATCGGAGCATGTTGTGATATAACTAATCAATAGGTTCAACTGCCCGCTGGAGGTTTTTCCATTTCACATATATTGCTCCAGAATCGAAATCCTGTACGTGATTTATTATTTGAAGCGAAAATATTGACCGCAGATTCCACAGATTACTATATTGATCATCTTCCTTGACTGATACTGATCGGATTATTTGCATGTATTGATCAATGTCTAATTAGTCGGAGCGGCCGTGTGCTGTGTACCGGCGCCCCCTGCCGGCCGTCGGCGGTAGTGTCTGGCTGTGGAAGTGCCACGGTGTCCACAGTGCGCGGACGGTCGTGGTTCTTGTTTACAGTGGCACAGCTGGGCCTGCCGAGTCTTGAAGCTGGTTTTATTGCTTACATTTATCTTTTCGTTACAAGGGTCAGTGTATGAAACCTCCAATCTGGATCGCGGCGGCAGCAACAGGAAGAAGAAGATAGAGGAATTCTCTAGGTCTTCTCGGGAGAAACTAGTCCAGTCGAAGAACAAAATGTTCTCCAAATTTACGTCCATTCTCCAACACGCCGTGGAAGCGGTGAGTATCTGACTGAACAGAAGTGCACTCATGTATTTTCGAGCGGCTGACTTGTATTTGGGCTAATAATACGGCCTTTGCTCACCCAGCTGCGACCGCTTCACTCACCGAAACGTCAGCATTAGTGGCTAGCATGCTAACGCTAACCAATTAGCCGATGCTAAAGTTAGCGTTTTGTGTTTCTGTTGGTTGTTTACTCTAGTTAGCTTCAATTAACTATCGGCTTGGCCGTTTGTCTGTTTGTTAAAGCCACCAACTGACACATCCACCCGCTGACACGTTGTGCTTTTCAGTTTAACGTCAATTTCTAAGGTAGTTTCGCAATATTTGCTAGTTAGCCGCTAATGCTAGTATATGATAAGCTAAGTTGACGCCGTTAGAGGCTAATTGGGGCTTCTTTCCAAACATCTTATCACGAGGAGTGGTGTTGATATTACATACCTAATGTGACAAAACAGGCGTAGTGTATGGGTTATCCCACACCTGTGTTACAAACGTCAACGTCACTGTTAACCAACTAGGTAACAATTAAATAACCAGTAGTACCTGCTAACCTCAAACCTGTTCTCAAGATGCTTCATGCTAAAGATTTTATACAATGGTTGTTGGGCAGGTGAACACTTCAGACTCCATGTGTAGATCTGACACAGCCCAAAAAGGAAAGATGTAATGGAAAAACTGTGTGTTTTGGATATTCATCTAAATAGCAGGTGTAAATCTTCATGACACTAGTAGTAAGGGGGTTTGTTGTAATAAGCCTTTTGACATTATTGTTACATCACTTTCCTAAAAGTACAGCACACACCCTTCTGAAGAAGAAGAAAATCAGACAGCCCTCCCCAAATCAACAAACAAGCCCTGGGTTTATGAACTCTGAACCTAGAACTCACAGAATGGTTAATACTAGTGTTTCTCATATATTCTCATTTTTTTCTGTGTTGACTGTTGCAGCTCGCCCCTTCACTGCCCTTGCAGGAGGACTTTGTGTATCACTGGAAGGCCATTACACATTACTACATCGAGACTTCTGGTAAGCACAGTCTAAAATAATCTGGGAAACTTATACATAGTGAGAGATGGCTTGTGCAAGATCCTTTGCGGTTGTTTTCATGGTGATAGTACTAGTGACAGAAGTTTGCGTGTTCCAGATGTCTCTTGTATCATTACAGAAGTACATCATCTTTTAATTTTAGACAGCATTAAAAAAAAGTAGACACTTTTACAAGTTACCAGACAATAGCATCATCTAAAAATGATTTGAAAGAAGTGGCAGTGTATGGATAATGTGTATTCTGTAGGTCGATTACGTTCATTTTGTCTTCTTTCCAATAGTTAGGGTAGGTTTTCTTGTGATCAGACAAGTTGAGATGTGCAAAGATGTTTTTACCTGCTGACGGTTTTAGCTGTAACTTCAACCTTCTTCAGAGCTGTCATGCGCTTCCTGGTGTGACGTCTAAAATGTGTATTCTGGTTGGAGTGATGTAAACATATAGTACTAAAGTGTGATGATATGTGGTGAGACCCTGTCATTTATTTCAGACTCCACACAGTGTTCTTTGCAGCAGTTCACATAGTTAGGATATTTCCGCACATTTTGCTGTAAAAGGCTAATGGAAGTTTGTCTTATCTATTATCAAGATGAACTTTAAACACTTGTTATTTTTGGACTTGATTTAGGAAACTGGTAATTTCAGTTAAAGTTGCTAATTGTTTTTGTCAAGCACATTTCACACTATCCTTAGTCTTTAAAGCTTCATGCGATAATGGTTTTTGGTGTCACTATTCCAAAATCCAATAGTTGTCTTTGAGCGTGTTGTCATCCAGGTGGTCTGACAGGAGATGAGACCAGTGAAGCTCCTCTTGAATGTTTTCAGGATGTTGAGAATCTACTCTGTGATGTTTTTTTCTGCTTATAAGTGGTGATAAGACTGATAGGAGAACAACTGTAAACCTTCATTTCTTTTAAGTTTCCATCAGACGTGGCTGTGCTGTTTTACTTGATGCCTCCACAGATGCTTGGAAAAGGGGCTTCACTTTTCCACAGTGCTGTGATATTTATTTGGACAGAGAGCAGAAAGCTGCAAAAAGAAGGGGCTTATTTACAAGCTCTTCAAATTTTTCTCTCTGATTTTGGCTCCTGCACTTTTAATTATGTTGAACTTTGTAGCAGGGTTCTGTGCTGTGTTATATTCAGAGAATATACACGTGTTATTTCCTGTTTATACTGAAATAGACATAAACAGCCTAATGACATACAGTGCTGTGGAATGAACCTATTGTTCTGTCATGCTCTCTTCATTTACTGTGTTAAACTCAGTAACTGCACAATTGCTGCATATACTTCTCAATAAATCTGTTGTAAAAGACTCTCTGGGAAGTGAATGGTTTTTATTATTTTAGTAAAATGAGCTACACTAATAAAAGGTGCTATGACAAGTGGATGCAAAACTTGTGAAGTGTGCACTGACTGTAGGTATCAGTGAGCTGTAAGTAACTGGAAAAGGGAAGGACTTTTCAGAGGAGTTGTGTGGTTTAGCATATGTAGAATTTTTATAAAGAAAAAGGTTCCCACTGGTTTTACAGAAGCTTTTACACCAACCTCAACCTGACTGCATGTGTTGAATATGAAGGAGGTTCATGCTCTGACATGTTCTCTGTGTTTTCTGTCAGATGACAAAGCTCCAGTTACCGACACAAACATCCCATCCCACCTGGAACAGATGCTGGACATCCTGACCCAAGAGGAAGGGGAACGGGAGTCTGGAGAGACCGGACCCTGCATGGAGTATCTACTGCACCATAAGATCCTGGAGACTCTGTACACGCTGGGCAAAGCAGACGTAAGGCAGCCAGACTGAACAGCAGGGAACATGCTCCTATAATGCATCATGAATCATGCAGTTTCTATTGTTTGATGTTGAGTTACATCTTAAGTGAGATTTTATCCACTAATGTTGCAGCATCTCCAGACTTTAACAAACATTCAAGTAGTTTGTTGTAGCATATCACTGAATTTAACCCCCTGGAGTCAATGCATGCACCATGGGTCTATTATTTTATGCTGTAGAAAAGTGATTGAAGTACTTGTGGAATAGGGTTGAGTTCCTTGTCTGTCAACTTGTACCAACCAATAGGAAGTCTGGAATCACTAAGGCCCGTCCTATTCCAGTTTAATGTGTAGAGATGGGACAGTAAAAGACCTGTCCAACATGAGACGTCCCCCATGGGACGGACAACAACTGTTTTACTGCATGGCATCAAAAATAAACAACTAATCAATATACAGGATGGAAATATTAGAAATATTGTGTGATTAGTAAATATTTGGAAAAAGAACTTATTCCTTTGTCATTTGAGCACAACTAATGAATCTGAATGAATCTGTGATATGAGGTCATTATTCAGCCTCATTTATCACATTAAGCGAAAATAGAATGACAACATTTATGCTAAAAAAAACTGCATTATAAAATGTCATTTCAGACAAACCTGTATCAACCGAAACGCCTCATCCACATGAGTGAAGGTGTGTCTTCACAACAGATTTGAACATGTGCACTAATCAAACTTCAAACTCTCAGTATTTGGGCTGATTTATCTCTTTCTCCAGTGCTCTAGGACAAAAACAGGCCTCACTTCCATAAAGCTGAGACTGAACTGAACATTTCATTATAAAACACTTCGGTTTGTGTTATTTCCAAGTACCTTTAAGAAGGTGAATTTAAGAAAATATGTAGAAATCATTAAAATACCCATGCAGGTCTGAGGGTTAAAAACACATCACTGAGCTTTGTCTTTGTCCTCCACAAGGACTATCAACGTGGGACAGTCTGACTGAAAATGCAGCCCTACTGGAAATAAGACAAATACTCTTACATTTGATCCAGTGTTCTTGGTTTAAGGGGAAAAAAATCTGCCAGTGGTGTAAAAGCAAAATAACCACTTTAAGACTCAAAATGAGAAAAAGTCAACATTTTATAGACATTTTTGCTCATTTCCTGCAAATAAACGCAGTTGTGTAAGAAATGTTGAATTAAAATTAATGTTCCGTTTTGTAGATGATGCTTTTTTACATGTTAGTTAAGATTTTCTAGTAGTAAATAAAGTGTACAACATGGCAAAATACTCTGACTTTAAGTGTTCTAGAACAAAATAGGCCTCAGTTCCATAAAGCTGAGATTGTCCTGCACATTTTCACATAAAACACTTGGGTTTGTGATATTTCCAAGTACCGTAAAAAAGGTGAATTTAAGAAAATGTGAAAACATGGAGATAATCCCCTGAGACTCCAGAGAGTTAAGGGTTAAAAGACATGAATGTATGTGAATGATGAAGTTTGATGGGTTATTTCAGGGTCATAGAGGACAGGTTTATTTTGGAGGATGTTCTAATACATTCTAATGTATTATGGGATGTATTTTTCCAGTGTCCTCCAGGGATGAAGCAGCAGGTTCTTACCTTCTACACAAAATTACTGGCCCACATCCGTCAGCCTCTGCTGCCTCACATTAACGTCCACAGACCTGTACAGGTGAGACATGCTGCTCTGGGGAGTCCACTGGTTCTGATGCTACTTTGACACAAACCCGTCCTCATTTTGAATGTTTTTTTTTCTTCCTCGGATGCGACCTTCCTGTGTCAGAAACTGATCCGTCTATGTGGGGAGGTGCTCGCTGCTCCGACAGAAAACGAGGAGATTCAGTTCCTCTGTATCGTTTGTGCCAAACTGAAGCAGGACCCGTACCTTGTCAACTTCTTCCTGGAGGTGGGTGCACATGACACTGCAGAAAAACTGGTGCTGGAGTTCATACATAATGAATATAGGAGTGTATGAATGTCGGAGCTGCAGGCTTTCATTACACTTCTGTCTCTTCTAGAACAAGTCAAAGAGGCCTGAGACCAGGAGTCCTGGAGGAGCCCAGGAGGTTAAGGATGTCCTGGCTCCAGACACGGGTCAGTCCCAGGACCAGGAGGAAGCACAGGCCGCGGCCGCCGCCCCCGCTCCCACAGCCACCGCCTCCAGTCCTGCAGCCAGCAACAACAACAGCAGCAACTACAACCTGGTCACATCCCTACTCAACCTCACAAAGAGCCCTGTGAGTAATGAACTTCACAGGAAGGGTTGGTGATTTAGAATCTCATTGGTTGATCAGCCATTGAGCTGCTGAGAAGGCGCTGTGTCCGGTGTCATCATCTTCATTAGCAATTTCCTCAAACATCTTCTCTGATGAATCTGATCAGATTCATGTCATATTTTATTTGTTTCTTCTTTGGGACAATGTGTACAGAGTTTGTTCACAGTTTTGAGAAATGTTGATTTTTGAATGGTTTAAATATTCTAAATGTTTCTTTCCTTCTACTGGTCCATATGTTGATGGTTTATAACTTGTAAATGGTTCCACATATCAATCTAGTTTCTATTAATCACTGATAGAAGTCATATATGGACTTGGATTGAATTAGTTGAGTTCTCCTCCAGTGAAAGTACCACCCACTTTTATTGGAGATTGATCTGCATCCAGACCATAGGACTGGAACATAGAACAGAACCTGACAACCTCACACATTCAACTGGGGATTGATTCAATAGAACATGAATTCAACTGGGCATTGATTCAATAGAACTGGACACTGACATCCAGGGACACTGGAACTGTTAAAGCTGAGTTTGTGTTTGTGTGTCCACTCAGGACGGTAGGATCGTGGTGAAAGCGTGCGAGGGCCTGATGCTACTGGTCAGTTTACCAGAACCTGCAGCTGCCAAGTGTTTAACAGAGAACACTGAGCTGTGTGAGCTCCTGACCCACAGGCTGGTCGGGTTCTACAAAGCTCTTCCACAGTCCATGGACCCGCTGGACATCGAGACCGTGGAGTCTGTCAACTGGGGGTACGCTTCCATCTTATTGAGTTTTAATCCTTTCATTGACCCTTAAAGATCCACAACGATTTTTGTCACAACTTCCAAATGATTTTGTTGACCTTCCCAAGTGATTTATCACCGTTTATCATAATATTATCCTCTGCATCATGCAGTTTTCAGTTAAAATCCCACATTTTCCCATATCCTCTTGAGATGTAGGGATGCATGTTTGTCCTCTGTAGGGGACAAGAGTTTCACAGCTTTACTTAAAACAAAAAAAAGAAACACTGTCCACTGTAGGGGACATTTCATAAATAAAAAAAACAAAACAAGTGTAACCGTAACGGAAGAAAATGTTGCATCGTGCTGTTTCCAATCAAAACAATTATTTAATGTAAAAAAGCCAAGACTTTTACTTTCGTGTTCAGAAAAGCTCAGAGCAAATTCAAAGGTTATTGTATCAAATCAGAAAAAAGAACAAGGCAAATATTAAATATATAAATATTACTTCTGCATCAGTGTGAAGTAAAACATAAATGTCCCCAATAGAAATAGGTCAACTAAAACAAGTGGTTCACTGCTGTCTCCCATTGAACTAATGGATTAATCATGAATATCTGTAGTATTTATTAGTAAAGTTTGACCTTGAAAGACCTACAACTAGTTTGTGGTCATTTCTCTGCACCATTTATTATATCATCCTCTGTATTTTGTATTTTTTTAGTGTAAATCCTGTATTTTCTATATTGAATTCACTGATCAATTAGATGGTCATTAAAACTCAGAATAAATTCAAAGGTTTTTATATCAAAACAAATAAAACTGAACGAAAATTGAACTGAACATAAACCCAGTGTGTCCATCCACTGTCATTGATCCAACTCCATGGGTTTTACTGGTGAATCAATGTT
>JAPQRQ010000008.1:1458958-1488512 GCA_037367365.1 Apogon talboti
CCTCAGCCATTCATATACTGTATTAGTTCTAAAACATAAAAATGCCAACAAACCAAGGTAACTATTATTTCAATATTTTTCATTTTGTTGACATTTGCTCGTAGATTACAGACTTCGTTTTTAGTTGAGCGCAGACCAAACACTTTGAGTGGCACCTGACAGCCTTCCTTGCAATCGGAGAAGAACCTTTCTAGCCAATCAGAGGCAAGAAGGGCGGTTCCTTCCCCCCACCATCCTACGATTCGCAAATTAGCCACCAGACCAGTGTCCGGTGTGTCAGGTGACCAGTCCACCCCTGGTTACAGTAGTCAAGCCGAGAGAGATGAAAGCATGAGTCACCTTCACAAAGTCTTTGAGGGAGAGAGAAAAGGCTTGATTTAAGGGCCCTTAGCTGAAAGAAACTAGCTCTAACAAGAGCATTTATTTGATTATTAAATGTGAAGGTGCTGTCAAAAATCACCCCCAAATGCTGAGCAGCAAAGGGCCTAGGTGGCTCGAGTAATAATAATAATAATAATAATAATAATCCCTGGCACCATAATCAGTTGAACCAAAAGGAGGAATGTTAGCCCTAGTAGTCTCTTATCTCAAAATATATACCATGAAATCAACAGACACACGTTTCACACACGTATACCTCAATCTTTAATAACCTGGAGCTAATGCCACAGCTAAGCTAATTCACAGAGCTAGCAACGAGGTGCAGCGTCGAGTTCAATCAAGTCACTCACCAAGGGAAGAGAAAGATACACAAGGGCAAAATTTCAGGGTCGATTCAACAGTGGTCCTAACTCCTGTTTGGTCGGGTAGTTTACGTTTTTAAGGGTAATTCAATTAGCAAGTTGTGCGGCCAAATACAGTATATACTGTATGTGTGTGCATAATGTCATATATATATATATATATATATATGTGTGTGTGTGTAATGTAATCACAGGACAGTGTAGCTGAACTTACATCTCAAGTGATTTCATTGAAGAGAACCTTGATTTACCATTTTTACCCAACACCATATAAATGTTTCCTGCTAGTGTCAAACTTACTTTGTGCATTGAATCAAATGACTATTGTTTCATTTTTTATTATACAGAGCTAACAGGTTGTCGCATGTACAGCAGGTCGGTAATGAAGGCGGTTCTTTTCTCCTGTAGATGTTTCAGATTAGTGCTCTTTGGGGTACCTCTGGTGGCATTTGATGGCACAGCTACTAGACCGAGAAGACAACTTCATCACTGCTGTAGATGTCATATTGTTAAAGTGTAATTTGTGCACATGCATTTTATACATTTATATTGCTGGTGATAATCAATTTTGGATACGCACAGTGTGCCCAGAGCTCATTGTGATTCAGCACACTGTAAAGTCTAATAATTCACAGGGAAAAGGGTCAAGGTAATATTAAAATTTACAAAGGACTACCAGTTTTTAAAAGTGCATGGCGACATTTTGACCAAATGTGAATACAAAATGTGCATTTCATGGAGAAGTATTTTACCTTAACATCAAAATACTAAAATATGCTTGTCATCTCTGTTCTATTTTTCCACATACTTTATTATCAAAATAGTATCGGGACTTACCGGTTTTCACCACATCACAGCTTAGGTCTGACACAGCCCTAAAGTTTATTTTATTCATGTCATTTAAGTTACACGGTGGAATCAAACACAAAAAAAGAAGTTAGAAAGAAAACAACCATTCCACATTAAATGGCCGAATGTTTCCACGGATCTGTTCCAACAGGCCTATAATGCATACTACTAATTTACACAGTATTAGTAGACCTGTCATCTACTGTCAATGCTTCATTTGCTAAAGTTTAGTATCCTCCTGCTACATGTTGTAAATGCAACTCATCTCCTTATTCAGTTTGAGTGTTTTCTCTGCTAACAGTACAATGCTGAGTAGTATGCAGTATGAGCTTTCAGACAGAGTCCTGGTGTTAAGAATACATTAACTTAGCAGAGGGCTGGCATTAGGGGAGCATGGTTTATGCATCTCTCCATGTAGCCCTTGCAATGCCTTAAATTAAGGAGAAAAAATAGAAACAAATGTTGGACTGCATTTTCTATAAGTCTGCCTGGAGTCTGTCCTGTGTCTTAAAAAAATGGAAAATCCAGCAGCTTCCCCACAAATTTAAACCAAATATAACCCCCTTAAGACTGTAGATACATCTTCTCTTTTCACTTGTTGTAGCTCTAAGTTTTCAGGCTCTCCCCATACTTTGCGTTGTTTGAGTCATTAGGAAATGTCTGTTTTCATCCGTGGCCATTTTCCTCTGATACCTCACCTAAGCAGCAAGGGATCAAGTCATGGAAAAAAAAGGAACATGACAACAAACTGTCATATCACTGCTTACCAATTCATTAGCAACTGAAAAGACAACAGATATTGAAAATCTACAACCGCACTGGCACATTAAATAACACTATAACCATTAGATAGTCAGACATGTGCCACATGTGTCAACCACTTTTAAGCTGTTCCATAAATTATTTGAGCATCTACATGAATTAATTCAAGTCTTAAAGTTAAACACATTGAATGTAATCAAATCTGAGTATGAATTCAAGTCTTGCTGTCTTTTCTTCACTTCATCAATTTTATGACATAATTGGAATGGATATTTCTGTACAGAGCACAAACTACTTAGCCAAGTAAAAATGCAGCAAAACATATTTCTTTATTAGTTTACACCCCTGTCGCTGCTACACATAACAGTAATGGTTAAATAATGTTGGCAAGGAACTTATGGAATGCTAACATTAGCATGTCTTACACAAAAATGTTCATGAATCAGGTGAAAAGATGGGAAGATACTTAAATTTACACCAAGTGTTTGATCCCATCCACTGTGTATTGCTTCACGGCTTAAACATATACATATATACTTAAGAATTGATTTATGCCTCCTGTATGATATATTGTCTCAGTATCAGACAGTAATGTGAGCTGAATGCTAATGTTGAATCTCAAATGTTGTTTTACTCTGAAATATGACCAGATGTCCCCCTGGATTTTCAGTCCATTGTCTTTTCAGTTGCTAATCAACAATATGAACATGATGACTCCCTGTATTTATAGAACTTTAACAGTGATATGACATTATCTTGTATTTTCACCCCCTGAGCATGATGTCAGATAAATTCAGTCTACTTGTTAAATCGTTCTATTTAAGCAAGAGCAAGTTCTTTTAATCACAGAGTGTAGACGGTGATGAGATGGACTGTTATCCCTCCAGCTGCTTCAGTAAGGCCTAATGTAAAAAATAAAAATAAAAAAAATGACGACATTAAGGGAAAAAAAAAAGTGCTAAAAACAAGCAAAACTGACCTCAATACAAGCTGGAAAGTTGCACTTCATCATATAAAAAGCACAATATACTGGCTTGATCGGTTTACTTTACAAGACTGGAGAAAAACAGCAGCACCTACTGGACCTTTAATTGACTGAAGAACTAAAACTAGAGCTGAAGTGTTTTCAGGTGTAGTTAAGGTCTCTGCTCCATGCCTGTATGGTAGGTTCAATGCAGTATTTCTTTTTAAAAGTTGTTCCCACTGTAGAGGTTTTTCCTTTCTCTTAAGAGAACTGCCGTAGATTCAGACAAATCATTTTTCAGGAATTGTCCAAACCCATCCAAACACTAAAAATGGCGTTTCACCCTTTAATACCCAAACACTCCACTTCTAAGCCCTGATACACAATGTTTTTGTTTTTAGTGTCAATACATTTGGCAAATCATTATCATCATCATTGTCGTCATCATAAAAATAAAACATAAACATTAAAAACAGACGAGTTCAGTTCACATCAAAGCAGAATACAGATATTATATCTTTACCCACAAAAAGTTCATGTTACGACTAGCTAGAAAAAAAGAAAGAAAACATCACCATGTTATACAAGTGTGTGTTTGTGTGGCTTCACTATGAAATGTTGCAACATTAGTGTGTATGTAGTTATATATCTGCTTGGGATGTCTGTTACTGTGTGTATATATGCGTAAACGTACATTAACAAGCAACACATCTTTCAGTATCAACACAGGAATCGTCAGCCACCGTCCTCAGTGAAATCAAAAACCCACATCACATCATTTGCATTCCCAAAGAAAATCATCCAAATCCATCACCACATACAAGTTGTCAGCTGGCCACTAAAAATTTCAAATCTTTCATCAAAAGAAAAAAAAAAAAAAGGAAAAAGAATATTTTAGTGTCAACTATATATATACTATATATTTATATTTTTGTTCTTTTATACCAACCAAACATATGGTATATTATGTGTTGCTATGGTTATGGTCCCTGGCAACATCATGAAAAAGTACAATGATTTAAATAAAGACACTGATCCCCCAACATCATCCAGCTAGTGTGTGTGTTTCTGTACAGACTGTTCATGTTTGTCTAATTTCACTGTTTTTTTTTTTTTTGGTCATCTTTGAGCACGGAATTTTTGTATTCTGTAATTCTTTTAGCTGTTCAGTGTGTTTGTTCGGTTTGAATGCTACGTGTTTAGTGTGTTACAGTTGTGTGCATCAGTATGTTGAGGCTTTGTAGGCATAGTTTTAGTGTATTAACTTTGTATTTAGTGTACGCTGTTAGTGTGTATTCGTGTCTATGTACGAGCAAAGACGCTCTTGATGGTAAACAGACTTGGCCTCGTGTTACTGTGTGTATGTTTAGGCGTTAGCGCTGATGCTCTGTTTATAGACAGCGTGGTAGGCATTTCGCAGCAGGACGTAAGGGAAACAAGACTCCAGCAGGTCCATGGTCAGGAAGGGAGACTCCTGCACAATCTGGAACAAAGGGCACAAATGTGTTTACAGTATTACTATACTCAGTAGAAGTACAAACACCAACACAAGAGCACAAATACTTCTTTACTGCGCTCAAAGTATAGAAGTCCAAGCAGTAAAATGTACCCAAAATAAATAGGCCTTTAATAGACTTCAAATCACAGTAATGTGACGACTGGTACACAATTCTAACAAAAATAAAATAAAACAATAGACTGAAAACTGATGTGCACATTACAGTGGAGTTCACATTCATTATTTTCAAAGTCTGCACCAAAACTCCAAACATTATGATGCATTTCTCTAAGGTCTTGTTTTAATCTTGCTACTTTATTTTCTTTTTGTTGAATAAGACCTCAGACTGCACTGTATGCAAGCTTTCGAGAATAGTGAATCAAAATAATAACTAATATTAAACAAAATGCACAAAATTGTGTCATTTTCATCGTTACCTCCTTTATGTCCTTTTCATCTTGGTGGAACTTTTACATAGTTTTCATCTCGTTTTGTCTTTGGCGTTTACGTCTTATTTCCTAGTTATTGTCTTTCTCATATTGTTATTTTTAACATTATCACCTGGTTTGTGTTTCACGTCATTTGGCATCTTGTTTCTCATTTCTTTTTCATCACGTCACATGTGACATATGATATTGAGTGATGGCGTTATTGTTTCATCAATTTGGATCAAAAATGGTCTTGATGATTGGAAAGTTCACAGTTATACCTAACAATAATAATAATAATAACAATAATAACAATATTATTTACTTCTCAAATGCACTGAATATAGTCGGAAGTCTGTTTTGAAAATGTAAGGAGTATAATGTACAGATTTTTCTTGAAATAGAGCGAAAGGAAAAAAGGTGTAATTTGCATTTGTACTTGGTTACTCCCTGCTTTATAAAGATGTTTTTTATTCTTTATTGTGAGTCCTGTTAGACAAGAAAGTCAGTGGACAGAGTGAAGATGGCCTGCTGAGTAAAATAACTATTCAAGCTGTTTTTAAGAGTCAATAAAGCTGATAAATAATCAAAATGTAAATGTGATTAGAGCAAAACAGAACTGTATCTGAATCTAAATGAATATCAATGTGTGACTTTGGTAAAAGTGACAAACACCTCTGTTTAAACACAGTCATTTAGTGGAAATGCAGTGTGTCGACATATTTCTTCCTCACCATGTCCAGCAGCAGGTAGACTGATTCTCTGTTACGTGTTGTCATTTTGTCCGTCTCCTGGCCAATCTTCAGCAGACTAGATGAGGCCAGCTACATACATGAACAAATAAAAACATGTTTTTTTCATTTAGTCTTAAGCCAAGACATAAATGTCAGCAGAATTAAATTCAAATCAGTTTTTTGCCCAATAACTACTTTTTATGCAAATGTATTCAAAAAGATGCAACAAGATTATATAAGCAGCAGTAACTCTGATACATCATGGCTGGCATTTCTTTGCTGCTTCCCCCTAAGAGGGCATTTGTGCATTATCTTTTACCCAGTGGGGTTTTTAAAGTAGCTACTATGGTGAAAGAGTGAAGGGAAGACCTTTAAAACTGGAACAAGACCTCTGATTTTTTTTTTTTCCAATGATACGGTGCTCTCAAATAAATAGACTGGACATTGTGGTTGGCACACTACCACCATCGCCTTTTACTTTTTGGAAGGTAAAACATTATATAGGTCAGTGTGGCACCTTTGATATTTTGTTTGGGCCTAAAAACAAAAGGGGGATGGAAATGCAACCAATAGAGTAGAGTGACCAGATCCAAACCAGTTGAATGTGGGACAATGAATGTGTTTAATTGAGACAGTATCATGTTTCCATTGCCAAAAGGTTAAAGTTCTAATCCAATGCTTTTTTAACTGAAATTTTATTTATTTATATTTTATTGGTTTATTTAACAATAAAATAAAAATAAAATTTACATTGCTGTAAATGCGCCAGTGTTAGCCCAATAGCTATTTTTCATCTATGGCTATTTCTAACTGAAAGATAAACCTAAAATCAGACTATGCTGATTACAGGGCAAGTCTATAACATATGAAGGGCGTAACAAATATGTTTTATTTGAATAACACATTTTCCAAACCTTCCAGTGATCACCAGCCCAAACAAAAAGCAGCTATTACAAAAGGATCTTACTGCCAGGAACTCTTTGAGGCGGTCCTCTATGCTTCCCTTATGGATGGTGAAGAGAGCAGCAGCGATCTGGTTGATGGCTTTGGCCAGACAGTGGATGTTGTTACAGTGGCCTGTAGGGGGCAGCAAACATACACCATTAAGAGCAGCACCACAAGATGAGAAAAATCAATTAACTCGGGTTTAATGTCTGACATGCATGCAGTGGAGAAATCCACTCATCTCAGGAAAGGAATACATTAAATGACAACATGTAGATTTTATTTTCACGCACACAAGAGCCATTATCTGTGTGAGAAACACATGGGAAGTATTTGAATTTCATACATGTGGAATTGTTAAGTTCATGAAAAGGTTGCTGTGTCTGTGGCGGTGTCATGTATTGAGATGTGCTGTCTGAAAACCAATTGCGGGCCAATATGCAGTCTGCATACTAACAATGAGAGAGCCATTACAGCTCATTATCCTTTTCAAATGTCCCTTATTAACAATGGCGCCTTTCATTTCAAGGTTGTTAAGAGGCAGTGTCTTGATAATTCATCCTTGAGTGACCAGTCTCTAATACCATATCAATAGACTCTGTGTACCTGTATTTCACCAACACATTAAGAAGATCTGACTGAATAAAAACCAAATATGTTCAAATAAATAGGATCAAAAGGTCCTGGTATAGAAACCAACCTTCAAAAATGACAAAGACATAATGAGGATGATGACGCGCACATGAATGAATCAATCTAAGGCTACAGGGTCGGCCTCATTTACATGCAGCGCCTGTTCCATAGCATCAATGCAGTAAATTTATGTTCTCCAGTATGTAGTCTTTCTTCCCGCAGCGCTCTCTAGCTCTGCACTGTTGCCCTGCCTCAGAACACGGGGGCTCTTTATTTTCATTTTACATTCTAAAGTTCAGGTCACTACAAGTACAGATGGGAAAAAGATTTATGAAGACATCTTAATGAAAATCTGATTTACCATTTGACACACAAACAATGCCATGGACTTGACAGCTCTATTGTGTTCTCATTTCTCTGTGTGCAAACAGAATCAAAATACAAGTCATTTTGGATTTCTTTTTTTGTTGGTTTTTTTTTTTTAGTGTTGTCAAAAACATTCACAATTCATTTGAAATATCACATTTCCTCAAACAGCTTCCAGGCTCTTTATTTCTCTCAGCTCAATATACCAGGCCTTTATTTGAAGGAGGCTCCCATCAGTGGCATGTCTTTATTTCTAGTTTTCTCTGTGTACTAAGTAGAAATGCTGTATTTAGTGAGAAACCTTGTTTTGATCAGTTCATGTTTGTGATGCTTTAATTTGTTTCTGTTAACCCTGAAACTGGTTAATATTATAAACCTAGCTTGTAATTGATTCCTGGTTTTATTTTGAGACAGCAACATGAAATTTGCAAATTTGTTTGGTACACCAATTTTTACACTTATCCAAAGTGTAAAAAAAACAACTTGTGACAACATTTTGAGTTCTGTGTGGAGAGTGAATGTTCTCCCCGTGTCTGTGTGGGTTCCCTCTGGCTCTCATCCAAAGACATGCACCTTAATAGGTTAGGTGGTCAATATAAGTTGTCTATTGGTGTGAACAGGAGTGAATGGTTGTTCATTTGTATATGTCAACTGTGATGAAGCAGTGACATGTCCAGAATGTACACTGCCTTCACCTGTTGGTAGCTGGGAAAGGCCCAAACACCCCTGCAACCCTCTTGAGGACTAAGCAGATCAGAAAAGGAATTAGAGCTGAAACGATTAAGCCATTAATTGACTCAAATGGATCCTCTGTTGTGATGCACACGATGCCAGGATCAACACAAAGTTGTATGTTAGTTCCATCTTAAGTTGTTAGTAAGTTGGATGCACATTTGAAGACTGCAGAGCACATATTGTTTGTAGATGTCATTTGATTTATTTGTTGTTTATATATGTAGATATTTTTATATATACACTTTTGTGGCCTTGTTGATGCTATTTCTATTTATAGTAGTGGTGGGACTTGATAAATTTTTTTAATCTAATTATTGACTTTGTAATTATTGAGTCGTAATGAATTGTATTTTAATCGTATATCAATATGTGACATAAGAAGGAACATTTTCCAATTCAAACAGGTTTGGGTAGATAACTAAATCAATGAATAGACACATACATACGTTTAAACAACCAACTCCTGTCTATAACTTCATATAATCTGCTAAACATGTTTGTTTTGTAAATAAAAAGTACTTTCAAGTATACTCCAGAAGAGTAGTAAAGTGATAAATAAATATCCTTGGCCACAGTTAAAGTGCCATAAAACATTAAGTGCCATACCATCTAAAATGGTAAAGAAAAAAAAGACAAAGAAAAAAATGGTCCCTGACCTCAGTCCCTCTTTTCCTTTTACTTGCTTTTCAGAGTCATAAAGCTGCTGGATTTTATTTAAATTGTCTTTCTGCACAGCAGTTCATGGGTGGGGTCAGATTACACCATCTATAGCACTGTTGTGACTAATTTATTTGAGTTCAGAGAAAACCAGGCAATTCATGTTGGTTTAAGTTTATATTAAAATTATACATTATTTGTCTCATTTTTAGATATTACAGTTGATTATTAACAGTAAAAAAGTCATAACAAAGCTGATAATTATGAGAGAAAATGCTTTAATTTATATAATTTCAGGAAGTGATTTTATTTTGAAGTCTGTCAAAACAGGAAGTACCTTTAGACTGTGTTGATGAAACAAAAAAAACTTTACACTCAAGATGTTGAATGCCAGTTACCCGTTTGTGTTCTGTAAGCTGCAACATGTTTTAAAATAAACGCTCAGTTTGAGAAGAAACACGTCTGGTCATTAAACCCCCAAAACTCCAACAACACTACAAGCACTTTTTCTTCAAACCCCTGATCTTCTACAGTGGTCTACAGTCCACTGCAATCCATGTCACCAGTGAGTTTGTTCATTTACCAGATGTGGACTCACTCATCTTAGCTCTAAAACCATTATCTGGTGGAGTGCGGAGTGGTTGGTGTAGGAGCGTTAGCATTAACATTAGCTCCGGTGTTCATATTAGCTGCAACGTGTTTGGCATTTAAGTGGTAGTGTAGGCTTGAATAACTGTGGTGGTATTCATACTCTTTGTGGCATAGTTTGCACACAACAGTGCCTTTATCCAGGCTTCCACTCAATAGTTTTTTAAAAGGTAAATGTCCTGTCCATTATAGCATCCTTCTGTTATTTATTGTCCTGACGTTGCCGCTTCCGCTTGTTGAGTGTATTGGTATAATCGGTATGCTAGAAACCCGTGCACTGAGAAACGTTCTGTATTGCCTGGAGTGAAAAATAAAATCTGATCCGTTATTTGTCCTGTAATTAATTAATCAAAATTAACGCAATAAAGTCCAAGCCCTAATTTATACATATTTTCATATATCTTTTTACTTTGATACTTTTTGAGGTTATTGCTTCAGCTGGTTCTGGAATAAAAGACAAGTTGCTTGTCATTTTCAGACACTTATCTGTTCAAATAATTGTTTAGATGAATCGAAGAAAATAATCGATAAATCAATTGGTTAAAAAAAATAATCAATAGCTGCAGCTCTAAAATGAACAAATGACTGATTCATTCAGGGTTTGTTTTTTTTTTTCATGCACAATTTGGAAATGCAAACCAGAACAGCTGGATGGAAATGCCCCAATAGATGTAGGCAACAATTAGAAATACAGTAAGCTACTGTCAGCAGAAAACACTCTCACAAACTTCACATAAGCACAAAAGTGCCCATGAAAGTCCTATGTATTGTGGAGCTGTTGATTAATATTAAAGATAAGACTCCACATTTTAATTTAATGTTAATACACTATAATGCTGAATAACAGAGTCTGAAGATAAAGTGTGCAACTCGCCAAATACCTACATCTGGGTTGTAAATCTTTTTCTTCTTGACTTTAGTTTGCAAATTAAATTACAGCAGCAAAGTGGGGACAGGTACAGAATGCAACAAAAGACACCAAAACCAATCAGCCACTGAACTTTTCTTAAATATCTCCTTTAAGACACTTATTTGACAGTGGGCAGAAGGAAACACAGGCAAAGGGATTAAATGAATATCCAAAGTCAAACCCAGGAATCCTTAGGTTCATTATATTATCAGATGTTTACATACAGACGACAACAGACCGACATGTCATCTTACCTTCTATGGCTGGGCTGTACTGTGACATCACGTTGCTGGCCAGCGTTGGCAAGGAGACAGCTACAAACACCATGAGCAGGCAGGCGATCTTGTACTCCTCCTCTGGACTGATGTTTTCTGCACACAAACACACACACACAAGGTGATGAGACTGGACTGGGTGTGTAGGAACGCAGTTGGCTTTGTGTTGGATGATGTGTGTATGTTTGTGTGTCTCACCGCTTTTTTGTGAGGACAGGGCGACCACCAGAGCTGGGTCAATCTCACAGGGTAAACCCGCTGCTGAGGACAGCTCATAGACATTCATGGCCACCTGTACAACAGACAGAGGAACAGGGAGAGAGAAAGCACACATTTAAAAAGTTAGTTTATCGTTTGTCAATTGAATTTCCAGTATCTGGATGAGCATATCATAAACACTTCATGTTATAAAAGGTCATATTATTTATCACAATTTGTGTTGAATATTGAATTCAAAAGTTCTCAAAACATTTTTGCACGATTTTTAAAATGCTGACAGTCACTAAAATCTGCATATTGTAAACAACGGAGAATTACTACACTAGCACCCTTCACCAAAGTAAGAAAAAAAATGTGCATTTACACATTTTAGCACTTAACATTTGACCAAAAAATATGATATACAATAACCAATGTTGCTGTTAATCATTAACATATACTGCAATCAAAAAATAAGTAATCCAATTTTTATGTAGTATATTGAAAAAAAAAAGTTTTTTGCACTGCATTGGTTTATTTACATTACGAACATGACATTTAAAGGGTTAAAAAATATGACAGCTATGGAGTATGTGGTATTTTTGCTTATCGCTCAAGATGATGAAATACAAAAAGAAAATTCAAAAAAGTTCAAAACAAACCATATGAAAAACATTACTATTACATTACTTTCATATCATACTTCTTTTCAAGCCATATTTTCAGAGGTGTTATACTCTGCGTTATACGGTGAGACTGCTACTTACCTTCATGTCTGTCTCTCTGGGGATGTGGTCCTTAAAATCCTCCACTGAACTAACCAGGAAAGGAATATGACAGGATAACACCTGTGCACAAAACACAGAAAAACAGATTTAGCATTGTTGCATGGAAGTCAATGTTGCAAAGATACTGTGCAACATCTTTAAAATGGCTTTTTCTTTTTTTTTTCGCAAGATACCAATGTGTTCATCTTACATCTCTCAGAGCTTCCTGAGCCAAGGAGCGGAAGGACAAGATAACCCCGATGATGGTCATTCTCTTCAAAACACTGTCCACAGCTACACACAAAAAAACAACAAAAAAAACAATCATTACTTCAGTTAAGTAAATACATGCATGTTGAACTGTCTTTAATAAAAGACAGGCACAGTTTGAATCAGCACATAAACATGAGCCATCAGAAACACAACAAAGACAATCCATTTTAAGGAAATAGATTAAGTTGACCTGAAAAGATATGAGGCATGTTCAGATCTGAGTTCAATCTACTTCAAATATGGAATCTCTTCAGTTTCTGTACACGTGTATGTGTTGTAGAGACGGTGTTAATTATTACAGGTGAGTTTCTTGAAGAGGGCGGCCATGTGATCGGGTTTGTCGAAGCTCGTCCTCATCTGTGTCAGCACTTCCATGTTCTCCACAACCAGTTTCTATAAAACACAAAAAAGGTTAATATGCAATTATTTTCTTATACTCAATGATATTTACAAATTTCCAGTTTTACGTCCTTGTCTGAATTACAGTGTCCAAGGACAGAGGAACTCATATACTGTAGCATCTGTAA
This sequence comes from Apogon talboti, assembly GCA_037367365.1. Lineage (NCBI taxonomy): Eukaryota > Metazoa > Chordata > Actinopteri > Kurtiformes > Apogonidae > Apogon > Apogon talboti. The sequence continues at coordinate 1,471,871 of JAPQRQ010000008.1, forward strand.
AGACCTGATTTGTAAAATGTGATCCAAAACTAAAATATGAATTGAAACTATATTGTCAGCATGGATGCAAGGAAACTGATGCTGTGCACTGATTGTTTGTACCCCAAGAAAAGTAGTACATTTGTAATTTTGAATCAAAACCTTAACATTGACTGAAATGGTCTTAAAATGAACAGTTGTTAACAGTTAACCATGTTGCTAACAAAACAAATTAATATGGGGACAAACTTGGATCATGGTGTTAACATTTCATGTACAACCATGAAAATTAATTAATGACAAAAGACTGTAAAATGTACAATCGAACCAGACTCTAAACTAACAGCCTTCACAGCTGCAGCAGAGAAAGGAACCCAAATGAGAAAAGATGAGCTTTAATGTTAACGGCAATATTACTGTCTTTTTTTGTTTATTTGTTAACTGTATGTCAGTATCTTATTTTTAGTTTTACAGTGAACAGAACTCTCTGAGAGAGAGAGAGAGAGAGAGAGAGAGAGAGAGAGAGAGAGAGAGAGAGAGAGAGAGAGAGAGAGAGAGAGAGAGAGAAAGTAAGTCAAATGTTAAATATAGGGTCTTATATAGTCAGTGAAGGTCTGGTTTAAGAGGGCATGCATGTGTGTTTACCTTCAGCTCAGCGACCTGCGATGAGATGTGCCACATCAGACTTTCACTGAGGAACTTCATACCATAGGGCCCCAACAGCTCAGACAGAGAACGCATCTCTGTGAAAAGACACACAAATCAAGTCCAACGCAAACAGAGTGGGGTCCACTATTTATTTTATCCTGAAACAGTGAGTATTCATGCATGTTTATACGTCCGTGTGCTTGTACCCGAAATGTCAGAATACTCCTCGGCGTTGAAAGTCAGCTCATTTTCTGTGGGCAGGTTGACAAAGGCTTTCATGGCAGGGAAGTAGGCGATGTGTCCATTACTGACCTGACGCAGCAAAGTCTCCAAGTACCTGCAGTCAAACACAATACACATGTTAAAACCACCACAGTGAATTTCATAATAAGGTTTGATTCTACACTGTATAACAAGGTGACTAATGCCAGTGACAGCCTATTCAATACAATAACGTGTTTTTCAAAATCATCTTTAATAGACTCAAAAATTACCCTCCATCGCCTACTGTGACAAAAAAGAATAACTTAAAGGTGCACTTAGGGGCTTAAAGGCAAAGTAGAACAGTCCTGCCATTTCCCAAGTAAACCCTGTCTGGTGATGAATGACAATATGAAAACCGATTGTTACATCTGACACATGGGAAATGGAAAGGCTCTCTGCATTTCAGAGGCTGCACAATAACAGCAGCAGGATTTGTTATGTGCAGAATGCACTAAAAGGATGCCTGAAATTTTTCCTGCAGAGAAAATGGTGAAGTGGCCACCTTGGTCAAATGTATTGGAATCAACATAGGAAAAGATGCTTGCAAAACAACCAAAGACAAATAAAAGATCTGCAATTGTCCTCAAGTAATTTCCTCCATAGAGCATCCATTTGTTCATGGATGTATTAAGAGAACACACAAGTTGCTAAATCAATATACGTATTTTTCCCTCCACCTACAACACAAATGTGTCTGGCAGCGATCTCATATTTCTGCTCTGACAGGTGAATACCATAATGCTGTTGAATGTCAGTATAACTTCAAGTTAGTTAAACCTGCATCATCTGGTTTTCAACAAGCTAGCTAAAATGAAAGCACAATATTAGTATGACAGCCTTAAGAAAATATAAAGTCTGGCCAAAAGCGAAAAGTCACCACCTGGATTTAAGTCAGCGAATAGTTCTGATTCTTTATTGAATAAGTACTATAACTATACAGCATGGCTAAAAAAAGTCCCGTACTTAGACCACCTTTAGCTTTTATTACAGCACGCACCATTTGGATACGCTGACCCTACATTTATTTAGATCATTTTTAGACTCATAACATTGCTGAACATTATGAGCCTAAATGAAAAATTTAAAATAGCCATTAGGTTAAAATAGCCAATAGGCTGACTCTGGAGCATTTACAACAATGTAAATCAATGTACAATGTCCTTGTTAAACAAACCTATCAACTTACTGCACTGATTAATGTTTCAGCTGCAGCACATTTTTAACTGTAACTGATGCAGTGAGTAGCTTTTCAATTCTTAAAAAAAAACATTGGTGTGATAGAGAGCATAAAGATTAAACTGTGTTTGATGGAAAAAGGTCATGTGATCTGATGAGTCCAGATTGACTGTCCAGAGTATGGGCGCATTAAGGTGATGAAGCAATTACCCATCATGCCTAGTGCCTCCAGTATAAGCCTGAGGGGGCAGTATTATGATGGGGGGTTGCTTGAGATGGTCAGGTCAAGGCTCAGCAACGTTATAAGTCTAAAAACTAATTGAAATAAATGCAGGGTCCTTGCATCAGCGTATCCAAATGGTGCGTACAGTAATAAAAGCTAAAGTTGGTCCAAGTGCAGGACTTTTTTTTGGCCACGCTGTAAAGTTACTTGTTCACATTTAAGGCAGCTACAGAGCCATATCAACATTAGCAATACTGATGAAGTTTTCTAAAATTTAAGTAAAATATTCACTTTCTCTCTCAACCTCTGCAGCACATGTTCGATCCTCTAATCACAACCTTCATTTAAAAAAAAACAAAAAAAAACTCTAGAAACATACAATGTGACTAAACGTTTACCTACTCATAGCGTTTATGGTGACTCAATAAAATACCTTAACCAGGTGGTGCACAGGAGGTTTTAGAGCTTTTTTTGTTGTTACTGGGAACAGATTTCTCTTGTGGCTAAAAGCAACAGTTGTTCTGCTGAGGATGTTTCACAATCACAGTAAATTGTTTCCTTCAGCTCCCTCTCTCTTCTTTGAAGAATCAGAAAAGGTAAGTAGTTGAAGTAAGAACAGGATCATATTATTATAAAATATAGTGAGACACATGGGCTTTGTCAGGTTTTTCCATTTTGCCTCACAAACAATGGCAGCGCTCAAGTCAAACTGATTTGACAGATATTATGTAGGATGATACGTGACGACCCACATCACTGCTGAGGCAAAAATCAACCTGACTTCCTCATAAGATAAAGCCAAACGCACCAGTTTGTGTACAGACTGGTAATGGTGGGCTCCCCATGGCTGTCCAGGTGCTGCGTCTGCTGCAGGAGGACGTTGTTAAAGACCCGGGTGATGTCAATAGTGACGTAATTCTCTATGGACTGCAGCACAGTCATGTAGGCCCGAACGCTTGTCAGCAGCTCGCTGGGCTTGGCTATCTCCTGAGTAGCCTGGTTATACATGGTCATTCCCACTATAGACCTGTAAAGAAGGTGGAGACATTTAGGAAAACGTGACATGAAAAAAAACACCCCAATGAGACATTCCCAAAAATATCTGAATCCAAATGCAACAGTAGTCTCGCTTTTAGTCTGACAAATGTATGTAACGTCAATGCACTGCTTATATTCTTCCCTTACTAATTGTAGCTGTTGGGAAAATTATCTACCAATTAATCTGAATACTAAGCACTTAATATAATGTCATTCAAATGTAGAAAGGAAAAACAACCAAGGTCCAAACTGAAAAAAAAAAAAAGTTCCTGCATTTGTCTTTGAATTAACATTTACTTGGTAAATCGGATCTCCAGGTGTGAGGTGAGGTACTCTCTTGGTGTGAATGTGTGCTCCCAGACCACCAAGTTGGGTACATAGTTGATGGAAAAGCAGAGTTCAGATAGTGCTGTGTGGAGTTTATCCAGACTGAAAAAGAAGACAAACAGGAAGAGAGAGAAAAAAAAAATAATTAGCGTTGCAAAAATTATGGATGAAACCAGACCCTTATTTTGTCTTTTTCTTGATGCACTAACTTGGTGACCAGTAGTCTGTTTTTCCTCATGCTCTCCACTCCCGGTTTCTCCCTCTCTGGTTCGCCTTTCTTCCCCGTCGCCTTCTTGCTCTTCTTGTTCACGGCCTGGCTGATGGTTTTCGCACAGTGCTTAGGAAGCAGCTGGAGCAGGATAAGCAGAGAAGACAGACAGGAGCAGAGAGCAGGGGGAAAAAACAAAGATGAGATAGAAAAATACTGATTATTCATGACCTGGATGATTTTCTTTTCTTCTTTTAAGTAAGAAGTGAATATGCAGACAGATAAACTTAAGAAGCTTTTAAAGGCACACATCAGCAAAGGCATCACATTATTAATTTGACAGCATGTAATATTATGCAGCAGATAAAAGTGGCTGGATGCAATCCCACGCATTAGTTTTTATCTGTGCATGGGCAGTAGTGAAGAAAACAGTACAGTTTGAAATTGTATTTGGCTGTCACCATTTTGGGCTCTTTTGGAGTCAGAAGTGAGTATATCTGGACACAGGGGTAGAGCTGGGGAAGCACAAAGCATGGCTGTTGCTAAATTACCCATAGCTAACAATATCTAACCAACTTGGTGAAAACACTGACCACACTAGGAGTATTATATTAAATGCCACTAGTTTGTCATGAGGACTTGTAAGAAAATACAAAATTTGGCCATACTTATGTTAAGGTAATTTATTGATAACAATTGTTTCACTGTGTTACTTTACTGTATACAATTGTAAGATAAGTTAGCATGTGTTTGTGGGTGTTCCTACCTGGTCGCTGAGTGTACACTGCTCGGTACAGATGTCAGTAATCAGATTTCTGGCCTGTTTAGCCATCTCGTCCAGAAACATATTGCACAATGACAGGCTTCGATCACCTATGTGGTGACGCTATTGGGAAAGAAAAACAAAAGATATACACATTAAAAACCATATTAAGATCCCTGGTCCAACTTTTAGGTTTTATGTATTTTGCTGTGGTATTTCTTATCTGCATGGTGTGTTTAAGTATTGTGTATCAGCACCTCCTCAGGACAGAGCTCATGTGTACAGGACATGAAGTGTGTGCAGAGCAGTGGGAAGCAGATGGAGTGTCGGCTCTGGGAGGGAAGCTCCAAACACTGCTGGAACATTTTCTCAAATGCACGGCTGTAGAAGCTGCAACCAAAAAAAACACAAGCAAAGACATATTAAGTATGAAATATATCAAAGACCACAAATAAACTCTTGAGTGGTATCAGTTGATTCTTCATTTGCGTGCGATTTGATTCTGGTTTGCATGCAGAGACTAGTGTGTGTTAATGTCTGACCAGAAAATGGACAGGTCTGATGTTTCCACCAGCATTTCCACCAGCGAGTCCACCATCTTGGTGTGGAAGATGATGGTGTTCATCATTTTACCAAGCTCCTTATGGTCAGCTATACCGAGACTGGCTTTAGAGACACTCGTATAAGCCTAGGGAATGAGAAAGAAGCACAGATGCACAGAGAACAGGAGGAATAACACATCAGTCCATTGTATTCTGTGTGTTGGAGTTTTTTTTGTGCTACGAGCAATTTGTTGACATTAGCTTATTTATTTATCTATCAGGGACAGTGCATATTAATGAACATCTACAGCAATTGCAGCTTACTCCATTATTGTTTGTTTGCTTACTCCCTCCAAGAGGGCTTACTCCATTTCTAAACTAAAATCAACTATTAGTGCACACTGCTAACAGCTTTAGAGGATGCAGTGTTTCCCAATCATTACATAAACTGTGAGAGCCCGGTGGTTTGTGGACATATGTATGTCTCATAACAGTGTGACAACTTGTATCCCCACTGAGCCTTAATTTTGAAGAGTGAGCAGAGCATCTCTTCATTCTCAAACTATCTGTGATTACAAAGGTCTTACCTTTGACATTCACGCCAGACCAGTGAGTTAATACCACGTCCTGGTATCACTAACCCAACAGAAACTCCTAACATAGTATGCTTAACATGATAGAACACAACATAGAAAAACAAAATGTAAAATAAATGGAAATGTCCATTTCACAAATTGGGACAAGTTTCCCATTAGACAGAAGCTGAATGCTGACGTCATGGCGTTAAAGTGTCAGTAAAGCATGTGACACAAAGTCCTTTTAAATTTAAAGTGGATTAGGCACTTTTTGTGTGGAACAGACCCGTAGATAGTTGTTAGCTTACAGCATGAACAAATGACAAGCTCCTGACCAGACTGACCAACTTCACATAAGCAAAAACTATTTTACATATTGAACCTTCTAAGTAACATATTCCAATACATCTGTTGAATGCACATACCTGCAATCTGAACCAGTCGAGTCTCATGCCTCTGAAATCAAACACCTCTCCATCCTCCACTGAAAAACATCAAAAATACACATGGTTTCTTAGACTGTTGTTTAAAGCTTACATTTTTATAGGCAGAGGTGTCAACCTTACTTAAGTAGAAATTTTGGTTATCTATACTTTACTGGAGTAATTATTTTTCAGACAACTTTTTACTGTTACTCCTTACATTTTCACGCAGTTATCTGGACTTGTTACATTTTCTCCTCCTTTTTTTTGACTTGTTACATTTTCTACTCCTTACATTTTAAAAATAACCTTGTTAATCCTATTTAATTTTGGCTTGTTTTCATTCCGGCTTGTCATCATTCAAATAAAAAAACAAAAACAACAACTACCCAGATAAATTGTGCCACCCGAATAGAGTGAATTTGATTGTGGTTGGATGACAAGTATGAGCATATACCATTCTGACACCCTATTGGTTTGTATGTGATCCATTGCACGTGCATGCGACACAAATCACATCAAATACACAGCAAGGACATAGCAGACGTAAGACGCAAGTCTGTGGCAGAGAATCAAGAGAACTCGAGTGAAATGTCTCAACCAAGCACCAGCGAGGTGGTTGTAGCAGCCAGGAAGACCAGCCATCCCTTGTACATGATAGAACACATATATGGTTCTTTAATACATTTGCATTGTCCTACAATGCGTTCATTTTCAATGGGCATATATGCGGCTGAAACAGGTAGCCTAGTGCATCCCAAATTTATAACACGAACATTTTAATATAAAAATATAGTCATTATGGCCTTTGGAAAAATGTATTTTGGGGAGGCGGGGTAGTGCACTGTAGGCCCCTGTGGCACAGCCTAAGCTTTTGTCCCAATAGCATTTTTCTTTGCCTCTTACATTTACTTTTATACTTTAAGTAGTTCTGAAACCAGTACTTGAGCTGATTCTTCAACTTCTACAGAAGTCTTTTTAAACCCTAGTATCTATACTTCTACCTGCGTAATGAATGTGAATACTTTGACACCTCTGTTTATAGGTAACTTCTGAGTAGGGGTGGGCAATCTAGGCAGATGCTCATATGATGATCTTGTCAAACAGAAACAAGCCAACTTTCTAGTCCCTGAAAGTTACAAACAAAGAGTCTCTCATAATTCTGGAGGATTTCTGCATAGTGATAACATTTTTGTTTTAGTTTTACTAAAAATCAGACTAAGTAAACATTGGACATTTTAAAACTAAAAAGTGTTACTGTAGAGACAATTCCTCTCACACTCCATGTTCTCACTGTTATTTCCTCTGACCTTTTTCTTTTTATTTCTTCAGTGACAGCAAAATAACATATCAAACAAACTCCTGCAGATTAGAGTGGACAAATGGCACACTTCTAATGCAGACAGATTATAAAGTACAGAAACTTGAAATATAAACTTCAACAGTTTAATGCACGTTCTTGCCTACCAACATTAATCCTTAATGACCTATGAGTCTCTCTGTAAAACACTGTTTTTATACCCATTTAAAACTATTAATGGGAGGTAGAGGCCTTGGAGATAGATCTGTATAATTCCTCCGACTAGTGATTTGTGTCTTTACCTGCTATGAAACATTACTATTGCTCCCTCTTATTCTCTTAGTGTTGTTAATACATTTAACTCAGTTTACCTTGTTTGACACTGAGGGAAGTCATAGTGTTGACAAAAGAAGACATAATTATAGATTCATCCTCAGGACACACAGACAGATTCTGCCAAACAAAGAGAGGATAAAATATATGTTGTTAAGGTATGCAAATCAAAGAGCTCAAAGAGCAATCTCATCTGAAATGCCATCCACAAACTTAAAGTATCACCAACTCAATTGTGACAATGAGCTACTTTCAGAAAGATTTGTTTCTTTAAGATTATAATAAAGAAACAAATGCTTCTGAAAATAGCAGTCACTAAGGACCTATTAGATGACAAAGTATATGAAGGATTTGATTTTTCTGCTTTAAAAAAAAAAAGGAAGAAACTAAGAATTTACATTTTTAATCTTTCATAAACACAGAAAAATCAACTACATTGCATTTGACCCTCGGAGCTTTTAATATAGGTGATGTCAGCAAATTAAGAGACTACACAATAATCCAACTTAAATATTTAATAAATATTATTTGATTTTGTTCAATAACAAATTAAATTTATATTTTTGTGTTATTTCTGTATACATGTACAATGCTTTTGTGTTCTTACCTGCACCAGTTCATTGAGCACCACCGCATCAAACCCAGACAAGTACTGGACGTAGTACCTCTGCATCACAGGACCGTACTTCCTGACATGAGCTCTGAGCTCCTCCATGTAGAAGATCAACTCCGCTATGTGTCTACAAAAACACACACAAATGCACACTGCAACTATACTGAGACAAGAGCAGCAAAGTCATCCAAGTAGAAAATAACACAAGTACAGAGCAGAGTGTATGTATATATTTGTGTGTGTGCATACTTGTCAATGAAGTCGTCTGTGCTTTTCTTCTGGATGTTGTCTGCATGTCGAAGCAGCCAGATTATCTCATCACGGGCGAATGACAACGCCATGAACACAAATAATGCCTAGAAGAATGGAAAGAAACAGAAATGGAAACAGATATAGAAAGAAAGAGAGAGGGAGGCCGGAAATATCAAAACTAGTCCCTGATAAATAATTTAAATACGACCTCTCCGTTAAGGCCATCTTTAGAGATGACCTGATTTAATCAATTTCACCATGCAGTCAGTCAGTAAGGGGCGTAATAAAATACTGATACACATTATTTTATGTGCAAACATACATAGCAACCTCTGGGCACTACATAACAGTGTTACAATCATCATCAGTGCCATTATATTGCACATTTATGTTTTGTACTAAATATTAACTATGATCAGAATTTACTGAAAGATGAGATCTTCTTGTGTATCTTCCTATAAACTGTTACTTCTTCATAACAGCCACAGTAAGCATGAATATAATGGTGTGTTCTCTGTAGCATAATAGTGTAAAGGCTAAACTTTAAAATATACATAGGGAAGAAATACAGGAAAACATGGAAATAAAATGAGAGCAGTGGTTCTCAAATTTTATCAGCTCAAGACCCTAAACATTCATTGTATTTCTCCTCAGAATCCGTCTCTTTTACATTTTCATCTTGTTACTTTCATTTCATTGTATCTTTTATATCAGTTTCATCTTTTCATATAGTTTTCATCTTGTGTCTATAACAAATGATGGCACTCCTATGTATTATACATCGCTTGGGTCAATATTTATAAAATCTTCAAGAAAATATTCCTCTATTTTAATTGGGGAAATAAAAGTGACAAATTAGATTATCATTGCATATTTTACTTTAATAATTAGTGACCCACAAAAGCTGTGTCACCCATTTTGGATCCTGAATCTAAATTTCGGAACAGCAGGATTACAATATCGCAACATCACAATATACTGAAAAGTGATAACTATATCTTGATACATATCGTATCACCAGATTCTTGTCAATACAGAGCCATACTATCCCTCTATGGTATTACTAGTACAAGTTTGTCATTTTAGGGTGCATCATTTAAGTCAATCTAACATAGGAATTTATTTAACTTCTTTTTTTAATACCTTAGGACCTAGTAGGCCCGGCTGGTCAGCCAAGACGGTGGCTAACTCCTTTAAAGCTGATCGGAGGAACTTGCGTCTCTCTCTGTGCATGGAGCCTCTGCAGAGACAGACAGGCAGAAAAAAGTCAGCAGAGAGCATGAAACCCAGAAGCATCATGACTAAATGGTATTTTGACACTTTCAGGACAATCCTGCGACAGGACAAAAGTAAGTCGATGACAGTGACGGCAGAAGAATGAGAATGAAGATGAAAGGGGAAGCCAGAATAAGTAATGAGGATAAAAGCTGAGACGAGACAGAGTGGGAGACAAAGAAGAGAGAAGAAAATGAATGAAGGATAAAGGCAGAGAAGGTGATCTGCCTGTGTCAAGACTCCCTGAGAGACACACAAAAGGCTTGGAGCAGAGCTAAAATTATGGTTAAAGATGGGAAGCACAGATTGGAATTTAAAATGATAAAAATGTAGATGTAAAAGTTATTAAATATAATTTCTGGACATGTGAGGAAGCAAATCTTCATACATTCTGGTTGGAATTTGACAAAGGTAAAAAGAAGGTATATACATACGCATGAGACAGGGCCTGTTCTTTGCACTCTCTGATGTCATTGATACGTTTGTTGTACCTGGAAAACAAGCATGAAAAAATGGTTTGTTAAAAGAAAAAACTTAACAATCTTAGTGTATGCATTCCAAATCTCATTATTTGTGAGTTCATGGCACAAATAAGACTTGAAAGGTGTGTTTGTGTCCATTCCTACCCTCTGATGTTGACAAAGAGATCCTCTGCAGCCTTGTGGATGTGGAAGACTTCATCCCTGAACAGACAGAGGCAGGTGGAGCTCTGCAGAGCCAGCTTCCACAGGGACAGAGCTGCAGCATCACTGTTCAGCACTGCATGGCACAGGATGAAACCAACTACAGGGAAAAAACAGAGAAATATATGACTACGTACAATAAAACAAATATAGAAACTACACAGAATTCAATTACTGTTAGTAAACTACTTACAAACAATCCATTTCTCCATCGTGTCCAGTGACAGGTATTCACATGGCATCTAAGAAAGACACACAAGTAGTAAGAGATGAGGATTCTGTAGGAACCTTTTGGTTTAACCAAAGGGATTATAATATGCAACACAGAGACTTAAAACTGAGGACACAATAATTCTAATTTGATCTTTATCATTTTCAGACTAAGGGGGACAACCATATCTTGAAAGGTAAGGCACAGCAGAAGTATATTCAAGTGTAATAATACCGATGGCCACTGGTTCCAAATCCACTTGGTTCCACTGAACTTCGCTTTAGAAATACTGAGTCAATTCAGTTTTTTCCAGGAGTAATTCCAGTCTCTTTATATAGATTTGGACCCTTTAATAAGTGTACTGGTGGTGATAACTTACTGTTGATGATGAGATTTCAGTACTAAAAGCAGGCTCTAATATCTGCTGTGTGACTTCTGTTATTGAATAGAAGTCGATTTTCCCTGAACAAACAGCTCTACTTTCATTATGGTTAATAAAATATACAGTATATAAAAGATTATGTTTGATGACTGTTTTACCATGCCTGTAATCATGCGTTTAGCATGAGCTCAGCCTCAATGAGCAATTTCAGCTGGATTTAGATAAAAACATACAGGTGACTGCCAATTCAATGTAAGGCAGGCATGATGACAAACCATATCATCCAATACCGGATTAATGCTAACATTAGCTAATGTACAGACTGGGTGTTGTAATCAAGAATGGAAAACTTTATGACATCTTTGCATTATATAATCCTTTGACCCTTCATGGTGTTTCTAGTGTAACTTATGAGGCACAACTACAGTAGAACAATCCATCAGGGAGAACAAAGCACTCTGTTAGCCCTAGTGTCATATTAATGAAGCAATAATTTACAAAAAGGACCACAAGTACTCTTATGTTTGACTTGCCACAGTTAAAAGTGATTTGGCTGAGCGGACTTACCACTGCAGGTACAGTATTCTCTCAGTGTGGCTGGTCGTCATAGTGATGCAGGGTAGATTATTGTGATGTTGTCTTAAGTGCAACTACAGGTGCAAATGAGGCAACAATGGGGTGGATGCAACTTAAATATTTCTTAAATAATATGTTAAGGTGGTGAGTTTATAAATAGAGTTAGCTTGAAAATTTGTTCCAATGTTTTCAAAACATGTCCCGCTAACTTGGTGTTTCACATTGTGACATGATGACATGCATATGTATTAATATAGCAATGACTCTGTATTGATCTATCTGTAATCTCTTATTAACTGGTAGAAACTATTGGTTACCTAGCACCTTGGCAAAGGTCATAGTACTTGGTGGAGTGTGGTGGAAACGCCAAAAAAACTGTCAGTCAAAAAGAAGCATTAGAGGTCCTACATCTATGGAATGAGACCAGCGACTCTTAGAATGAGTGTCAATTGCAGCCTGGACTTCTGGAGCCAGCAGCTAACACTCATCAACGGTTAAACTTGAAGATACCTCCCCATTGGCTTTAGCTCCCAGGCCATGACTGTTGCTCCTAAGCTTGGAAAAAATCTAAAGCAAGTCAACTATTTGTATGTGTAAGAACTTGCTGACTCTTAGTTGTTTCATGTTATATGAAATGGACAAAACATATAAGATTCTGAGACACTACATTGAAAACATTGTTTTGGAGGCATTATAATTAATAATGGCAACATGGTACTAACAGTGTCTGACTGAGCAGGGTTGAGCATGGTGGAGGGGGCAGAGATGAGAGACAGCAGCTGGGCATTCCTCCATTGGTCAGCAGACAGATTCCTCCTGGGATAGACCATCTGAAGGCTGATCAACGCATCGGACAGAGACTGGAAGAAGGAAAGAGACATCACCATTACTAACTTTGTAACCCATCCATATATGACCTCAGCTTTCTAGCTGTTTGCCAGATACATTTTACACATGTAACCCTTCCTGCCATGTAACAAAATTGGGATTTTTACAAATACAATACCAAATAATTTAGACATGCCGTTTTCATTTCTATACCTCTCTCACTTTTTGTATCGCTCAGATTTCCTCAAAAAAAAAAAAATGAACATGAAGTGGGAGTCCATTAGAAACCCGTTCTCTGATAGCCAGGATGAGGTCTACATGACCAAATAAAAAGGTCCTGGGTCAAAAATAAGGCTGCAGAAACCTGTTGTACTTGTCAAATCGCTTTGATTTAATAAATTTGACGATGCAAAAAGCCCCGTTAAAAAAATCATTCCTTTAATCTGAAACAGCTAAGAGTGTGTTGAGTTTGTGTTAACGGTGTTATGTGATATCATTAGAGATACAAAAGAGTGTAGGTTCCAACCTGAGGCTTCATACTAAAATGTGTCTAACTCTACCTCTCAAACAGAGGGAATTACAAATGTTGCAGTGTTTTGTTTTCCTTACTTAACTTTTTTCTTTTGTCTTATTGACAAAGATTTTTATCATTGTAATTGCTCTCAATGTTCTATTCCTGGATTAGTCATAGTCATATTAGTCATAATAGTCCTGTCATGAAAATCAAGAATCTAGAACCATACATAACCAATGTTTTCTTAAATTTTCACTAATGCCAAAAATCATCCTTTAAACTGAAAATAAATGATCAGATTTTTATTGTAATAATTACTGATATTGAATATGATAAGAAAATTATTTGCTCATATCGGCCAGCCTAACATCTAGTCTTTCCTATTAGAGGGCATTAGACAGTACTGAACACATTAAAAATAGATTTTCTCTTACTCAAAGCCAAATGAATATGAAATTTGAGGCATTTTTAGTGTTAATGCAGCTCCCATGAAAATTCTCTGTATGTATGCACAGTGGTTAATATAAACTATGTGTAGGTAATGGAAACAATGGAGTGTGGGCATTGTAATGTAAATAATGTCAAATGAAGTGTAAAAATGTCATTGAAACTGGGTTTTTGTTTTTCTAGAAATAAGCTAGTTAAAAGTGCAGGGTTGACTTGATAACATTTTCCTTTAAGCTACCATCTCAGACAGCCAGTTGATCAGCGCCAAACAATTTTCTCAGCTCAGTCAAATCAATGTGAAACTTGGTAAGAATTAGCTTTAGTACTGATCCAGGTCACATGAAAAGTATGTGCATTCATGAAAGTAAGGCATGTATGCAATTTAAGTCATGTAGCAGACTTAGGTAAGGAAAGCCTTTGTAAGCGTAAACTTCTATAGAGACTTCTGTATAGAATTTCTAGACACTCAAAGCACTTTACATTGACTCCATTATTCATTCATTCCAGTTACACACTGTAAGAGTCATTGAACTTATGCTGCTGTTCTTCTAGAAGTAACTTAAAAAGTTGGCATCATGTACTATTTGAAAAAATTGGATGCTGATCCATCAGATCTGTTCTGAATTATGCAAAAATGCATCTGCTTTTAAGTCGTGAGGTGCCAGGCACAACAAACACCCTCACCCCTTGCACGCATTGTAAAATGGTAAATGGACTGCACATACAACGCCTCTCATTCACCCATTCACACACAGACTCATAGACCAGTGGGCATCTGCTGCCAGGCTCCACTGGGAGTAATTTAGGGTTCAGTCGGAGTCAGGATTTGAACCACCAACCCTTCGGTCATTGGATGACCTGCTCTATCAACTGAGCCACAGCTTATTTTGGCATTGATCCAGCTGATGTCTTCATGTCTATGCGTGTGCTGATGTCAGAATACAAATTGTCTCTATATATGTGCCAAGTTCGAAGTAAATTGAAACAAAATTGATGTTTTTTTATAGACATTTGAAATGTCGCCCATTTTAAGTAAAATAGGGAAAAAAAGATTTTAAAAATTCATACAAAAGTGGAACTTTGACCTACTTATCTCAAAATGTAATCACATCTATTCTGGGACACTGGTAAACTATAAACCCAATTTGGTAAGAATTCAACCAATAGTTTTGGTGCTACAGTGTTGACAAAAAAAAAAAACAAAACAAAACAAAAACAAAAACAAAAAAACAGGAACAGACAAGGAAACAAACCGAACCAAAAAAGGGGCGGGGTAGTAATAGCAAAAAGCCATCACAGCATCTAAATCCTTCACACACACCTAGCAAAAGCCCTGAAAAAAGATAGGGTTAACAGAAAGAGAACAATGATGAAAACAATTATCCCAAGAAAATTTCTACAACATGCATGTGTGCACTGACCTTGCCATGTGGGACAAACTCCTCCATCATCTTTTTCAAAGGGTTCTCGTAATCCACAATCATCTGGCCCAACCTGGGATACTCACGGTCACTGTGACAAAGACAGCACCACAGTTACCATGGAGACCACAGGCATGGCTTCGCTTTTAAATAGATAAAGAGAAGATGCCCATTTCACGGTTGACACTCAGTGTTACCTAGCTCCATGTGTCATCTCATGGGCGTAGTTGTAAAGCCCGATGATGGCTTTTCTCTCCTCTATGCGAGACAGTATTATCATCAGAGTAGTGTATGTCACCACCAGGTCCAGGTAGTTCTTGGTCAGGTCAAAGTTCACCGTCTGAAGAAAGAGTTTAAGTTAGTCCAGCAGTGTGAAATGCATTGTGTTGTTTGGTATCACACTCTAAGTGAAAAGATAATGATGAAAGTAAACCGACTGGAAACAAGTGAGAAAGTAAGTGGCATTTGCTAACATCCCCGGCTGGTTACAAAACACTTTGCCCCTCCTGCTCACCGATATCCTGCCTACCAAGGGATACATTTTGAAGTGTAAGTTAAAGATAATTGTAAATTAGATTAAACTAAATATCTGTCCTTTTTGGGTAGTTCAGTCAAACCGCGAGAAACATTAATCTGCTCAAGTCTTAACTTTCAATGTTTTCAAAGACTTTTCAAAAATTTATTTAAAAAAAAAAAGAAAAAATTGAAATTCCGCCACTGCACCCCTCCTATTGGTAAAGAACTTGTCTGTCAAATTTGAAAAGAATCGGGTGAATATCCTTTGAGAAATGGGCTGGACAATAATCTTGGACGGAAGAACGTAATTCATGGTATATCTATATAACACGATGTTCAAATTCATGGGACCTTGCAAAGAAAAAGTAGTTCTAGTACTTCACAATACCTTAATTTGATCCTTTTTGTATTCATGTACTCTATGCCTCACCAACTGTTTATAACTATCACACGAAGAATAAAATATAACTTTAAATCATTTTAATAGCTGTTGTTGAAAGTTTACAGTAATCAAATGAATTAAACTTTTTTTTATGTCAATGTAGTACCCAAAACTTAATTTCTAGCAATCAAAATTAAATTGTGTAATAACACTGTAGTTTAGTAGGACCTGACAGTTATTTGGTTCTGAATAAAATAAATTTTGTGGCACACCACTTTCTAAATATAGAGCTGAAACAGTTATTTTTGACTGCATATTCTCCCCTGAAAGATTATTTGAATTAGCTCGAAACTTTGTGGCAAAGTGTTTCATTATTTAGTATGATTTGAAACAGCCTGAATGCACTAATTGACTGATGACTACTGGTAGATATACTCACAATATCAAAAAAGACCTGGCAGGCGTCAATAGTGTTCAGCAGCTCACACACATGGTCCTATTGGTCAAGAAGTCAATGTAAGAACAATGGTTAATGGGAGAATCATCCAATGACCCTTGTGTATTGAAATGTGTGTGTTTCCTACCTTGAACTCCATAACATCTACAAAGGTAAAATAGTACAGAGCCAGGTTCTTCAGAATCTCTGACTTCTCCTTTTGCAGCTGAGCCAGCTGTTGCTATAAAACCACATCACACAAAGTTAAACAAACATTACAACTCATTCACAATTTACATATACATATA
>JAPQRQ010000008.1:1504683-1521893 GCA_037367365.1 Apogon talboti
TATATATACATATTTTGTTTTAAGATGCATTCATTGCATAGTTTGTGTTTTGCAGTTACACTCAACCTCAGAAATGTGTTTTTGTCTGAGAAATAATTAAAAGAATCTTTTTCAGTCATAATGTGTCTACAAGCTCATTCTGTTAAAAAAAAAAAAAATCGTGAGAAAATCATATCGTTAACCCTGTATCGGAAATCGCATCAGATCGTGAGTGTATCGTTACATCCCTATTGCTCAAGCATTATGAGTAGTGTAGTAGTGGTTGGTGAGGTAGATGTGGTCCATGCACAGGCCATAAACGGAGTGAGTGTGTAAACTTTACTGCCAAAGCAGAGGAACAATCCCAGAAGGGGTCAGTGCCATTAACCATTCTGAGGATTCAGTTCCTTGTGGTTAAGTTTAGAAAGTGGAAGCATGTTTAAAAAAGCCAAAGGAGGCAACATGGAAAAAATCAAAAATGTCAACGACTATGCTCTGTAATCTCTCTGATTCAGAATAACACACCACAGCTGAGTCAACAACCATCAAGTGGGGTTTCAGTTTGTGTGGCCATGATTTTCCAGAATTGGCCGAGACAAAATGAAAACACCAACAGCAACATACATGCTAATTCACAAGGGAACAGTAGGTCAGCTGACAACCAAGGTTTTAAAGAGTGATGAAGCACAAGTTAACACATCTGAGGCTGTTTAGCCCTGTGGTAACATAGGAGATCAGACTTGGGCGGTGGTTCCCGAGTGCTTTTTGACAGCTGGGTGTGGTCAGGGCTACAGATTCAAACCTCACAAATATCTCACTGCTGTCTCTACTTGATCTGATCCAGAAACCCTATTTGTTATACACATGTGCAAAAATAAGGCTGCTTTCTGTCACCAGCCTTTCAAAGCAATTTGCGTCAGTATCTGGGGTTGGAAAAATGTAATGTATAATCTTAGGTTTGATTTGACAAGCTCTGAAAAAGAAAAATACTGTCTCCAATCAACAAAGATTGATTCACATTATCAGTATGTGCCATCCATTAAATGTTCACAAAAAGGTTGCAATTGGGGGTTTTACGCAAAAAATAAATAAATTTTAAAAAAGGCTCTAGTTTAAGTTTTTTGTATTTAAAAGCATTATTACACTGCATGAAGTTTGTATATTCAAGCTGGAAAAATGTGCATCTCGTATATTATCAGTAATTTGAATAATACTGGATATTGAGGAAATTTTTTGTGGTGGTTCAATCATTTTTTTCTAAAACTGGAGATCTACTTCTATTTGTAACAAATGTCTAATATTGAAAAGAAGAAAACATTTTCTTAGTAAGTAAACTCAAGGGAAGCTAATGGTAGCTACTGTTTAATCTTAGGCAGCTAAACCAGCC
The DNA here is from genome assembly GCA_037367365.1 of Apogon talboti. Classification (NCBI taxonomy): domain Eukaryota; kingdom Metazoa; phylum Chordata; class Actinopteri; order Kurtiformes; family Apogonidae; genus Apogon; species Apogon talboti. Next base: position 1,506,050 of record JAPQRQ010000008.1, read on the forward strand.
AACACTCAATGTCCGAGTGACCTTCAGCCTCTGGAGCTGAATATTTCTTTACAGTTCCACATATTTTAATATTTCAAGATGATTTCAACTTTGCCATTTCCCTTCACTGCTACTAATAAAACAACCACAAAAAAAAAAACAGGAAGATATTTTATTTAAACTAATGAGGACAAACAAGTCCAAGAAATAATAAACAAAGGTCATGTTTAAGGGCTATTGGAATAAATTTGTTTGAGCTCTTCATTAAAAGGAAAAACAAAATCACAGGTGGTCTAATAATAATTTCTAAAGCTGTATATCATCATTTGCACAACCCTAGAATTTGATCTGAAAAATCTGATTCCGACATTTCATTTCTAGTATTTCAACTCAGTTCCAGTATCTTAAGTAAATGGCTTTGAAATTTTAGCGATATAAAGTAGCCACATTTTCACACGTGTTTACTGGAGACATCTGGGTCTCTAGGATTATGCAAAAAATGTTAGACCCTTAGTACTTCATCACCCTTTAAACTCACACCAGAAACAAGCTAGCTCCAAATCTATATTAGAACCACTAAACTGGATTGGCACTGCAAGGTATGAAACACTGTCTCGGTGTCATTTTGCATCTGTTTTAACTTGGGATGCAAAATGATGCAGGTGTAAAATGGGTATGGTTCCCTGATTAAAAAAACCCTGACAGAAAATACTTTAGTTTACCTTACGAGTAACACCAACCAAACTATTATTAGGATAGCTATCTAACAATTGCTACTAAAACAAATTACTTGCAATGTTTAAAAATAACACATACATTTAAAAAAAAAAAATCATGCTGAGCTCTTCAGAGCTAGATCTGAAACACACCCACTACTGCAGGGCCTCAAACATAGAACATTTGGACACTTGGGGGTTTGACATAGAAAGAAAAAACAACACCACCACCACACACACAACACCAACATGGTTTTGGAACCAAGAAATGAGACAGACTGGACTTTAAGTCGCAGCTTGTTCCTCTGTGCCCACTTCTCTCACATCTGACCAGATTTCCAACACTGACAGAAAAATTTTGCTTAGGTGTGGAAAAAGTAGTTTTTTTTGTTTGTTTGTTTTTTTTAAATCAAATAAGGAACAAATAATCAAGAAGTGACTGCTGAAATCCATGCATCTGCCAAAGCACAAGCATTCTTGTTTATCTATCGCAATGTTCCTCTTACAACACACAACCAGCTTCACCCTAAAGGAAAAAAAAAAATCTGCTGCAGACTAGTCTCTAGGCTGGCCACTAAAATGTAGTTACCCTTTGACTCACACCGGGAAACTGCAGAGTAAAAAACAAAAACACTGTCAAGTTACAAGAGATCATTATTATGTCGATGTAAAAAGGGCTGCACTAGTGTTTTCCATGTTTTAGCCCAAACGTATAGTGCTCACATGCACTGCAACAGCTTTCCTACAGACAGACATCAAGGGTGGTCAGGAATGTGGACATGACATTGCGTCTTAAATCTTCATGTCCAGACAGGTCTGCTGTGATGACAGGTGTGTTCTGTGTGTATTTGTGTATCCGCATCTCAGTTTTTTTGTCAGGTTTTCGGGAGTCAGGACTGGTGTCAAATAATAAACTGCCTCATTAATGTTGCACTTGTTGTGTTCACAGGGTGTCTACAGGTATCAATAACTTGAACATAATGCTCTTTAACACTTTTTTGGAGATCATTTTAACTATGAAACAGTGTACAAGATTTAAGATTTAGTAGGATCTAATTGCATAAAAGAATAAAATGACAGCTGGCTGCTGTTTTTGCTACTTTGGGATGAGCCATTTAGATCAGGGGTTTGAAAATCTACAGTACCTGAAAAGGACTTTCTTTTTATCATTTGGATGGCATCCAGAGTTAAGATCTATTATTGCAATTATGTTTGTTGAAGTCCCTGCAACTAAAGAGCAACAAATGACTAACAAGCAACTTTGTGTTTTTTTTCCTGCTCTCTCTATAAGTTAGTCACTCACAAACTGCAACTTCACATCTAGATGTCACTAAATATTACACACTGAACCTTTAAGTATTAGACACACTGTTTCAGTCAAGCAATGCATGTAAAACCAATTCATGTATGACCTAATTCATGTATGTGGTTCCAAGCAGAGACAGGTTTTATATATGAATATGATTATTGAGTTACCTATTTTGAAAAGTAGTTTTGCCAGGCTTTGAAATATCAGAATTGTGAACTTTGCACAAAATAGCTTGATTGAAGTTGACAAAAAGAAAATAATAGATGGATGAAAGGAATCAAATAAAAACTGTCAAAGCAAATCCAAGCCTAATGACTTTTAAAGCAAAAAAAAAATTAGAAAATTGAACTTGCCATATTTTTCGATGTCACCTACAAACACCCTGGTAAAAGCTTCTTGGAAGTTTTGACTTTGACTTGGAGGGTCAGCTACTCACAGCGACCAGTGTAAAGTATGACACTAATTGCCTCCATTGTCAGACTTCTTCATCTGACTTTCTACTCCAAATCTGACAGATGTGGCACTGTTTGGAAGCTGACACTTAGATGTTGAAATCTTGGAAGCAGCAAAATGCAGTAATTTACAGTCTGTTCTGCATTACAGGTGACAATGACATGATTTTAACGAAGTCAATTAACAACACAGTGGCAAACATTCAACAATGTAAACTTCTGTGCGTGTTTGGCAGAGATATTCATAACACATGGGTTGCAGTTAATGGGCTAAAACATGCAAAATTTCAGAAAGCAGCCTATAATGTGATGAGTCACACTAGAGTCTTATGTTTTTCTACATGTTGCCACACCATCAAAGTCAAATCAGATAATTTAGCTGTAATATATGCTGATTTACTTATTCAGTACTTACAGAAGAATACAACAATTGGATACTCTTTGTTAAGCATCACAAACTCCAAATAGGTCTTTTTCATGGAATGGCATTGCCCATTAGTGCTGGTGGTGGCTAGTGCAATAAGCTGACTGGCTGGGTTTGGGTGGGGTGGGGGCTGATGGAGGAATGGATGGAAGGAGGGGGTGCAGTGAATGACGGACTGGGCATGGGAGTAAGCTGACAATCAGAAGTGGTCAGGGAGGAGTAAGGGTGCTGTTGCCTGGATACCAGAACAGACCTTAGTCTCGCCTCCTCCGTCGTTTCTCCACTCCAGGTAGCAATTAGCATCTGAGCTTCTCAAAGGGGACCCCCATATTGACAGGCATATGGCAGGGGACCCTAGAACAGATAGGACTGGGCCAAGGAAACCTCAGTCTGAAAACTAATTCTGTCTGCTAATTACTGAAAGAAATATTCAAGCAGCCTGTGAGACCCCTTTTCACTATCCATCAGAGTCTTTGTAAACCTCTTTGACCGGTGAGACAACGAAAACACAAACTTGTCCTCGCTGAGATGAATTCGTTTTTTGTCTCCATCAGTTCCTCACAGTTAGCGCTTTCATTTAACAGATTAAGTGCTGGGAACAGAAGAAGAGCTGTAAAGAATGGACGGTCTCATGTGATTTGAAACAGAACCACTACAGACTGTTAAGTACTGGCTGGTGGCCTAGACTGCCTTCTGAAGATAATCTTCCCTCATCTTTGTGCATTTGTCAGCATTACATGACTTGTTCTCTAAAAGGATATTTGGTTTTAATTGGGTAAATGTAATGTCAAGTGCAATTTTTCTGGACTTAACAATCACGTAAACTGTACAGATCAGTGTAATATAATGTGTAGTAAAATTATAAATACAGAACCATATCTTCTACCATCCTAACTAATATGTTTCTACTCTTAGAGCAGCACCGTGATGAAAACCAGGATTTACAGAAAATCTGCTTCTCTGATAATGATCAGGGGACATGGTCAACATGAAGAAATAAAGGCCAGACCCCAAATGTTTTTGTGTTAGCCAAATCACGACTCAACAATAAGGACTGCCTGACTGCCAATGCAAGGTAAAATGTCATGGGTCTGTAGGTCTGAAGACTCTCTTACCAAAATGTAAATTATGAGTCCATGCTTTTTGTTGTTACTAGAAGCCATGATTTGGTACTTTATGGGAATATCTGAGAAGGAGTTGGGGATCAGTCCAAGTTTGGTAATCAGTCATGGGAAAGTAAAAACTTTAAGAAACTGGAGATGTTGGGGTTTTTTTGGTTTTTTTTTTTCAAAATTTTGTTGCTTCCATTTACACATTTTAAACTGCAGAGCTTCAAAATACACAATTAATACATTACTGAAAACTAACCTACCGTTTGACATAGTTTTTTTTGCCCTGGAGTGACAATCGAAGTAAGTAATGAGAGAACTATCTCGCTTCCTTCTCTAGTACGGGTTAAACAGCTGAAGAACCCATTGAGTGCTCTCACAAAATGGAGGTGGGTAAAGGCACTTAAAGAATTTCAATTATACTGGACAAAGAAGTTTAGTATGGTCGTATAGAGGGTGCAGGAGTTTCACATTATGATTATGGTTTAGAGAGCTTTTAATTTGGAATGAATACAAGAAGTGAGTTTATATTAATATGCCATCAACAGGGCAAATGGGAGCAGAACACATTAAAATATGACCAGTTCTACTAATCAAACAGGGGATCTCTATAGAAATACAATGCCCAGGTCACTATTTGAGGAACTATTACTCCTGGTTTCCAAATTGTCAGTGTTATTTTACCATCTGTTATCATGTCCTATTATCAGTCTTGATTCTGTGTTATTATCAAAGGTGTCCTATAGTGTACGCATTGTAAATTCTAGAGCCTAACTTGTGAATCACAGTACTGTGCTATATAAATAAAACAAAATAGTAATAAAAAACAGAAATAATTACCTATAAATTAATAAATCTTACCACCAGTTGTTTCTGGTATTGGACTGCTAAAAAGTATTTTAGGTCAAACTTTTAGAAAGGCATGTTAACTGGCTATGCAGTCATTAAACATACATGAAACACAGGTGGGGTGGGTGAGAATGCTGTATCATAAGATGAATTACACACTGATTTTCCACTGTGGTTTGGGAAAACTGACAGTGAATGGACCCCCCCCCCCCCTATCCTCAGCATTAACAGAGTCAAACATGAAGAGGAGTGAGGCACAAAGGAGAGGACCAACAGATCAGTACGGGTAGCCAGGAGGAAGAGGACGGGGAGGGGGAAGACGAGGAAAAGGAGGAGGAGGAAGGGTGAAGGGGGAGGGGGTTTTGTCAGTGGAAGGTGATAAACTTTGCAAACCTTCCAAACTTGTCCTTGCTGCATAGGAGAGGGGGGAAGCATTGGAACAGAGAGAAGAAGAGAAGAAATCAAAAACAAAGAGCCCACCCAGACACAACTGCTGGATCACTGGTCCACACATACATACATGATTTCAGACATTCATACATACATATACATCTTAAAATACCTGCTGTCATTCAGGTGTTTTCTGCATATCAGGGTTTATTTAGGAACAGCCCTTCAGCCATTTCTCATTAGTACAACACATAGAAAACACCATGCTGTGCCAACATGTGATTGTTTTAACAGTTATTTTAACGCTCACTGTTTCTAACACACAAAGTGGAGCTTCCCTACCAACGCACTCAGACAAAGTGACAGAAACACATCCATTTTAAGAGGGTGGGAAAGATAAGAATATCCATAATGGTGTGAGAGAAAAAGTTTACCCCTGCAGTTTGCAATGGCTGCACTGTTTGTACCACATTTTTTGCTTCATTGCTGTTGCTTAGTAACTGACAAGGCAATACTCCACAATCTGTGAAGCATGTAGCATTTCATGGATCGTGATGCTCCGATACATGTTGGATAATTTTCTATTATTTGACTCATGACGCACAAATTCCCATCCTGGACACGATTAGTTCAGGATTTGGCCTGGTTGCTGCTGCACCAAATGTATTCCACAAATTATATGTAAGCTTTTAGACTTTAAGGCTAGTTGTATATCTCTCATCAAACAACCAGCTCTGCTCAAAACAAAGATGAAAAACTTAATCAAATACAGAGGAACTTCTGTTATGTAATACATTGTACTGGAAAGCTATAGATAAACTCTATATTAAGATGTATTTAGAGCTTTAACTGCTTGATAAGTACCCACAACAGGGAGAAAAGGGAAACCTGCAGGAAATACATTGACTGCTGCGCATATTTGCATTTTTAAAAATATGTGGTCTATATTATATACATATGGGTGACAAATGAAAGGAAAACCCTAATGAGAGTGACTGTTTTCAGAATGGCAATGTCCCTATCCATAGAGTGCAAGGGATTCACTAAATGGTTTGATGGATATGAAAATTATGTAAATCTTATGCTATGGCCTTCACCAGGTATCAACACAACAGACCACCTATGGGAGATCTGGGGCTGACATGTGATAGCGTTCTCCACCTCAATGATCAAAACATTAATGGAGGGAATATTGAAATTAAGCAGCAATACTTTTTAATTTCCTATGAAACATGTAATGAGTGTTATTTCCTTTTATCTATGAATTATCTGTAAATACAGGAAATTAAGTGAAGCCCCTCGCCCTTAAAAGCTATGTCTACTCTGATTGGTGAACTCCACTTGAGAAGTATCAAGCCACTGACCCATAACCGAAGGCTAACTCAAAGGTCCTCAACAGGGCGTTTCACTGGATACAATATTACTACACATTCCTTTTCCAAGGCAATGTCAAACATACCATTAAAGCACACCTACAAAACAACTTTTTTGTTATAGCTGAATAAGTTGCAGGTGTACAGGTTATGTTCAGCACATGATGTATGGAAAAACACTTAAACATTGAATTTCATTTCAAGGAGACTTTAAGGAATGCTACAGTGTCCAGAAATGGATGTGCCCATAGCAGTGTGGGTGAGGGGGTTAAGCAGACTGGGACTGTCTATGTCTGAAAACACCACTCACTACACAATAATACCACACTAGCTTCCTGCAATTTCTTGAAAACAAAACATTTGTCTGGATAAGCTTATAGGACTAGTAATTTAGACATGAAAAATAAATGTAAGGTTGTAAAATGATTGAGTACAGGTCTGTCCCTCTCGCCTCTTCCTTTTGTAACACTGACTACAGAAAACTTGAACTTACTGTAGAATAACTGCAGGTTACTGTGGATGATCAATCTAACACACATGCAGAACAACAGATTTATTTCCGCTCACTTTAGCGGTGCTTTAAACCTTTACTGCTTAAACCTGCTCATATCCCTGTTAGAACGCTGCCCAGCCGAGTTCACCCTCTTGTAGAATCATTATGTGAAGCTGTTACTAGAGGCTTGTGGTGGAACAACACCTTACAAAGACATTCATTTGTCACCCGTCTGTATGTGTACTAAAATTATAAATGTACTATACAACAACCTGCAGGTTAAGTTCAGTCTAAACACTACACTAGGTTAACTGCCAAGATACTCCAACTGACTTTGTCTTTTGAAAACAGTGGGGTAAAAATCAAGCTTGTACTACATTTACCCCAGGGGAACAATTTGCATTACATGAAATTTATGTGGTCTTAGGCAAACTGCCCTTCATACTCACAAAGATGCCCTTGAAAAAGAGGGTTAAAATACCCCCGGTAATCAGAGGTGGCCTTCGCTAAATGTCAACCTTCACATTTTTTTTTTTTTTTTTTTTGTTTTTCTGAAAGTAATTATTCATGTGACAGCATTTTCTGTCCCCTCTGGGCTACTATAAGGAAGTCAATGAGCATGCAACACTTTCCTGACAAAAATAATTTTAAAAAAGCTCTGTCAATTAGGAAAAACAAAGATAATTATGCTGCATGTAGCAGTAGAAAATGTTGGCGCCATGCAGCCATTGGTAGAAAAAAAACTACTGACCCCCACACAAACTACTGCATCATAAAAACAAAAACATGAGTACTACTAAAAACCATCATCAAACAAATGACACTACACTAGTTGGAAACAGAAAGGGGAAAGCTCTTGTCTAATGTCTCTAATACAAGAAGTATGGCATACAGGTTTACACTTCAAAATTCATCTTTGTAATAGAGACAGCTGAAATATCGTGGTGTTTCAGAAACACCAGTATGCAATGCAGATTTAATTATTATTCTTACTACTATTACTATTCTTTATTACTATTACTATTCTTGGTCACAGGGGTGCCAGAGCCTATCTCAGCTACCAATGGGCAAAGGCAGGGTATCCCCTGGACGTGTCGCCAGATCGATTCAGATTTATTTATGTGTTTATTACTTTGAATTATTAAAGTAATTCATTCATTCATCTTCTGAACCCGCTTTATCCTCACTAGGATCGCGGGGGTCGCTGGAGCCTATCCCAGCTACTTAAGGGCGAAGGCGGGGTACACCCTGGACGAGTCGCCAGTTCATCGCAGGGCTCGATTCAGATTTATTTATGTGTTTATTACTTTGACTTATTAATAATAATAATTTGTTTTTAAAAATGAAAGTAGTCAATTGTCAAATGTGTTTTCAAATTCAATAATTTTTGAGGGGGAGGGGTCAGTCAAGTCTGGATGATACTGGCAGATTAATCAACTATCTTCTTTTTCCTTCTTACAGCAGCCTTTTAATTTGTGTATTGCAGTAATTGTAACAATGCAAATACGTAAAGATCATAATGAAGCTTCATACTAAATACAACCAATTCTAATGATGAAACAGACAAACAGAAATAAAACACCGTTTCTAATACAAGGCTGGGTCCCTTCTGCAACACAGGTAAGTAAAGGCTCTGGGCACTCTGAAGAAATAAAATATATATATTTTTTAGTAACTGTGGATTGTTTTCAGAAAGCAAAACCTTATGTGTGTTTTGGGCAAGTCAGATAACGATGCTAGAATGCCCACTGACTGTAAGATAAGCATAGCAAACTAAATCAGCTCAGCCAAGAACAATTAGGTGACATTAAGAAAACTTTAATGCTTTCTGCGACTTGTCCATGATGCGTGATTGGTGAATGGAATATAGGTGTTGTTTTCAGTGATACTGTTTCTGTTAGTGAGAATGATGTACTGTTTACCAAAAGATAGAAACCAGGTTACCAAGTCAGCATCTCAGTTTTCAGTAAGAAACTTAAGTTACCTTGTTGGTGATAAATTAGACAACTCTAACAGTAAGTATGTAGCATTTGTAAGATTGTCTCTGTAATACAATAGTGTGATTTAAGAATTAGTTATGAATTCATGTATTAACGGATATTAAACGTATTAATCTTAGGTTTCAGACTCATCTATGCGAGTGCTAATCAGTTTCCCATTGTCAGTACAAGTGTTAAGTCCAGTGACTCTATCCTAGATTACTTTCCTGGTTCTTTAGTTTCTAGATTTGAGATGGAACTGTAAACAGATGCTGGGAAGTTTCCTGTTATTTCAAGAAAGGATAGGAATTAAATTAAATTACATTACATTTAAGGCATTTCGGGGTATATTTAGAGGCCCTGTGGGTGGCAGATCAGGAGAGATATGAAGATGATGAGACAGACAGAAAGAAAAAGGAAGGAAGGAGGGAAGGAAGGAGGGCATTTCAATCAGCAGCAAAAATCTCAGTGAGTGTGCCTGACTGTTCATACTGCTTTCTACTAGCTGCACCAAGGTGATATAATACAAACTTGTATTCTTCACTGATCATGTGTTTGCTAATATTTTCTTTGAAAATCAAATTATTTAAAGATGTTAGACCACCAACTTGGCACTTTGGAAATAACAACTAAACATTAAAGGGCAACCCAAATGCCAACAAATAGAAAACAGTATTGACTTTCAGAAGGTTTGACTTCTACTCCATACTCCTAAAGACTTTGGTAAGATATAACTGAGCTCTGTCTCGCCCTCCCTCTTCTTTATTCATCATACAAGCACAAACGCTCATCCCACACAAACAGACTCACTACTCTTTTAGTCCCACACACAGACCACTGGTGTGATTTCTCAAGTAACACAGTGCATATACAGTTAACACTGACAAAATGTTTTATCTTTGTGTGCATGTTGCACTGCAATATCCTGGAACAGATGACTGGCAAAACAAACTTATGTCAAATGTAGGCAATTCATACACCACAGAAAATAAGGCTTAAAATAACAAATACAAGTCTAACATCCAATTCAGTGTCTTCATGTTTGTCATTTGAATACAAACGAATGATGAGTAATTATTTAGCACAAATGAAAAGTAAACAGCTACGTGTTCTATTGTTGTCATTTTGTCAGAAAACCACTTAAACTTTCAAGGATTTTACCTGTAGGTCACTTGAAAAGTGCTTGTTTTAATCGTAATATTTATTTCTAAGTATGTGCATTTCATTGTGTTGGTTTTAGCTAACATTAGCTGTCACTTGAATTGGATATTAATCTACTTTCTCTTTTCTTCTAACATATGTTTATTGTGAACCTAAACACAGCTAACTCTCAGCTTGGGGAAAATACAATCCTAGTGACAGAAAACAGGGTGGTTTGAAGTGCCCTAAGCATCAAACCAGCTGTCTTTGGATTTGGGTATTTTGAGGCTGCCGGTTTCAACGAGTAGAGACGACGCCCGACTGCTAGCGGTGGTTAGCTTAGGCAGCAGCCGCCGCCATTAACTACCAGCCGATGTTAGCTTGCCATCTAAACGCTACCGCAGGCCTACAGATTTACTGATATCACCTCGGAGACTATATTTCACCAATTGTGTTATTTTCTGCTGTCTTTTTGGAAGCGATTTATCAGACCGCAAACATTTCATGTATACATTTAACTCTAACCCACCCAAATATTAATTTCTATCGTAAAACGAACGGGCAACTTTACCGCAAGCTAACGCTAACGTTATAGATTTTTGGCTAGCAGCATCCGTTGCTTGCGTCCAGGAAAACTAAAGGGGCGCAGTTAGGCAAGTGTAAATGACTATTTGCATTTTGACCCATTTTGTGCATTATAAACAGTACTATACACAACATGAGAGACATCAACCTACACAGTGCTCACATTAGTGTGACAGTGCTAGCTTGTCGGGCATTCATACTGTCAAACATTGACGTTAATACGGGCAATCGTTTGAGGTGCAGATACAACTGATATAATCACGATGTTAATATACCTATGTGGTTGATGCATATTATAACCATGTGTGTGTGCGAACCTTTTTGATATTGTAAACACGGGTCAACATCCCGATGCCTCGGTCGTTGAGGATGGTGAGTTTTTCTGCCAGCTTCTGCTGGCTGGGCTGGATCACTCCCCGAGACATCTTCTTGCGGTTAAATCTCCGACTCAGTCCAGAAAAATATCACAAATTTCCGAAGCCTATGGTCCGCAAAGGAAGAAAAAATATCAGTGATTAATGCAGTTAGTGGATGTCGCCCATGTTCAGATATTCGGGGACAGCAGCTTCCTGTACTCCACCCCACCGTCTCCCTGCCTGTTTTTTTTTTTCGGTCACAGGGATGAGGAGTTGTCCTGATTTTCACAACGAGGCTGGCTGATGGTGCGTTCACAGGTCCTTCGTTGTTACATTGAAATTGCGATAAATTGTTATTGTAACACAATTCGGTATCCCAATGTTATTTGAAGATAGGGCGACCAGATCTAAACTAACTAAATGCGAAGAGTATTAATCCAAACGTAATGAAATGCATTACACCGCTGAAATAGTTAAAATAGTTAAACATGTTACATTTCGAACGGAACCTTCCTATCTGCTCCAAATATTCACATAATAGTAGTTAGTGGAAACGTGTATAAATTCACAATTTTTGCAGATTTCCTTAAAAATAATTTAAAATAATCGTGACATATTCAGATGAAATCAAAATCTGGGCCACTGTCCACATGTTGTATGTGGGACAACAGATTAAAATGCGGTGGATGTCCCTGAGCCTCGTCACTGTGTATGTGTACATGTGTATCGTAACATTAACATTTTAAAAAGTGTTAAATTTTACGTTTAAAGTATCATTGATAACAGTCACAGCGATTTTCGCAAGACGGCAAAGACTCTTTAGGCCACTAATTCATTTAAGCAAAACATTATCGTTTGCTACTTTACTCAGCGTACCCAAATGCATCATAGCGTTGACGTACTTCCGGTTTATCTGTCAGTTCAGTTAACGCAGTTTCTACAACATTAGCTTATCTTTCACATTTTCACACTTTTTCTTTGTATAATATGACCTGAGATGATACAAGTCTGTGTTTGCAGTGGCAAAGATATGATTCTCTGATATCTTGTGTCTGAAATCAACTCATTTAGAACAGGTGGGTGTAAAAGGCAGAAAAATTAATATTCGTGTTATTGTATAGAATAATAAGGATACTTTTGAATCACAGGAATTCACATATGGAGTAACTGAGAAGAAAACATCCTAAAATTTCATTTATTTGCTTTTGCACCGTTTGAAATAGGCTAGAAGAAGAACAAATACTGATTTTCACTCATGTTAGCTCTGTAGATTTTACGTTGGAACAAATGCGTGGGTTAATAAAGTTTCCAGCACTTTTAATATCAGTTTATCACATTATTGAATATAAATTCACTAAGTTGGTAACAGTCACTACCTTGTAAATGTACTTTTTTCCAATTGCCTTTTTTTCCAGTTGGGTACTGTTTGGTCCTCTCCTCAGTGATGCATTCACTTGCTCAGGAGATTCAGGGCTTCTCCAAAAACTGCCTGAAGAAACAGTGCACGCATGTTACTACGGTGACCGGACGGAAGCTGCTGGAAAGGAGGACTGATCAAGGAGACAGCCAGGTGGAGCAAGTTGAAGAGCTGGACAAGGGCAGTGGATGTGGATTTGTGGAAGATAACAGTTTGGACCTTCAAGTTGGAGTTGTCAGACCATATCTGCTACTGGGTAATATAATCTTACTTTACTGTTAAAACATTGTTTTGGCCTTCATTTCTCGGGGTCACATTGTCCTCAGAGATTACCCCTTCACTCACTTAATATATTTAGATGCCACAGGGAGAACATGCAAACTCCACACAGAAGGGTCTTAGTGTTGTAATCGAACCCAGGACATCCTTGCTTCGCCGCGAATGTGCAATCTACTGCTCCACCGTGCCACCCCTTAACACTATTTATAGAACTGAATTTTATAAACCTCATATGGAGCCTGTTTGTTTAAAATGTTGGTTCTTTTTCAGTTTACTACAAGTATTGCTACATTCATGCCTATAATGCAGCCATAACTTTTCTGCAGCTGCAACTACTTAATCCTCCTCAACTTTTCTAGTACATTACAACAACCATTACCATTGGTACAGTAATTATTAGCCAGGGATGGGTTCCACTCTTACTTTTATGACATTAACTGAATCCCAAGGTGCTTCTGAGTAATAAAAATGTCTTGTGATTTGATACCATATTTGAATATCTCATCAGTGTCAGTGCATGCAGGTCAATATTTTTATGCTGTAAAGCTGCTTTGAGTGCATAAAAATGCTGATTAGCTTAAAAGTAAAACTAAAGTATTTCTTGTAATTTCCTGAAAACTGATATTGATATCCTGTGTTATTATTAGATTGTTAGTCTTATTCTGCAATGACTATGAGAAGTATGGCGTTTTCAAGCACTCAGGCTGAGGGTGTGGTATCATTCAAAATTTAGCCATTTCCCATTTTACATTTTAGGAAAATTTAGTAGTACTTGAATGATACCAGATTTTTGGATGCTATACTAGGGTATTAAAAAATAAATACATTTTATATATGGGTCAGTGACGTGACGCCCATTTTTTTTCCCCCAGCAATTTATATACAGTTAAAGGACTTAAAATTTTACAATAATTTTACAGAATGTTCAAAGACATCTTTTAAAATAAGTCTTGAATGGAAAATATAAAGATTTAATTTATTTTGGGTGTGTATTTAAGAGTTTTGCATGAAAATGACTAAGTGGTGTAACCATAAAAACCTGCACCAAATAATTTACCTTGATTAAAAAGTGCAAAATTTGGATTAAAAAGCCTCAAAATATAGTTTGGCATAATCTCCCATTACAGTCATATAATAGGAATTGAAGGCATTTTTGAATAATTATTTAAATTTCAGTATTAATTTGGGAAATCTTGACAGTCAAGCAGACTTAATGAATTGTCAAGGTGGTGTAACCATCTTATGGACCAGTTTGTTAATATTGCAAAAGAAGATTATGTGACAGGAAATTACATCATCAAGAAGGGCCCTTACTGATCCTACTCAACCTGTGTCAGGGTCAGTATCTGTCTTAAAAAAAAGAGTTATTTGGACATTTTAGGACATGATGATGTGAGCTGAAGTTTACATGTCAAGTGGTGTGACCCAAGGAAAACTATGAACATGGCTTAAGAACACAAAAAAACTGATTAATTTGAAAAAAATCTGTTTAAGATCTTTACAATAAGGTCAAGGTTGTTGATAGGTGTCCATATTAATGTCTGAAAAAATGATTTGAAAATGAAATGTCAATTAGCGTAACCGGGTACACCAATTGACCCTTTAGTGAATGTTTCCATTTTAGGCCAATATTTCTTATTAATAATTTATTATTATTTATTAATTATAGACTTATGATTTTAAAAAATAAGTTGTATAAGCAGTGATACTCACTGATAAAGGTGGACAGACAGCTTTAAAAGAAACTTGGATTTTTTACCAATACTTTTAGACTGGTTAAATTCACATAGTCAACTTCATTTATTTTATAACCAAAATGTTATTCTGTTTATTGAAATATCAATGTCATATGTGTTATTTATTTATTTCAACAAATAAATTATTCTATATTTGTTATTTTCTGTCTTTCAAATAGATGCCACTTTCAAGTAAGGAAAAAGTGTCTGGTCACAGAGCCAGAGTTAATGCTGATCCCGCTGCCAGAGTAAATTATCTTTAAAAGATGCCAAAGGTAGTAGGAAAATATACACAAAGGCCTGCAGCTGGTCATCCAACCACTGCTACAACCACATACACATATGCATACACGTACGCAGTTGTTTGGACCATTGATCGATAATTAATATTAATTATTAACTTAATTGTATAATAATTATCAGTTCTGCGTCAAGACCGGCTTGTGGAGCCTTGGCAAAACAAGTGAACTCAGGGGAAGTGCCAGCAAAGAAGATTTATGAAGTAACTGGTACAACCGTCCAGGCATTAGAGTCAGGCAGCAAGCAAACAAGAGAAAAGGGACCTGGCACTGGCTACTGTAGCTTTTATACAGGGCCGGCCGTCCCGGTAACCACTGCTGTTGTTTATGGAGTGCCTCGGTAACCACTGCTCCAGCAACCGCCAACTACCGTCATTTGTTTAGAGTATCCTGGCAACCTGTGAGGAGGAAAAGAGAGGGAGAGGGAGTAAACCCGGCACTGGGGACATCCCCCCCCCAAGACGGCAAACCTGATATGTTTACCGTGCTACTAGATGTAACATCCCCAGACTAAACCAACATTCTTTTAGCTCTAACAATTTCCAAAATTATCACACCATGTACCAAAGGTATGCTGACACACTCACCCTGAACCATTTCCCAGTCCTGCGCAACCTGGTACCTGGGAAGCATTTTTAAGAGAGCTCAAAAACAGAAGGGAAGAGGGACAGCAAAACAATATGTTCTGTTCAATGACACAAAAACACACACATTTCTGATTTAGATTTTATTTATCTTGGAATCTTTTAAAGGGCACTTGTAAAACAAAATGATGATTTAAATCAAGTCCCTCAGCCACTCATTTTGTAGACAAAATTAAAATAAATTTCTCATTCAGACATGCCAAAGTACACACATCATCCAACACAAACCCAACTCCGTTCCTACACACACTGACCCAGTCCAGTCTCATCACCTTGTGTGTGTGTGTGTCTCTCTGTATCTGTGTGTGTACATAT
>JAPQRQ010000008.1:1527652-1546071 GCA_037367365.1 Apogon talboti
TGTACGCGCTCTTAGGCTGGATTTGCGGTGTGTTCCCAGGGGCCATGGCGGTCCCGTTGGCCCGAAACGCAGTGCGCCGTGGGATTTTGGCCATTTTTTTCCTCCATACCCAAGTTTTGTTACATAAGCGGCACACTATGTTTCGGGCAAACGGGGCTGCCGTGGCCACTGGGAACACACCGCAAACCCAGCTTCAAAAATCTGGCCCGGCAACTGAAGCCTCAGCCATGCTGCTCTGTGTTTTCCTCTGTTACACTACACAGTGTGCGGGCATGATGTGCTCAAAACCCAACTTTACTACAGTAAAGTATGCACAGCAAGTATGTACAGCAGTAAAAACAAAAGTTTCAGTGAAAAAAAACAGCTTCTGTAAACCAAAATGGTCATATTTAGTATGACCTTCCTTTTACACTTAACATGTCTTTAGTTCTTTTGTTCAGATAATATGAAATTTGTGGCATTCACTTTCTGATTTTTTTTTTATTTCAGGTTTCATTCAGATGTTTCTAATGGTTTTTGCTACTTCTTGTCATGGGGTCAGGGGTCACACACTGACTTTAACCTTTAGAACTTATTTAGTTTAGTTTTTTTGTGTGTCTTTTAAGGCTGTGCACATATTTCCTGTATTTTCTTGTTGTATCTGAAGAAAAGAGACTGAGAAATAAATATCCATGTTCATTTCAACCCTGCAAAAACAACAAATCTAAAGGGCGCCTAAACACACACACATACATACCTCCATGATTATTTATCATTGAAATCTGATGGCAAAAGATTATGGTTTCATCACCATACATGAAATATACATACGAAATTCAAATGGCAACCTTCAGCTCCAAAATGAAATCAATACACAGGTGGCAAAACCTGAGCTTGTGTTTATTGAATAAATAAACACGGGGGTCTGTGACCCATGGGTCTGAGCCAGATGAGGCTCTTCATCTTCTCTCCTGTAGCTCCCTCTGGCTTTGTGAAAATGGCACATAATGAATAACTATTTGTTTCATAGCATAATTGCTGAAGTCATAATTTTGGCCAAATTCTCTGTGTAACTCTACTCTTCTCTCTGAGTTAGCTGTCATATTGACTTCTCAATCAAAACTCACCATGGAAGACATCGAAGTTTCTATTTGACCTGAGACTGAAATAATGGATGAAAAAATTTAAAGATGGACCAGGTCACTTGCTAGAGGGTCCAAATAAAAGAATGAAATGCAATAATTGACAGGGTATTTTGGAGCTGACCCCAGTGTCCTTCAGCAGTATTACACTTTAAGATACTACCATATAATAATTTTGGAGCCAATGCCCTCTCCCCTTGGTGTTTACGATACAAAAAAGCTGGCATTATTGTTGTCTAGTACACCTGCATTTGTTAATATTTATCAAGTGTTTGAAATTACTGCTTTCAAGCAAGTTAATTAGAGCTTGCATATTCCCAGCTCCACCATCTTTCCAAAAAGTAAAGATTGTGACATCCAAAATGGCAAAGTGAGGCTTCAGAACTTTATAAATTAAGCTTTAAAACACAAATGGAACAAAATATACAACTCAGATTAAGAGAATAATGATAATTTCCTGCATTATTAATTCTGTAAAACAATGTTTTTGTAATTGTAGGAAAACATATTTGCCATAAGCAAAATATCTGTGACAGACCCACAATCAGCCAAATGAATCATCTGTCAGGTTGTAAGTTATTACTTATTTGAAATCTTTACTAGTTGGATGACTGAGATACTGGTTCGTTGTGTCCTGTTAAATTAAATGAATGAATTCCCAGTAACAGTGAAATCAGATTCATTCATCTTAAATTCATCTGAGGGAGCACAGTGATCCACCCTCCAGCTGGAGGATGCTGGATGACACCCACACTTGTCAGCATGTATCTGTCCTGCTGAAGTGTCCTTGAGCCTGATATTGAATCCCCTTCCAGCTCTAGGGTGCAGTTCTGCTCTGTAGCACATGTCAAGCTTTGACCTCACAGCAGGAAAGAATCAAAAAGAGAATTTCTCAGCTGGGATCAATAAAATATTGCATCTGTTAGGTTTTACAGAGGTGACTCTTACCTGTACAGTGTCTCACCATGAACAGCATTAAACAACTGTTCATTTCAACAGTAAGAGCTCAGCAGTCACACCACCCATGTAAAGACCAATGTCGGAGATCAGCTCCATGAAAGGTTTGCAGGAAACCATCTTTTTTAAAGTTCAGATAAACTCCAACAGTGTTGTTAGGAATCAAACATTTCATCTGATCCTTTTCTCAAGCAGGTAGTTCATTAACACGTACTAATGTGCTAGAGCTCAAAGGAATGCCCTTTAAACGTTTGTTTTGACCAGAAAGATCTAGCGTTACAAATCTGAAACATTTGATTGACTGTCATGTAAGGCCGACAAAATCGTCTTCTTTTTTTTTTCTTCTTTCTTTGGTGAAGTCTTCATCACTGGTGTGAGTCTGCCTGCTCGCTTTCCCTGAAGGTGTTTAGAATTGAACTCCTGGCTTTTCTGTCAGCTAGACAGGCCATGTGGATGCCACAGCCTTCTCCAAGGAGTTGTTGGACGTCCTTCCCGAGGGTCTGTATGATGTTTATTTGCGGCTGACCTACACCACGATGGCCATGAGTGGGTGGTAGTAGTTCCAATAGATGTGTGGGGAGACGGGATATGTCCATCCGTCCAACATGACCAAGAACGTGCACCTGGCTGATAAACAGTCTTGTGTGGAGCTGAGGGCAGTCAGTCTGGAACCTTATATCCTTGTTTGAAACACAGTCTTGCCATGTCACTTTCAGAATTCTCTGAAGACAGGCACACTGGAAACTTTCCAAATGCTGAAGTTGTTCTTTCAGGGCCCAGGTGGAGGAGCTGTACAATAGTACTGATTGCATACCACATTCAAAGATCTTGATCTTTGTGCCAACTGTGATTCCTCAGTTCTTCCAGATGTTGTTTAAAACAAAATAACCAAATCTTTTCATTTAAGAAGCTGCAGTCAAAACATGTTCAGTGATTTTGCTGGGAAAAAATGCTTAAATGTTTAATCAATTATCAAAACAGTCGTTTTAATAATTCTTTTTTTTTGGTTGCTCTGTGACTCAGTTTTTGGGGGATGGAGTTTCTTCCCCTACTTCTTTGCCAGGTGTCTACAGAATAATCAGCATTACTAACTCATTCAGGCCGCTAAAGACTTAAGACAACAGGTTGTACTGTATGTGTATATGTATATATTTTTTTTATTATTTTCATTTTCTGTATTTTTATATTGTGATCATAAGTTCAGCTCAGTTAAAAGGGTGTCTGCTTTGTTGTTTAAAATAAATTTTTACTATACATTTGTGAAATGTTCTGCTATTTGATAAGGTTTTCATTATTTTTATCTTGTGTGTTTGACCTTGTTTTTACTGTTACACCTTTTGTCAGTTTCATCAGATTCTTTTTATGTTATGTTGATAATTACAATAATATATATTATACTTGAAATAAATAAACAATACACACAACCACACTGATTACAAATTGAAAACTGGTCTGAAGAGCTGAGGTGAGTTGAATAAAAAGTTTAGAACAAAGTTTGTTATTTACCTCATTACCATTGTGGATCAACAGTTACTATTTAAACTGGACAGAAACAATGATTTGACTTTTGTCATAACAGTTACTGATATTTACTTTTCTGTAAATGTAGTCTGGCACCAAGTACAACTGAGTGATACAGGCAAAAATGTTTACATGATGAAAAACATTTATATCAGTAATTATTCCAATAAATGTCAAGTCAGTATGTTGAAATCCATCTTAATGTTGGGAAGGCTTACAAACAAAACACAATAAGTAATTCTGTTGAAATCCAAAACTGAAAAAAGGAACCTGATTGAAAATGTAAGCAGTAGAAAGTACAAATATTTGTAAGTATCATAAAAATTACAATTCAATTAAAATACAGCTAATTGAAAACTCTGCTGAAGTACAGTTACGTCAGCAAATACGGATGTAAAAAGCAACCATTAAACAACCAACCTTTAATCCCTCTTAAAGTTTAAACCTAAACTGAAAGTAGTTTTATTTCTAAATGAAGAAGTTTCCTGAATAACTGCAAGAAAAGATGACTGAGCCATGCCTTCAGCAGATTGAATTTGGTCCCCTGACAGACTTAAAAATCCTGGCATTGGTGCATCTTTCCACAGATGTGTCAATTTAAATCTTTCCATCTGCACTGATGAGACATATGGACCAGAGCTGGCATATATCCAAAGGCACTCCATCCATTGGATTTAGATTTACTGCTCAATACCATGAATTTGGCATCAAGTGAAAGTGTCTTAGCTGATGCAAAAAGTGCAAATGTTGACACTTTGAAGGCATATGCAGTAAGCTGCTGCTGCGGCTGCATAGAATGGACTAAAGAAAGCCTAAAAGTAGCCATTTTTTGTCAGTGTTTCTACACATAGAGGAATTATCCAGCTCCTGCTATTGCAGACGACCACCTCTGTTTTTACGATGAACTGTCAGATTGAAAGACACTCTTCTTCATTGCATGTCTTGTTTTTCAGCTGAATGACTTTTTTTCAACTTTTGCCTCCTGTATTTTCTTTCATGGTAATGCCTCCCTAAGTGTTTGACCTGTTTCCTCTCTCGGATTAGTCATTCAGACTCTTGCTGTTATGAAAATGCCTCCTCTCCCTTTTCATAACAATCAAACTTCTTTCTCTGCAGGTGTGGGTAATGCTGAGTGTTTATTTCAGCAGTTTTTAAGCCTAGTCTGGTGCCACTGTACAAATCATCTGATTCCTTTTTCAGTGTTTTTCTGTCGCTCTAAGCCATTTTACGGTGGTTTTCTGCTGACTGATACCTTCTCTTCCTGGTTTTTTCAGCTGTTAGAGAGGCTTTTCTGTCTGAATGTTTTCCTACTAAGAGATAAATCCTGATATCCTGCAGCCTTTAAGATTCACACTGTTGACTGTTCTTTGAATTTATTTGCGGTCAGAATGTCCTTTTGTAATGTACTTTTTTCTTTGTTTTCAGGGGCTGCAGTCTACACTATTCTAATTTTCATTTACTTGGCAAAGTGATCAGTTGGTCCTTAAAGTCTCCAAAAAGTGAAAAAAAAAATCCTAAATTATGAATTGACCATTTTAAGAAAATGAATCTATAAAACACATTTTTTCCTTTTGCAAAATTTAAAAAGTTCACTTTAAACTCACTTTAATGTAAATGCAGCTAATATCTTGTTACTTTACTCAGAATTTCTCCATATTTTAATGCTGAACAAACCTTTTCATTATTAGAAATATTTCAGATCCTCTAGATCTACATTTCCCAAATCTTCCAAGTGTTTCTCGTGCTCTGACCACAAAGGAAAGTTTTAAAGCACAAATAACATCTACTTTCTTCAACTTTCATACAGGACCATGTTTTTTTTTTTTTCCTGTCAATAATGATTAGCTATTTATCATTATAATTGTTAATTTTGTTTGAAACAAATAATCTTAGTATTTTTATATTGTGGCCATATGTCTGGCCAGCCCTATCTCTGACACTAACAACACAAACAGACAAATTCAGTTTCTTTTTTTTCTTTTTCATTTTGTGTTTTTTCGCTAAAACTAAAAAACAGGAGACTGATAAATATTCATTCAAGGCAATAAAAAGACACATTTGATAATTTTTTGTCTCAGTAATTAGGGCCATGGCCTCGGTTCGGTCTTTTCATCGAGTTGTTTCTGCCTTTCAGCCTCTCAGGATGCAGCCCACAACATTGACACCCTGCTGAGATATAAGGTCAGTACAAAGGGATCAATAGAACGGGCATGCCCTTGCCTTGTTGTAATAGCATGTGTGGCGACATGAGATTAGAGGCAGCCATGTAGGTGTTGCTTTCCTGCGGGTCAGCAACAATCGAGCCGGCAGCCAGAGGAGCCTCATGACTCATGCAGTGACACATTAGCTCAGTAGAGGGAGTAAATGATTACAGTGGAGTCTGAGCGCTGCCCCTGTGCTTCAGAGGGAAGCCACTGCTCCTGTCTCTGCAGTGGCTGCTCCCAGGCACAGCGCTGCCTGTGCAGTCTCAGGATGATGAATCACACACATTACACATACCTTCACTTCTTGTTTCAGGGATGAAACCTTGACTGTTTAATAACTTAAGCATGGCTTTCCAGTTGGATTTTAAAGCCCAGGAGTTAAAAGATGCCCATAAAGCTTCTTACCATTAGACCATTCAAAGGTACAATACGTAACATCTATACATTAAAAACCTGAAAATACTAAACCTATGTTATACTGTATATGTTGTTGATTTGTGTACTTTTTGTGCACCATATCAGATTTTTCCCACAGTGTTCAAATGCAGTGAAATATGTGATTTCATACAGTGTAACTGCCCTTTTATTTAGTTGCCAGTCAGGTGTGTCAAGTCACCTTAACAGTTCAGATGAAACATCTGGGGAAAATTACGCAGTGTCATAGATATACTTACAAATCCAGCAGTATTTCAGCCACTACAAAGTTAGTGCATTTTTTAAATTTTCAGCAGCTTCTTGTAGTATTTATTCCAGTTTGATGTTCGATTTCAGTTTACTTTTAGTCTTATTTAGAAGAATTGTCAAGTTTTAATGTGTTTATGTTAGTTTTTCAGGTATGTGGGATTTTTAGGAGTTGAATGAGGTAGGATGAAAGAAAGCAGGACATCACATATGGTTTTCAAGACTTTTTGTTAAAAAAAAATTAAAATTAAAATTATCTTGCTGTTGAATACTGGGGACCATTAACATTGTTAAATCCACAGCGTACACGTGGTACACGGTAATTACCAACTGCAACTAAATCATGAATTTAATTAACATAAAACAAAACTTATTTTTTGTGAACTGACATTGCCATACTCCATTATATGATGCCCTTTTGCAGCAGTGTCATCCAAATAAGAGATAATTTAATGGCATATTTAAATTTCAACCTGGCTTATTTTGATGTATATCGTATCATAATGTGATGTTAGCTAACAAATGTGGCTAGGTCTGGCTATGTGAGATGAGTTAAACATTGCTGGATAACGTAAGTGGTGTGCCTTTTTTGCACTTGCATTAGGTGGTTTTTCAGAAAACAGGGAAGCACTTTTTTGAATACATTCTGGTGTAGCAAGCATTTGACCCATGTGACTGATCAGCTGACTTATCCCCAGCATCTTGTTGTATATTCCTATGAAATGTTACAGTATGCCTGGTATTAACAACAAGCTGTGTGAACTAATGATGAGACCAAATTATTCTTTTGTCTCATCCATGTAAAAACATCTCGGCCATTTCAGACAAAACAACACAGCAGAATGCTGTACTTCTTCTGCTCTTCATTCCAACATATGATGTAGCTTGTTGCACCAGTTTCTGATGGCAGTTTGGGAAAACACACATCTTTCACATTTTCTTTGTTTTTCTTTTTTATTGAAATTCCTGACTACACGTGCAGGATAAACCATCCAAGGTTTTATCACTTTCCAAGAAATGACAAAACACCATTAAAAGTCCCAATAATTTAGCTTTTTATTATATTCTGTTTATATTCTAGCAGTTAGGTTATGTTAAGTGCAAAGCATATGACATACAAATATGAAATTAGAAATAACTACATCATACAAAGTCACCAGTTTTTTTTCTATATTAATGAAAAGAGTAATCAAGTTCGATCATTCTGTAATACGTTTCACTTTAATATGATCATGTTTCAAATAGCATTTACTGGTAATGTCAATGTCAAATCTCTCATAAAGACATAAATGAATAACTTGCCTTTCAGATTTATTGTGTTTCGATGGGCTCTGGTCTCTATCAGTTGTTAACGTTGTTGGAAAACAATGGAGCTGTGTGGCACAAATAAATAATTTACATCCGACTGGATGCAAGACTGTACTTCATCATCAAAGACAGCATTGTCAGTTGCAGTCATTTTCAGATAAGATAGCACTTTGTGTAATTTTATGAATAGAAGTAAAATGCAGGATCTCATCTGTCTGCTTCTTTACTTGTGGAAAAAGGATGTTTGATGTAACAAAAACACTTTAAAGGCAGGACACATGCTGAGATGTAAAGGACAGATCTGTCCCTCTGAGCTAAGCTAAATCTATGTGCGAGTAGGCAGATACTGCAGAATCAGAGCCATCATACTTCCGTGTACCCTTCTTTTCCTGTCTCCCCCTTGTCATTCTTCTCCCCCTCCTCCCTCTCCCACTCAGGTTGTGATACCATCAACATGGCAGACAGAACACCTATTTTCCTCTCTTGCCAAAACAAATACTGCTACAAGGTTAATAGTCTAAAGGAGTTTCATGTCTAAACACCATCCATCCTTCTCCATCTTTCTCTTTCTTAGGTGTCTCACGTGCTAAATGTGGCCTATGGGGTCACTAACCTGTTCCCAGATCGGCTGGTGTACAAGACGCTGCAGATCCTGGATCTCCCAGACACTGACATCACCTCCTACTTTAAGGAATGCAGCTCCTTCATAGATGAGGCCAAAGAAAAGGTACACAGACCCTCACACAAATCCTCTAAGTGCCCACCTGAATGAAACACACATATATAGATGGACATAGTACACACTTACTCAACATCTGTACTTTTTTCATGTAAAATGATAATTTCTGAAAAGAAGTGTTAGATAAAGAGAAAATACAGCAGTTAAAGTTATTGTGGATCCAACTGAAACAGTGCCAGAGTGGCTAAATGACTAAATATTGAAAAACTACTGACTGTTACAGTATTGAATGTAATTCCTGCTGTAATCAGATGTTTACATATATATTTTATTGTTGTTGCCCTACTGTGGTTGTCAACTTGTGGTTGAGCATTTACGCCAACAAGACTGTCAGGATCACACCTAATACCTGTGTGCACTGGTATTAGGTGCTAACCCTGTTAGCATAATTTAGCTACATTGCCATTGTTTCTTTATGGAATGATATAGTCTGTCAGCTAACCTGCCTTACAAACACAACAATACAACTTAATCTATTAACATGTATTAAGACATCTAGTAACTGTTGGTATTTAACATAACCATGTTAGTCACAGTGTATTATCTTGCCAAGTTTGACCCCTAACTTTTTCCCTGCTCCACCTTCCAAATATGGTCACTTTTCACTCCAAAAAGCCAAAATGTCAAACTCTGGCCTCCAAAACAGCAGTAACCAACTAACAGGTGACGTCACAGTGGCTACATCCACATCTTTTGAACAGGCTCTATTGTAAACATATTAATAGTAAAGTAATAGTTAAGGCCCACTGTGCCTAAACAGTGTTTTTAGTTTTTACAGGACTGGCCCATTTTGTAGAAAAGACAGAAAATGTGCTTTTCAATAATCAGTATTGCTACTTTTGCTATTGTTCTGAATGCTTCTTCCTACACTGATAAATGCAGACATATACTCTCAGGACAAAGACTCAGAGTCAGATGTTTCTGCAGGTAAAGCTTGTATCAAATCCATTTATCTACTTTCCTTCAGGAGGCCAGTGTAGCCTAAAAATGCCTTCTTTAATATCTGCAGGCCAATTTAACATGTCAGTGTGCACACACAGCTGTTCTGCTACCACACTGTGTTGCATTTCAACACATCTATAGTGGTCAGTTATCTGTAAGTCAGCACAAAGGTTAGGCGGGTGGTTAGAATAATGATTAAAGGACCATGCTGGTGTCATTTAGGAAGTCAACATTGCCTCTGCTCACACTTTCGTCATTCGGTCCACATTGTCTGTGTAATACTTTATAGCCATTTATTTCCAGGCAGAGAGCTCGATTTCTTCCAGAATGTAATGTGATGTGAGCACTGATATGAAAACACTCAACTCTAGCACAATGAAATCACAGAAAAACAAGAAATGCTGACAAAACCAAATTAAGTCTCCATGTTCACTGTGATGGATTATATAGCTCAGGCAATTTTCAGTCTGTTGAAGTTTGCTGTTGTTTTTGTTTTCACTTTTTTTTAAAAGAGGGGAAACAAGACCTGATATGTGTAACTAACTGACTCCAGGCTCAAATAATATAAAGGAACAGAGCAACCTCTTTTGATTGATAGGAACTTATGAAGACTGATATAATTCTTTTGGAGCCAGATGTCCTGTATCTGCTTCATTTGATTGTATTTTACCCAGAGGAGCAGTTTAACTGGGTTATGTTTTAAAGGAAGGCACAGATAAGAGTGATACCATGTCAATTAAAGATACCACAGCGCCGTACACAAGTGCATCCAAAGCTAATTTCAATCTCCTATCATTCAATATGCCTGATTGACATTTAAAATCAAAACTGAGCTTGCAGTTTCTGTTCCGCTCCAGCTGAGCAAGAAAAGAGACTTTATTCTGCGACAAGAGGCTCCGTGTCGAATAAAAGAGACAAATGTGTCAATACAGCTCAGAACTGAGCCGTGGGCCTGCACGCATTGTCTAAAGATGTGGCTAGAATTTTAAAAATTCATTTCCAGCCAGGCACTCTAGGCTGTAAAATAATTACATCAACATTAATATTAATCACACTGCAAATTTTGACACATGCACTCTGGTGTGTGCACATGCTCACACAACTGCAGACCCAGATTTATTCTGTCTTAACTTGCTCTCCATGCTCTGGCTTTTGGAGAAGTTAGAAAGTTTAATCTTACAAGAAGCTCTGAAATGAATTTCCCAAAATTCAGCTAAAAGATGTCATGTTTATATAGCCCAATACGGTTCCACAATACACAGGCAATAAAAAGGTCATAATATGTCTTAAATTCATTCAATATCTTAAATACTCTGTAAATTTACTGTAGTTATGACGGAAAGACTGGTAGGATGCCAGTTTGATTAATTTTGTTAATCAGTTTTAAAAAGTTGAGGGTTCATGTGTCTTGATCAGCATAATTTTTTGTTTTTATAACCACTGACTACTGTTGTGCAAATTTTAAGAGTTGGTTCAACACTTTTTAGCCTGTATGTAATATGTGGGTGAAAGAACTGTGATTTCAGTCATTGGTTGTTGAAGCCAGTAGATTGCCATTTGGCTGTTATATGACATGTTGACTTTTTGGAGTCAGAATTGACCGTATTTGGACAACAGGGGCAGAACTGTGGAAACCTGAGAGGTCAGAAGTGGCCTAATGCTAAGCGGTGGCTTAGTGACTCGGTGAAACAGTAAACCTCATCAAGCACTGTAATTTCATAGTCCCATGGAACCTATTAACCACAACTACAGTAGAGCCGTCTGTCAGGGGAAAAAAAGTGTTTTATCAATTAAACTGAAACTTTGAAAGTCTGACTCAGGATATGAGAGAGCTGTCATACAGATCTGTCAGTCAAAGCCTGACACGGCACCCATCAAAATCTCTATTTATCCTGAGATTAAAATAATGGAGCATTAATTTAGGAATGGACCACTCACTTATTATCACTTATTGGAGGTTCCAAATAAATCAGATGAGACCAGAGTGACTCAGGGAAAAAGATTCTTAACTTAATATTTTTAAGATACATTCTATGTGAGCCAGGGTTTTTTGGAGCGGTCATCATCAATATTACAACCTTTAGATACTCCCACTTTGGATTCTCTAAGCTAATGGGAGTGTTTAGAAATGGAAAATGGCATAAAAACTGCTGGCGTTGGGTTTGCAGCAACGAATAAGGACCAAGGCTTGAAAGTGAAGATAATATGGAAGTATCTAAAAGTGTAATACCACTGATGGCCATTAAATACTGGCTCCATAAAGCCCTGGTTGCCTCAGACTTACGCTGAATTTCTCTGAACAAACACAAAGTCTCTTTTCTTTCATTCAGACCCTCTAATAAACCCTCTAATAAGCATGCTGGTGGTCTACCTTTAAATTATTGCTTAAGACTTCCATGTTTGATGTGTTGTGCTGTGATTGACAGATGTAACTGCTACTTTCCCTCTGATCTTCCACTTTTCTTTTCCTTCCTTTCCTTCTTTTTCACTTCCGTCTGCACTACTACTGTGATGTTATATGGGTCAAACCCATTTTTTAATAGTTTGGACCTCTTTCATGGAGGCTTGACGAACAGAAGTCATTGTTTGGGTCTGAATGGTTTTTATTGAGTTCTTCAAAACCATAAACTTGTCTTCCTGAACATACTTTACAGATTTGAAAATCCTTAAATCATTACACCAGGGTTTCATTTTCTCTAATTCATTTTCATTCAGTTCCTCTTGTGTTTCCTCAGAGTGGTGTGGTGCTCGTCCACTGTAACGCCGGTGTGTCACGCTCTTCCTCCATTGTGATTGGCTACCTGATGCTACAGGAGGGCCTATCATTTGATGATGCGTTCAACCAGGTCAAGACAGCAAGGTCCTCAATCCGCCCTAACCCTGGGTTCTACCAGCAGCTACAGAGTTACAAACCCTGAAGCAGGATGGCTTTGGTCCAGTTGAGGCCAGAACACACAGACAGTGACTTTTTTCTCCTCCAGATCAGAACCAAGATGTAGAAATCAAAAATTACTCACTTTGTATTGTCTTTTCTTGTCTCAGCCAACTCCTGAAGAAAGAGTATATGACTGTTTGTTTCCACTAAATGCTCCACATTGTCTCCCAGCTCGTGATTGATACCACACTTCGTTCTAGGCAGCCACTGTGTACGGTTGGTTTTTATAGCTTGTATAAAGATGCTAATATGCTCCACAAATCCAGCTACAGCTGTCTTTTTATACAAGGTAATAATAAACAAAAATGTTGGTATATGCAGCTACAAATCTCTTCTTTTTGCAGACTTAAAAAACTATAACACCCATAGTTCAATGGATTGTAAGTCTGTAACTTGGCTGTTACTGATGTGTGATGTTTATGTGATTTTATCTGGGCAAGTGTCTGACTTTTATGTGCCAGAGAGATTGTTTTGATTTATTATCCAATTCCTTCTTGCTTTCTTCCTTCATCCCATTTTTTCATTCTTTCTTCCCCTCAACTCCTTCATTTTTTCCTTCTGTCCTTCTTGCCGTCTTTCTTTTCAGTAGTACAGTAGGTTTCCTCTAGTTCAGTTTATACGTTTTGTTTTTTTTTTTTACAAGCAATTAAAATAAGTGAGAAACTGTTTGCTTTCCATTTCAAGTTTGTTAAAAGTCTTGTCTTCTCATTAGATTTTTGGGCTTTACGCTACATGTAGTATGGATTGTTTTCTAATTAAAGATGTACCTGAGCAGCAACTAGGTTTCCTTCTCAACTATAGACAAGTACTCTGTCAATTTTAACGATTGCCCTCACTGTTTCCTTGTCTATCCATTTCACAACTTTGCAAAGTTGATAAGCTAACCTCGTTCCCTTGGAAGAATTAGCTTGTAATTAGCTTGTTAGGCAATGAGGGAGAATTCAGTTGGCCCACATGCTAATCAACATATACCACTGGGACGAGCTAACGATGCATATTCACTCCACGCACAGGCATCATACTAATCTACACTGCTTAAGAGAAAATCAGGTCTGTAGAGCAGGTAGTTGTTTGTTTTTTGCATATAATACTATAATGAATTACTGTCCAGGGTGTAGAAGATAATAGAAAGGGCTATCTAAACAATTAACTGTAAACTAGTGAAATATGTCATTTGTTTGTTGCTTCACTGTCCTGTGAGAGCCCTTAATCTAAAAATAAAAATAAATCAGCTATTCATGAGCTCAGAAAAGCACACCTGTTTTGAGCTTCATGACGATGTCTTTTAAAGAAAATTACAACAGGGTTTTTTATGGTTGAAGAAGGAGGAAACTCAACCCATACAGGAAATAATTTTGTCCTCCAGCTTCAGCACATTTGGAGGTATGTGGTTTTCACTGGACAGGAAAAGGATAAACTAATGTCTGAAAAGAAATTAAGGCAGCAGAAATATTCAAATACAAGTACCTCAAATTTGGACTTAGCTACAATACATTCCACCTCTGATTTTAACATTTGCAGACAAGTAGGTACCAAACACATGAACAACACTTCAGCTGGTAAAAGGCGCACAGCTAGGACACAAGTCCATAAAGTTAAAAGTATTAGGACTACACTTTATGGTCTCACAAAGTGTCGAAGTAAAAGGACTGGTGTATACATAGATGCCAGGACAGTGATTTACAATAAGGTGTAAATTTACAGGAGGATGTAACAGTCAGTCTGGTCAATGTCTTCATATTGTTGCTGTGACCTGACACAGATCAGGAACATTATGTTTTAGGCATTTTATTTTAACTTATTTTAACAAATTTTAATGAAACATGTAGAAGAAATGGTAAAAAAAAATAAATACAGTTCCGTCACCAGGCAAATTTTAAAAGTTGGTTGATCCCTTAGACTGTTTACATTTTGTGGACAAAGGAACTGTGGCTCTTGTTGGATTCTGAGCTGCTGTTTCAAAGGCAGTAGTTTGTGATTGCCTGTTGTGACCCAAGCCTGAAACATTTTTTATACGATCTTTGCAATATTTTGAGTTTGTAATGCACAATTATAAATGCTAATAAAAAGTGAATGTAATGCAATTTCTGTGACCAGGAGACCGGAGACAGAAATCTATCTATCTATCTATCTATCTATCTATCTATCTATCTATCTATCTATCTATCTATCTATCTATCTATCTATCTGTATCTGTCTGTCTGTCTGTCTGTCACAGTAAGTGAACAGTTTTATACACTGCAACATGATCTTTGTATACATTGTCTTTGACATAACTAATGCATTGTTAGTTTTGTGAAAGACGGAACAAACTGTTTATTAAAGTTTTGCTCATAATAAACAATAATACAGGAAGGTCATATAAAACGATATAATTCATAAAGTATATTATTATATATTATATAAGCATTTGTTAATGTCTGATGAGTCTGATGTGACTCACTCCATCTTTCCCACACTGGGCTAGGGTCATTTAGTAAAAAAAGGGGTCAAGTTAAGGGATAGAATAAGAAAACAAGACGAGAAAACACTAAATAAAACATGGCATGAAACAAAACATGAGTCCTGGTCCACATGGTCCACAAGTTATTTTGTTCTGATCATAACCACCTCAATCGTCTCCTGTTTCGGACTTACACAGGACTTGTTTTTGGTATCCTGCATATCAAAAATTGCACTGTAAAATGACGACAGAGTTCATGATTGAGTGTGACAACTTAGGAGTGAGCACTTGCCCTACTAAGTGTTAGGCTGCTTTTCCACTGACGGTATCAGCTCGACTCCTTTCGTTTCAATTTCACTTTTTTAGCACTTCCTCCAGATAATATCACACACTATTTCAAGTATCACCTTTGCTGAGTTTCCAAATGAGTTAAAATGATGCGGATCTCAGAGTCCAGAATTGTTGCTACATTACTATACAGCAGTGGCGGCTGGTGAAATGATTTTTTGGTGGGGCGCAGTATGCAAGTCAGTTTTCAGATGCATTATAACCGCTATCACCACTAGGCTACACCGAAGTACATGCACCACTATTTTAAAATATTCATTTAAATTTAAATAAAAATACACAATATATGTTTTCAGTCATTTATTTTTACCTCCACTAAGGAGGTTAATGTAATCACCAGGGTTTGTCTGTGTGTTTGTCTGTGTGTTAGCAACATAACGCAAAAAGTTATGGATGGATTTTTATGAAATTTTCAGGAAATGTCTGAAATGGGACAAGGAACAGGTGAGTCAATTTTGGGGGTGATCCAGGATTTTTTAATGGCATTTTTAGTTGAATAACCTCTCAGCTGGCATGGCTTGTTTATCTGTTGCTAGGTAAGTCTCTCAGCTGGCATGGCTTGTTTATCTGTTGCTAGGTAACCCTCTCAGCTTGCATGTCTTGTTTATCTGTTGCTAGGTAACCCACTTCAAGGGCATTTTATGTTAGAGTATCCTGGTGGGGAACTGAGCTGCCTTGGTGGAGGTCTGCTCTCTCCGAGTGCTTTTCTAGTTTAGGTGTAAATTTCCCCCCTATCCTTCAAACATGCAAATTGGACTCTGTTGTTAAAGTCAGGCATGTCCCTGACAAGTGTCTTTTCCACTGATAATATGGCAAATGTGTTGAGACCAGGGGCGAAGGTAGTGCAGGTAGATTGCATGGCATTATAAAAAAAATAGAAAATCAACGCTAAGGTTAAAAGATGTCAATGTTAACACTCATGCCAGAATTTGAACCCCAGTCTCCTGCATCAAACCTTGTAGTGTTACCCACTGAGCCGCACATGCACATCTTAAAAGTATTACCTACAGACCTATTCGCTGATTTCATTTCTGAGGAAGGTCTTGATTCTTTTTGAAATGTGAGGTTTACTCCTGTGGGTGGTGCTTGGGCACAAATTTCTGTGCCCCGAGGCTCTCCTACCTCTTGCATTGGAGTGGGGGTCTGCTGCGCACGCGCCACTTATAACGAGAGTCAATTATGGTAAATGGAAAGCCTCAGGCACAAATTTTTGTGCCCCAAACAGGAAACACGTCACTTAAATGCTCACTAAAGGACCAAAGACATTTTTACACTACACTTGAATGCAGATTATTCACGGTACTCACAGGCTGTATCATGTATAGCTCATTTATTTAAATATTAATGTTTTTGTAAAATTATTTTAGGTGATTTATATTCCTTTCTTCTTCATATGAGGCAGGTAGGGATGGTGCCCTAGCGCCCTCTATTGATGAGCCACTAGTGTTACACAGTCACAATGTTGGATTCCAAGCTAAGCTAACAGGAAATCTCGGAAACCAAGCCATGTCGAGTCGAGGCGAGTTGAGTTCAAACTGACTGTGGAGAAGTAGCATAAGGTCCTTAAAAGAAAAATACACATCCACCAGCTTTTTTATGGAAGCTTAATTACCTATAGTTTCAGTGAAAATAAATTAGTGTGGCTGTATCTCATACATATCAATCAAATTCTTATCTGAAAAATTCTGATGCACAAATTATTGTGCATCAGCTCACAGCTTGGTCTCAGTTTAGGTGGTTTCGACTCTAACACTACAATCTGTAAGGCTTGAAGTGGGTTCAGGTACATCTAACACCTTTGGGTCCACTCAGCCATAGTACAGAGACAATAATTTATCTGTTGCTATAGATAATAAGTGTTACTGTGTGATTATTTAATCAGGTTCAGATATTCCATCTGGTTTCACAGTGGAGTCAGAACACCTAAATGCACTGACTGCTCAACAAGCTTTGAATGAGCTCAAATCCAGTGTAATTCCTCTTCAAAAGAGCCATTTTCTTTCAGTCTCATTAAAAAGCTTATTTGCCCCCCCTCTTTTTTCTTTTTTTTTTTTTTTTTGAAAATGCAGCTTTGTAGTTTGCGACGGTTGCCGGCTGCCGTCGCTCAGGGGAAACAGAGGGGTGGAGGTTGGTGTTGTGCCAGAGTCTTGGAGGAGGAGATAAGTTCTGCCAAATTGGTTGCAATTCCTACTGGTCCTATAAAGGTCATAGATTATTTAACACCCCTTTAAAGCCGTGGAGTGATTGCAAAGAGCAGGCCTCTGTCACTGTTAATAACTAAACATTCAGGCCCTCCAGCTTTGCTTTTACTCGATAAATGTACAGTCCCATCCAATAAACACTCAACTCTGCTTGTTATAGCATTAAAGTCTTTAAAAACAGCCAAATAAAATATTGAGCCGGTGTCTGACTAATGGCAGCAGTGCCAATATGCAGTGTGTGACACCACTCGGGTGGAGGGGAGTTTGGCCTTTTCTTTGGTGTCGTTCAATGGTCTATCGCTGAGGAGTATCTGCTATGAAGCCAACTGGGTTTCCCCTGACATTTTTGTGACATTTCATCGTCTGGATACGATGGCCCACAGTATGGCACAAGCTGTCCCATCTGCAGGGTCTCGAGGGGTACAACCGCCATCTCAGTGTGAACTGCGCAGGCTTCAATAAGCAGAATATTAAAAGGAGGGGTGGCTTAGACACAGCACATCAAATCATTTCCCTTTGCAATGCAGGATGATTTTAGGTCATTAAGCTCTTTGATGTTAATATTACTTCCTTTACATTTCATGTTACATGACATCAACCGTGTTACACAACCATCCAGTTTGATCACAAGATAGACAAAGGTTGCATTTGCATTACATGAAATGACAAGTCACAATAAAAAGAACGGTTTCTACAGTACATTGCATGCTCGAGCAGTTTCTTTCCTTTCATTTTGAGCACATATGTACGTATCTATAACTGTAAGGACATCATCTGTATTCAGAAAAGTGGTCCAATGAGTGCAAATGACACACACAAAAGCACATTATCAGATTCAATTATTGCATGTAAATTAGATGTTAATGCTAGTGTGGTGCATGAATTTATGTAAATTTATGAAATTAATGTTTCCTACGGTGATGCGTTCTTATTATTCCTATGTATAGAAGTCGTTTAAACAATCTGTCTTTTCTGGTCCATATACTGTACCATATTTTAATAATGTTTTTGTTCAAATG
>JAPQRQ010000008.1:1552660-1564015 GCA_037367365.1 Apogon talboti
TTTTTCCTCGCCACTGTTTGCTCCTGGAGGATTATGTTGGGTTTCTGTAAATTGGCTTGAGAGTCTGGTTTAGACCAACTCTATATGTAAACTGTCATGAGATAACTTCTGTTATGATTTGGCGCTATATAAATAAAATTTGATTTGATTTGATTGATGGGAGCTGCTGATGTTTGTTGTTGTTATAAAGGTTAGCCCTGGGATGATAGCACGCTAATCGCTAACCGGGCCGGGGTGCGGTGACAGGTGGGAGCTGCTGATGTTTGTTAGATTGTTGCCTCTTAAGCTATGTGGCTAACTTTAGCAGGGACCGGCAGTCTAAAGCTCCGTCTGCAACCGCTAGCACCGAGCTGCTAACATTAGCTGCAGAGCTTAAAAGAAGCTCTGGTTCCGCAACCTCCTCTGTGAAGTGAAAACAAATGTCCGAAACTTTAATGTCCGAATAAAGTTTTCCCATTTCGCTCCACTCCAGTAGTGTATTCAATCACTATTTTTTGACCTCACCGACTTCATTGAAAACAAATGGACATGGTTGGAAGGGGAGGGTTAAGTGTGTGTTTTACGACAGTGAATGAGTACTGCGAAACTGTAGGGTGAGCTCCATAAAAAAAAATGCTACAAAAACAGTGACGAAGAACCAAAACAGTAAAATTTTACTTAGTTCCACTTTAACATTCATTGTGTTTGTCAAAGGGAGATAATAAAGCACTGCCCTGTACATTTTAATTATTAATGTTTCAGATGATTCGCACCCAAGCAATATAACTGTATTGCAAATTATTAAGTCGCTGACTGTATTAATTTAGAGCTAATATTATAAGGCATTTCTGAACAGATGTGGTTAATAGGAGATGTTCTGTAGTGAACATTTAACTCGTGACTGATCAGTTGTTTCCCATGGTTTCAGATTTGAAAACATGCCTCATAGTGACACGAGGTATAATGGAAATTACTCATTCTTCTCATCCATGAAGATCACAAATACAGAATACTCTACTCTGTTTATTAAAGGCACTTGATGTAGCCTATAGCACCACATTATGCATCCTAGTTTAATTTGCTTCTTACCAGTTGATGGAAATACGCCTAATTAGGTTTGCTCTTCTGTGTGACATTTCAGAAGTTTGCTACAAATTTGCTTTACAATTAAACATGAACATAGCTGTTAATGAACTGTCTGTCTGGCCCATAATTTTCATTCTGTCAGCCACAAAAGCACCTGTTTCAACCACAGAGTTCCAAAACCTGCGCTACACTCTGCACTCAGCACTGTTAGGCTAAGAACTAGCTGGTCTTTAGTGATTAACAAAAAGACCCAGAAAGTTCCCGCAGTAGCTGGTGAAGACCAAAAACAGAAGTAAGAGAGGAGGAAGAGTGGGCTATTTTGGATAATTTTGTTTGCACAGAGATGTAAATTCAGCATTTTTCTGTGTACTCCATTATTTGTGCACAGCTGGTTAAGTACATGGCCATGGATGTATTACTTCTGTGAAATTGAAGTTAGTTTAAGTAGTATCTTAAAGTGTGATACCACAGTTGTCTGCTAGATGCTAGCCTAAAAAATTCTGTCTCCAATGATTGTTCTACTTTCATACTTTCTAGGCTCATTTTTATATACAGTATCTTCATTTAGAGATAGAGCCAAAGTCCTGCCCCTTCTGGTTGTGCCCCATGGGACTTTATTTCACCAAAAAGACCATGAAAGTGAGCAACAAACTTAGTTAATGTTGGCATGGATTCATATTGTTTTATATGATCTGTTATCTAGCCTTCTGATTCAGCCACCAAGTGAAAATTTTATATGGTGTTCTCTGACATTACTATTATCAGACAAAATATTGTGTGTTACAATTTTTTTTCCAAGTAGCCATATAACATGGTGACATTTAATGTGACAGTGTGGTCAGTATGTTATCTTTAGCTCAAGCTCCCTCAGCTCTAACCAATTTTCCTTATTTGTTTCAATAACAAAAAAACATATTTATGTAAATTATTATGTAATTATCATTATTAAATAAATGTTATTTTGGTCAGTCCAAACAAGCAGTCAGTCAGCTAATGTAGTTAGGGAGATAAATGCAGCTAACATGGTAGTGAATCCAATCAGAAAGACTGAGAGGAAATTTTCTCAACCCTAAACATCTGAAACACACTTGTACTGAAACGCCCTCAGGCAACACATTGAACCCCAGATAACTACCATGGTATTGTCTGATCATATGTTGTCATATGTTTCCAGGAAATGCAGTCTCAGGCATACCAGTTGTAGACTTCAAGAGTGGAATTAAAAGAAAATCTCCTGCTGCTTCTCCCTCTTTTCACCTTTATTCTTTCGTCTTTCCTCTCTGTATGTTTCCTGCTTTCCAGTAGGTGGAGCTTGTCTCCTTTGGGTTGAGAGAAAAAGAGAAGGAGGGAGAGAAAGAGATGATTAAAGAGAGAAGAAAGACAGCGAGAGAGAGAGAGAGAGAGCGAGAGAGAGAGAGAGGAGAAGGAGATGGAGGGGGGAGGGCAGGGAGGGATGGATGGAGAGGGGTGGAGAGAGCAAGCGTCAGCACTCCATGCGTTAAAAGGGCAGATGGTAACCGCGGGTAACTGAGGAGCAAACCACTCTGCTGGCCACAGAGCAAGAGATCAGCAAGAGAGAGGGAGGATAGAGGGAGAGGGAGAAAGCGAACACATGCAGCGCAGCAGAGGAGAGGAGAGGAGCATCTGAGAGGAAGCTGCACGCCTGCTCTGACAGCAGAGAAAGACAGAGGGAGGAGAAGACTGAGTACTTCTTCTCCACACTAACAAGGAGAGACTGAGGCAGAGAGCAAAGTGAGACGAAGGGCTACACAGGCAGGAGATGGGGAGATAGTAAGAGGAGGAGGGGAAAAAAGTATCCCTCCCCTCTACTTAGAGAGATACAGAGACAAAGAGGGAGGGAAACAAGAGGGGGTTACTGAGATTGTGAAGTGAAGAGAGAGGGGAAGCAGCGGACGGGAGATAGTTAGACGAACTGCAAGACTGATCAATGAGCGGCTGAGATTTCGGCAAGAAATTCAGACTCAGCAAGAGAGAGGAGGTGGAGGAGGAAGAGGTGGAGGAGGAGAGAAAAAGAGTGCGAAGGAGGGAGTCAATCACAAGGAAAGATTGATGAATGAAAGATGGGAGCAAAACATCTGGAGAAAGAAAGACTAAAAGAGAAATATTTAAAAGGAGACAGATACTTCCTGCAGGAGGCATCTGGAGGGTGGCAACTTTAGAGAAAGAGAAGAGTGGAAAAAAAAAGAACATTTAGAGAAAGACGAGGAGATAAAGGGAAGAGGGGAGAAGGAAGTGAAATATTTAAAAAGCAGCAGAGACAAAGATGAGCACGGGGGAGGGATGAGGAGAGGCAGCGGAGTCAAAGTCGAACTTACAGTAGAGACAGAATAAATCAGAGCAGCGGGGGGAAACTGCGCTCTTCCCATTCCTCCTCTCAATTTTTTTCTTCTGTCCCTCCACTGCTTCTTAAAACAGATGTAATGAGAAGAGGTGGACTGAATTGAGGAGGACAGAGAGCAGAGAAGCAGTTTCCATGACTTTTTTTTTGTTCTCAAAGTTCAGATAGATAGACTTTTGAAGCAGATGAGAGCCCAGCTTATCCAATGGCTTGCTACTACATTGTAATCAGTTCCACCCACCTGCGTGACGGACAGCTGAGGAGCATCAAAGGGGTTTTCAGAGGACCAATAGGAACAAACGGCCAAAGAAACACGGTAAGGCCTATTTGCATCTGTTGATTTATGGGGATTTTTAAAGTATGCAAGTTTTTAGAAAAAGCTAAATTAAGCTGCTCCTTGTGTGCACTGTCGGACCCTTCAAAGTTGAATACACACAGTGGTGGAAAGTAAACGCATTCACCAACGGTACCATAACTTACGTTTTTCCTTTTAATGCAACCCTATACCTCTTGTACTACTTTTCTGAGGCACATGCTGCCCTTCTGAAGTACAGTATATTTTATTGAAACCTGCTGCTACACACATTCATTTGACAACGTGTGGCAAATCTTGGAATAATTGAGCAAAAACACCAAACTTTCCTCATGTCCAGGTAGTCCTTTGTGATTTTGCATTGATTCTTTCTATTGATTTAGTCAGTAAACTGAAAATTTGGATCTGTTAGTTGGGAATTGGAGGAATCTACTGATGCCATCACACACATTTTTGTTTTCCTTCAATTTTTTAAAAATAAACAAGGTAAAACTGTGGAATGAAATAAGGTCACAGCCTTATTAGTTAGGTTTTATACACAACATTTGATGAGCTTGTAAAAACAAAAGATAAATGTGACACTTTTGGGTTTGCTATTTACACTATATTTCCTCTTAATCCTTTACTCGAGTTACATTTTAATGGTTTTACTTGTACTTGTGACGGTTTTACAGGTACAGTGAGCAGAATCAGTGAATACTATGTGTGCAGTTAAGAGATGCAAGGAAGTCATTACCTTTAAATCAGCTACGGCTTGGACCACTCCCACTCTGTTGATTGTCAGCTCCTTAATCATTGTGTTTGTCGAGTTAATTAATTGCCACTTCCATTAGGTTAATTGACTTGGTATTGAAGGCAGAGAGATGCAGGTGGGGGGTGGGGTCGCATGAGTGGGTCCCCTCTCAACAGCAAGAGCTTTAAGGTATTCTGTGTCCATATGTTTTGTATCTTGTTTTTCTGTCTTTCATATGTGTGAGTACGGAGGCTATTTGTTCTTTATTTAACTTGATAGGTCTGAGTGTCTGTGCCGTATGTCCAGCCATCCAGGTTTTTAATCACAGATTTAAACCTCTTTTGATTAAAACTGTCACAAAAAACTGTAAGACCTCCTGAAATCGTAAAATCTAAACAGTGTCATCAAAAATGATTATATTCTGATGTACTGACGAGTAAATCTGCAACATGGTGACAAAAGCATTTGATTAAAATCTGAAATAACTTGTCGTGTGCACTCCTGAAGCTGTGTGGGATGATCCGAGCCGACCAGATGACTCAGACGCTTCTTTACTTTTTTCCCTCACAATCTAAACAGTCTTCATTCTTACTGAACATTACAGGCAAACATAATAACGGT
The DNA here is from genome assembly GCA_037367365.1 of Apogon talboti. NCBI lineage: Eukaryota > Metazoa > Chordata > Actinopteri > Kurtiformes > Apogonidae > Apogon > Apogon talboti. The sequence goes on from JAPQRQ010000008.1 coordinate 1,557,752, forward strand.
GCCGTCCTCGTACAAACACACCGAGATTCCTACAGGACTCACACAGAGGGACAACAGACGAAGCTCTAAGAGGTTGTTAAAGGATACCGATACTCTAAGCTCATTACACTCAAAGCAAAAGATAAGACGGCCTTTCTCTCATTTTAATTAACTTAATTACCACAAAATATGCAAACTTTCACCTCTACAGAAAGAGCAGTCATCAAAAGAATCAGATTTATGTCCTAATTTAAAGCACATTTCATGTAAACTGAACAGTTGTGTGTTAGTATTTTGTTCTTATATGAATAGATTTTTCAGTTGGACCACTTTGCCTGGTCTGATTTCACTGTCAGATCATATTTCACTTTTACTCGTGTCAATACTTTTAATAACTGTCATAAATCATAAATTATGATGACATGCCATGGTGAAATGATGGGGCTATAAGTCTTCGTGAGTGACTGGCCTCCAGTAAATCAACAATGCGTCTGACTCAGTCTGTAATTAACGGGAAGCCTATGAAGAGAAACTGCAGCGGCTGTGGACTGTTCTGCGGCTGGAAAGTAAAGGTTTGTGGTCCGTTTTGTACATTTTTATAATAAATAATACAATGACACAGGTTAGAAAATGAAGAGTGATGAGACAAATCCTAAATCACTGTTATAACTGAAAACCAATCAACAGCAAAATAAATGGTTAGGTCAGGATATAGATGAGTCTATGGAACACACCTGCATTGAAGACAGACTGGTTTAGAGTTAATCAGTCACTGTTTATAAGTACACTTGACTCATTGAGGGGTAACCTTCATTTGTAATTATAGTCAAATTCTGAACGAAGCAATATCAGTAATAAGTTGAAAAACATTTTCAAAAGATAATTTTAATAAATAATGGTGTTAAATGCGAAGTGCAGTTAATACAAAGCTTCGGCTTTCAGTAATTTCAATCTCTGTACCCTCTCGGTGTATTAAACTGTTAGGTTAATAGCCACAATTATGAAGAAACTGATAGAGATCAAAAACAGAGCTGAATGAGCATGAGCATGAATGGCTTACAGTATTGTATATTCAACAGTTGAACTAGAAACATGTTGACAAATGCTTGGCCCGTCAATACTAATATAGATACTTCACCGCATTGCACCTCTCACCTACACATGAACAGTCTTTTCTTGATCACTGTAGAGATGCTTGTCAGATACCTTCAAAGCTGAAGATTATTGTGTATCTGTGTGGAAAATAAGGAAACAAATGCATAACGTCCCATCTTGCCTTTGCCCATTGCTTTGTGTAATGAACATGCACCTGTCTGTCTGTCTGAAACAACGACAGATATATAGGATGTATACAGGATGAACAAAAGCCCCACACCCTAATATTTTACTGGATCACCATTAGATTTGATTTTGGCCCATATTGCTGTTGCATAATTTCAGTAGGCTTATGCAATATAAACATTTATTTCCATCACCTGAAGTTGGTGAGCCCAGACCTGAGCAATTGAAGCAACCCCAGATCATAACACTGCCCCAACCAGCTTGTACTGTAGTTTGTCTATCAAACTGACGGTTGTTTAAGAAATGAGAAGCTGCTCACTGCATGAGTTAGTGTTAAAGAACTTGTTGCAGTTAAACATATTAATCACTACAGTAATATCCAATGGAAGGATCTGAACTACTGGCTTGCTTAAATCCATGTCTGACCTTTTTTAGGCAGGTTTTGTAGGTTTCATTACATTTGGTTTGTCCTTGCAGTTCCAGTGTGGTTTGCGGCCGATTTCTGTTCATCACGGACACATTGGGAGTAGTCTTGATGGGAAATCTGTATACTAAAAAAAAAATGCATTTCAAAAATCTCGGAACGACAATTCCAAGTGAATTCAGGTTTAGATCTTTTTAAAAAAATATATTTTATTTTTGATTTTAAAAGAACAAAAATACAGTTACATACTTACACAGCAAGACAATATCATCAACTCACAATGACAGGACCAAAGACAATAGACATGCACACGGACAGAAAAGGAAAAGAAAACAAACAAACAAACAAGAGAATCATATGAAATGTATATGGTGACATCACACCTCCTAGATCCTACAAACCCTACTCAAGTACAGGTTTAGATCTTAACTTAAATTTGCTGCTCAACCTCAGGACAGAACAGAGTCTCTGCATCTGCTGTGCCCAATATCATCTGAAGGTCAGCAGTGTCCACAATTTTAAGTATATTGTTGCATAGAGTGCATAGAAAGCTGGACAGGAGGTGTTGTTTCCTCCCACTGTAAAAATGAAACTAAAATGCAGTGGTTTGTATTTCGCCCTAACATTGACTGTCAATTTTTTTATTTATTTATTTATTTTTAGAATATTTATTTATTTTTCTGAAGGCTTTCTGAAGGTAGAATTTTTCTAAGCATTAAGGTGTGACGCAATCTTCAGTATACTGAACACTGGTAGACATGTTGATTTTTATTATCCTGTTTCATATGACAATAGAATAAGGACAATGGAATAGATAAATAAAATGAAGGACATGTGAACCAGCATCACTGAACAAATGAATCACGCTTTGCTTAGACATTTGCACACAGACTAAATAAAAGACCAGGAGACAGTGAAACCTACTCGAGCTCACAGTGAATATGTATATGAGCACCACATGATGTTGACTCCATTATTATCACTGAAAAAGGAGCTAACAGGACAGGATGCTGACCTTTTCTTGATCAAGTGTGGGAACTGTCCCAAAATCACATCACTAATAGTTTAAAATGCTAAATACTGGCAGGTGAACATTTTGCGTGTTTGTGTTATTTGTCGTGCATGCAGTGTGTAAAAACCTTAAGGCTGTTAAGAAAACTCAAAAATAGACACTCACTCTCTCCTCTTCTACGGCATCAGTTTCTCTGCGTAATTAAATGGATGTCAAACTAATTAAGCAGCTATAATATCTGCACGAACTTACATCAAACTCAGGAAACATAAGGTGTCCACCTTCCAATGCAACTACAATAGCATAAATAAATATTCTTTAATTACCCGCTCAAGGAAACTGAGCATTTTTAAAGGTACATGTTCAGTTCTTTTTGTCACCTAATCCAGGAATAGAAAGCTGTATCAAGAGATTTAATTGGCAAACCACCACACATGACATCACTCATCACCTTGGATCCTCATATATCCGTGCTAATTTTATCTCCAAGTTCTTAAGCAGAAGCTAGGTCTGATGAAATTGAATGAAATGATCACATCTTCAAAAATTCAAATAACATGCTTCGTGCATGGAACATGAGAGGGGATGTGTTTGCACAGCACAAAAAGATTGCATGAGACTGAGGCCAGGCAGAAACAGACAGCCGAGCTTGAGGTGAAACGTATAAAGTGAGGGTGAAACAAGTGGGATGGTTGAGTGTCTAGAGTTTCTTTTAACCTCTAATGACTCAAATTCAGTTCCATGTTTATGCAAAGACATTTTTATTTTTAGCAGTTAGTTGCATGACCAATCCGGTGGCGGATGACGTCACTGGTTTTAAAGCGCAGAGAAGCCCTGTGAAAACTACATACATTCAAATGTATGGTGTTAACATCAGAATATACAGGACTTAAAGAACAAAAAAGAAAATATACACAGAATGACCAGATATCATGCATTACTATATTACTGATTGAATGTAAATCTTAAACTTATTAAAATATTATTCATTTTCTTTAATGATATGGAGTAGCCAGTCACTGTAAAAAGTAGTTCGATGAGGATTATGTGTATCGCTGTGAACCAATGGTATCAGGTCCCTGAAGTCACTGAACATTCTCCTAATGATTGTGGCAGTCATGTGGTTCAGAAAAGTAGATTTCTCAGCTGCGATGGGAGAAACTAATTTGGTGAGTTTATGTGAGCTTATGTATTTTTATTTTACATTTTAAACATTAAAATACACGAGTTTGGTCCATGGTTCACCTGCAGTCTGTGAATTTTGCGTCTGTCTGAAAATCATTGATTCCATTTGAGCAGCTGCATATTTCCATTGAATTATAAGTGCAAATCAATCAAATGAATTAAACCTCTCGTGTATTCCACACCATCAGTTTAAAACAACACCTTTCGCTGATTGATTAGAACTTAAACATTTAATGTAGAATATTCAGTGGTGGTCATCAGGTAGTGAAGTTGCAGTAACTGAATATCCCCTCATGTATGGTGGCCACAAGAAAAACAAAAAAGATAGAAGTCCCTCAGTGACAGCATTTCTGTGTTCTCTGTGGGCTTTTTAGTTAAGGAAGATGGATTCTGTAACTAAAAAGGCCAATGACAAAAATTCCAAAAACTTGTGGGACATTTTAAACAGTGAAGTGACAGTGTAAGGCAGAGGCATAGTCTACATTTTTCACATTCCTCACACAGGCCTGTTACTCTGACAGAAATGCCTGATTTAGTGTGTTTGCAGTAACCCAAATGTTGTGCAGTTTAGAAACTGGAATATTACCCTGGACAGTCAAAAAAGCATGGGATGTTTTTGCTACAACAGCATGGTTACACTTGGTTAAAAATGTGAAAGTGAGAAAGAGAAAGTAAAGTTCATTACTTGCTAACTTTGGTTTGACTCCCAAAAAGATCACTCTAATAGTGGAAATATTTTAATGGGACCGTGGCATATTCTATCCTCTGTTACTGATTTGTGATGTTGTGCATAAAATGAAAAGTTGCATGTGTGAGGTTGGGTGGGTGTGTTGTTTGGATTCTGTTATAGGAAGTAGTTACTGTGTGGCTGCGTAGTTTTATGAGTGACCTTAACAATATTAGCCTTGATGTGTGTGCAAAAGTGTGCCAGCTATAGTCTAGTTGGTTGGTTTGGCTTACATCCAGATCTTCTATGTTGTTGTATTCAATCTGTGTAAGACCTTTAGCGCAAAACACTGGAGCACTATGGGTAGGGGAAAGTAGAAGGGAGTCCTCTCTCATATAAGTCGCCCTCTCCTAATAGTCTGTGCTGTAATATTTCTCTAAAATACAGTAGATTTGCACTAAATTGATTTTCAACAGTGCATAAAGTGCAGTTTGTATCAGTTCAATACAGAAATGTTTGTGTTCAGACATGGCAAAACAGCAAACTTGATCAAAAATTTGCTTCAATCAAAGTGTTTTGAACTTACATTATTAATTATGACATATTTTATTGCTTTTAAAGACACTGAATGATGCTTTAAATGGGCTTTAAATAACTGAAAATAACCCTTCATAATTTGATCTAAACTTGTCCATCCACCCATTTTCTGAACCACTTAATCCTCGAGACTAGAGCCTACCACTAGCTACCTCGGGTGAAGGTAGGATACCTTCACAGGATATACAGACGAATAACCATTCACTTTCATATTCCCACCTATTGGCAATTTAGATTGACCAAGCACCCTATTAGTGCATGTCTTTGGAAGGCGGGAGGAAGCTGAAGTGTATGGAAGAACACACAAACTCCAATCCAGGACCGTCTTGCTATGAGGTGATAGTGCTAACCACTGCATCACCATGGTGCCCATTTAACCTCCTAAGACCCTGGAGCCTCACAGGTTTTTGAGTTTTGGCTTTTTTTAATTAAATAATTGCTTATATTGGAAACATCATAATGCAACAGTTTTTTCAGATGCATTCTTAAAAATTGTTATGGAATGTCATTTGCGGTGGACAGTTGTTTCTTTTTTTTTGTATAAAGCTGTGCATTTTTTGTCCTCATACATGGACAGTGGGTCCTAGGAGGTTAAAGTTGATTGCCTCCAAAATGTATAAATAAATGAATCATACATGCTCATGTTACATGACATAAAGTTTGCATTGATAGCCAGTATTTTCTTGAGGCTAGCTCACTCCATTTCTAAGCTAATGTCTGTCTCTGTTGCCTGCGTCCATGGTACCAGCCTGTATGCTGATTTCTACGTAGAGGACTGGGGTTGGTTTTCCTGTGAATGTCTTTATGTTTATAGTTCTTAGTTTTCTCAGTGTCAAGTCCTCGCTAAACTTAGCTTAGAAATGGCATCAGCTAACAGCTCTCAGCACATCACAGATTACACAAATCCACTTAAGCACATTGCAAGCACAAATCTTACATATTGAATCCTTAAAGAGTAGTATAAAAAGTGCCAGCACGTTAAATTTGTGCATACGTGGGCCACATTTTAGTGCTCTGACACAAAGACTGAAACAGCATTTCGAACAAATTCTTACTTCTTCCATTTTTTTGACACTTTGCTGCTGCAGAGAGCCAACACATCTCACGCTGCATGCTGAT
>JAPQRQ010000008.1:1579249-1594736 GCA_037367365.1 Apogon talboti
AATCAGGGCCATTTTCCATAATCAGTGTGTTACCTGTAGTACATTGCATCTTCTGTCCTGTTTATACTCTCAGACTGTTAACATCTGTGATTTGCTTCACTTTGTGCTTAGTTGTATATGCTGATATAAATTGCTACTTTATTTACCTTCCACTGAACTGGACAGTGCAAAGGCAAAAGCAAAAATCATCAACGAAATATGAAGATGTGAAACACCTCTAAATGTTTCAAAAACTTTGAAAAAAAATCCCAGTATTGTCAGTATAACTGAATGTATGCCTAACAGACTATGAATTATAGCATTCATAGGGTGACTCCAGAACTCATCTGTGCTCATTTTTAAAAACCTCTGTATATAAAGATGGTAAATTTGCCAAAACTGTACACTTCCTGTCTCCTAAGTGGGTGTGATCAGAAGGGTTGAGAACATCATGTGAATTGATGAGAGCAGATAAATATATAAGAGAGTGTCAACATAGAAGTTTTTTTTTTTTTCTGGTGACAAATATTATCATAGTTAATATTTGATTATTTTCCAACTTATTTATACCTCCTTTAGACAAGATTAATGGGTCCAATATTTAGTTGGGTGACTAAGAGACCATGTAACACTGAAACAGGATAATGTATGAAGGTCTTCAGTGAAGGTTCTATACTGCGTTTTCTATGGACACATTCATATATAAAGACCACTTTAGTGGACCAGATGGTACTAGTTTGATTTTGAAATTTGATGCAAGGATATGGAGCAGGGAAAAGGAGCAGCAGAGTCAGCACTGAGGGCGAAAATATAAATAATAATTTAGAACTATATTTCCATTTCTATTAATATTTCATAGAAGAAACAGCTGTTGCATTCTTTCTGATAAATCTCTAAGGGTTAATATTCCATGTTAGAGATGCTTCACAGAGAGGTTGGCTGATTTTGTGGGCAAAATGTTTGAGCTTTATACTCAGATGAGCTTTGTTCTGACTGTTTCATGAAGTAGAAAATGTTCTCCTCTTCCCATAAACCCCCTCTGGGTCACATTTACCATAATGCTGTGCTTTCCGGAGCATGACCTGATTTGCTCACAGGTTGATGCACACTATGTATGTTTTCTGGAGTTGGTCCCTCATAACGAGAAGGAATGACAAATCCCCCCTCCCTCAAAAAAAAAAAAAGAAAAAATAAATAAGCACGGAATGGCCCTTTAAGAAGAACAACACCCTGAGAGATTAATTTTACATCCCAAGATGTTCTTAATGAGTGCTGAATGTTAAAGTATATATTTATGTAGCGCAGCCGCTACTCGATTTCCATGGAAACTGAGGTAGCATGTTGGAGGTGAGTGGGCGTCAACGCGACTTGGATGAACCCTATGAATGTGGTGGGAGGGACGCAGAGAGAGGCAGAGTGAGGTAGAGAGTCAGAGGGAAAGAGAGAGAAAGAAAGTGACAGAGGAAACAGAAACAGATGGAGAAAAGCTGCTCGCAGATAAAAAGTTTTGTTGCTATGACAAGTTAGCAGGTCTTGGTTATCACGTCTTTACTCTTTTTCACCTTGTTTAATCACAACTTCTCTACTTGAATTTCTAGTTTTCCTCGCAATTCCCATCTACTGTCATACATTTTATTTATTAGCAGAGTTTCCTCTCCTTTCTTTGTCTCTCTTTTATTTCTCTTGTCCTCAGTTTAATTCAGGTTAACGGATGTTGTCAATGTTATGTTGTCTATGTTGTAAAAAAAATGAATGTGCATGGGAAACGGTGTCTATTTTTATATTTTTTTGGCCGAATTTCAACTCATGTACAGTCCTCTGCAACCCTGCTTTCTACTCATGTTCTTGTCTTTTAATTTCTCTCCACTTGTTTTTTAAATTCTGTTATTTTCCTCCTCTTGTTCTTTCATCTTTCTTTCAATCGTGGATATTTCATTCCACTGTTGGTGGGGACAAGAAACAGAAACATTTTGGAAGAATTTGTAAACAGGGATACCAAAAGCACTGCCAGAGCTACAGTTTGCTGTTTAATTGAAAGACCAGTGTGTAAGATTTATCGGGATATAGGGGGAGTTAATTGCAGAGATGACAATTCTCTGGTGTATCACTGCGTATAACAAATGGCAAACGTATCACAATGAAAATAACATTAAAGATGGTTTTAGATAAAAAGGTAAAACGCATAATTAAATGAAAATAACATAATGTAAGATGACCAGGATGATCTGTAGAATGATTTAGGTTATTTGATATGTTAATTTTTGTAATTTAATGTATAAGCTGACTTTTGTGACATTGAATCAGAATAAATAAAACAAGCAAAATTATTCAGCAACACAAAAACAATATAATAAGACATAACATATGAAGGTCAAAATGTGAGAGACATAAAAAAAAACACTGTACAAAACAATAAGCAAAAAAATTGGTAAAAGAAACACAACAAAACAACACACACAGCATGAAACAAGAGGACAAAATCATAAAAAGTGAAAAACACTGGAATATTAAACATGTGAATGACACAGTCAGCTGAAAACACTGTAAAAGACAAATGAAAAAGACATAAAGTTAACAAGTAGAAAATTATAAAAAATAAATAAAAAACCTAATAAGTTGCAAACAACATGAAAAGATGTAACAAGATGAAAACACACCTGCTGATATATTATAATGTTGTGTTAATGTAACATTAAATAAAAAAAAAAAAATAAAAATAAAAATAAATAATATATATATATACACATTTGACAAAATAAGATAAAACAGACATGAAATGGAGACTGAATGTCCGCGAGAAAAAGCATCATAATGCTTTTTTGTTCTGTTGCTGACATCACACCAAGGTTTATGTTCATTATTTTAAGCATTTAAATTCATTGATGTGTTTGTTTCCTGTAACTGACTAAGCCTCTGTGGGGTTGTGGGGGGAGCTGGACCCTTTCCCAGCTGACAGGTGTGAAGGTGGGGTACACTGTGGGCAGGTCATGACTTCATCACAGGAGGACATATTGCATGCAAATTCCAGTGTCTAGTGGACCCATTAAAATGCACGTTTTTTTTATTTATTTATTTATTTTTTTTACTTGATTTTAGAATTATTTAGATGCGAGGTTCGGTTAACAGTCAGTAGAAATGTGACTTTTATATTTTTAATACTTTTTAGAGAATTACTCACTTTTACTGCAGGAAATACATTGAATCAGTATTTCTGTTTTCATCCTAATATCTGTACTTCGACCATGAGTGGTGTCAATGCATATTATAATATTGCTTTAATGATATTGTGATGTTTGTGATGATATATTGAATGAGACAGCTCATTTCCTAGAGGTTCTGGACCCCCTGGCGCTGCTGGGATTTCTTTCCTTTTGTCTCCCTTGTAATCTCCTTTGTAATCCTGTCTAATAATTTTATCTCCTTCCATCATTTTGCTTTTTTCTCTGACTCTTCATTTTCATGTGTTTTTCCTCTGCTCTCTCATTTCCACAGGTTTTCTTCCTCTCCCTCCTGCATTTCTTCCCTCTTTGTTGCTTATCTCCTTTTGCTCTCTCCTCTTCACCTTTTCTCTTATTGATTCCTCCTCTTCTACTCTCTTTTGTCTCCTTGGCTCTCCTTCAGCCAGACCTTTGCAACCTGGCTTTCTATTTGCTTGTGTTTGTCTTTCATTTCCTTCCTTTTGTACTTCTTTCCTCCCATTTGTTATTCCTCTCATCCTTAAGACAACATTTCCCTTTCTTCTACTCATCTTTTTCCTCCCTCTCTCTCCTATTTTATTTAATTTTCTTCTCCTTTCTTTTTCGTTCCTCCCTTTGCCTCCTTTTCATCTCCTCTCCTTTTCATCTCAGCTCTTCATTCCCAGTTTAGTGAGCAGTAAAAACAACGATAAAATAATAATAAAAACAACAACTGTCCCGTGATTATAAACCCATCTCCATCTGGATCTCACATACACACCCTTACAATAAGACACTCACACACTGAGCTGAATAGGAAGTCAAACAGAAGGCCAATAAGACACGCTTGACTGGAGGCGACTCTGCAGTGTGTGTGTCTGTGTGTGTGTGTGTGTGTGTGTGTATGATAGAGAGGGAGATACAACAAGGCTGCGTGTGTGAACACAGAGCGTATTCACTGCTGTCGTTGTGTGAAGCCACAGGAAGATGAGATAAATCCTGAAACATTTCTGTCGATACTGGGGGGGGTCGTTTCACACTAAAGACACCTAGAGGTCAGACGCAGATGTCGGAAGACCGCCACAGTAAAACAAAGTTAGGAGTAATCAAGTCCAAATGACTGCAGTAATTTCTGATTGCTGTGTGGAAATTATAAACGGCCCCTAATGGTTCTTGGCTTTGCAGGATAGCCGTAACCTGAATGTATATTAAAAGGACAGGGGTCGATGGGTGGAACACAATTTAAACCACTCAAACACTGGAAAACTGTTTGCTGAAGCTAAACTAATCATTACTGTCAACCCAGAAATAATTTTCATAGAAATTACACCATTGCTTTATTTTCCCCCATTTCAATGGTTTATGGTATGTAGCATGATAGTGGATTTTACAGTTTTTTATAAATATAAAAGTGGGTCTTGAAGTAGATAACACAGTGGAATCTGGTGTCTCATTAGGACCCAATAAAAAAAAATAAAAAAACATCATCGCTTGCCAAATATCAGTATCAAAAATATATGGCATAAAAGCCTGTTTTTCTGCCATGTTAAGTCCTGTTGTGTCTTTTGTGATATTTTCATGTTGTTACTTTGTTTTTTTTTCTTTCAGGTTACATCTTTTAATTTCATCTTTTACATGATTTTTATCTGGTCTTCTATATCGTCATGACTTATTTCTTTTATGTCTTGTTTTTTGCTAATTTTGTCAATTTCATTCTGCATGTTTTACAGAATATTTCTCTTCTTAAATCTTAAATAATTTTGTCTTATGTCTTTTTTGTGATTTCTATTGTACACATTTTTGTCTTAAATAGTGTCCAGTGTCCATGTCATGTTGTAATTGAGATAAATACTTCATGCATTATATTATTGCATATATTTCCTTTGCCATTTGTGACCCATTAAAAACACTACTGGAACCAATGACTGGTTAACATGGCTGATAAACATTTTTATAGAAATATCTGTATTTTCTACTCCTTATACTTTAAAGCTAGCTTTTTATTTTAGTTTTAATGAATGGAGTAAATTATGAATTATTTGTATTTTTCATCATTGTGCACCTTCAAAAAATTAAGACCGATTTCGACCTAATTCGAACAATAAAACACAAAAGACAACCTCTTCTCAATCCAACGCTGTATGCCACACATGAAAAGATGTAACAAGACAAAAACAACATTAAAGATGTAACAAAATGAAAGATACAAGAGCAAGAGTGTGAACCATGGAGAAAAGACATCATAATGTTTCAATTGTTTCTGACACTGATGACTGACTTGCAATGAAAGCAATGTTCATTATTTTCTGTGTATTACTTTTTAATAATTCACATTTAAGTTCAGGATGGTTTAATAGCCATCATATTATAGTCATGTAATGTGAGGTTCATATTTTTACTTTTATACATTCCACACCCTGTACTTTCCCCCTTTACTGCGATAAATAAGTTAAACCAGTAAATCTACTTCCTACTGGAATAAACAATGTGTAGGCATCCGCCTCCTCTGTGCGTGTTCAATGCCAATAACATTTGTAGTCCTTGGAATACTAGGACATTTGATAATATGAATAAAAATCATACTTATGTCTGTTGCACAAAAAAACAAAAAACAAAAAAACAAAACAATAATCAATCTTCAACAAGTGAGTACTGCAGAAATACAACAGTCAGAAACAAGTCTGAGGTGCTCTACTATAGGAAAAGTGTCCTGTAGTATCTGAAAGAACACCATCACTAACATGTTTCAACTACAGACTTCGTCAGGGCTTAATGCACTAGTCATGCACAATTTTAAAACTTCAGTGCATCATATTGATGGTGTGGAAACAACTTACTTCAGTTGTAGTCATTAACCTCCTAAAACCCAGGAGCCCCACAAGATTTTGAGTTTTGACTTTTTTTTTATTAAATAATTGCTTATATTGGAAACATCATGCTGCAACAGTTTTTTCAGATGCATTCTTAAAATTTTTTATGGAATGTCATTTGCGGTGGACAGTTGTTTCTTTTTTTTTTTTTGTATAAAGCTGTGAATTTCTTGTCCTCATACGTGGACAGTGGGTCCTAGGAGGTTAAGAAGATACAATGGCTGAAACCATGACTACACAAAAACTTACTTATAATGTAAACCATGATCTGAACAGAGGATCATTGAACACACATAAACAGTTAGTGGCACTGTGGGAAAAAATGTGGAAATAGTGGCAGAAGAGTGTGCTCTGTTTTAGCTTTATAAAGCTTATTTATATAGGTGAATGTTAATGTTAAAATATTCCAGTAAAAATAAAACACATCTACACACATAGACTTTCACGTATAAATGAGAGGAGAAACTGACATCCTCTTCTCAGAAGGAAAAAAAAACAAAACTGTAATCCTCAAACAGCTCTTTGTAGAAGTGAAGAGCTGACAAAAATTCACCCACTGTCTTTAATGTCCTCATACTCAAGGTTAAAAGACAAAAGAGCATACTCACATACTTCTGAAAGCAATTCATACAATCTTTTACGATCGCCTGAGTCTTCTTGTCATTTTGTTGGAACAGTAATTAAAGGTTACAGATTAAATCTCTGATTTTCAACTCAGGTGATTAAAGTCATGTTCAAGTAACAAAAGAAAAAAGGATAAAGAATACTCCTATACTGTGATAATGATAAGTATCATCACAAATCTACAGTTTTGTTATTTAATGTTTAGGCTTTTGCTTTATTTTACATCCTCAGCAAAAATCTTTTTACATAATTTCAATCTTTTTGAAAGTGAACAGAGAATAATATTATTATTACAGTTGGATGTAACTGAATAGTTTTGAATGTTCTACCTCTAGGTTTACGAAATTTTCTGCTCTTTGGCAAATGAATGATTTCAAATTAAAAATTTTTGAATGGAAATAAACTTTATTTCTATCAATTATGATGATTATTGATATTAACTGAACATTCTCATCACATTTTCATCCATATTGTGACCCATGTATTTTCTGTTTCTTGTTTTATATTAAAACTTTGCTAAATCTAAACATTTATACCCTACACTACTATATCTTACAAAATGATAAAGTGGAAAGGTGAGTGTTTGCACCTTTATCTACCAGTCCTGTCAACAAACTGAATATATAGATTTAATGTGATCATATGCAACGTGACATCACCATTCATAAGCAAGAAATGTATTTACTACAACATTTCATTGCCCGATCAATATGTAATCAAGCAAGAAGCCTGGAAAATCATTAATCTACAACATTTTTTTCCCTTGATGTCTGAATCCTGGGTGTATGGAAGCTCAAAAGGCCCATGGGAAATGTTTAAATGCAATAATATTCAAAGTGGTTAGTCATTTATTTTGTCTCTTTTACCTTCTAAGTGACCATAAAGGGAACTGTTTACCTTCTGAACTGCTGTTATCTCTGTTTACTGTCTGTCGGCTAATGTTCAGCGCGAGTCCAGTGATCACTGTGGACAACGTAAACACAGATGACACCGAGATGCCCTTGCTCTGGGGCACGTCGGCAGTGTTGTTGATACCCGAGATCAAACAAGTAATTCCTTCTTCTACTCAGTTGGCCCTGTCTGAGAGGGAGGAAAGATAGGCAGATATTTTGGCACTCAGTCCCCACTCTAATGACACAGCAGACGAGCAGATAGCATTGATCAGAGTGACCCCTCTTTCTAAATCAATAGAAATGATCCCATCTAGATAACATTACACACAATCAATAACACTGTGTGTGTGTGTCTGTCTGCCTTCGCTCCTCTTGACCTGACCTGTGTCTTGGTGAGCTACCTGAATGTGTCTGCGTTCGTGCCTTAATATAGTTTGAAGAGTGCATTTGTCTATGTGGATTTGTGCATGTGTGTGTTTCTGTGTGTGTGTGTGTTAGGGGTGGGTTGAGGGGGTGTGGTAGCTTGAGGTCAGACAAGGTGAGCCGTAATGGGACTCTGACCAGATCCAATCTGGGACCACTTGTGGCAAAATGAATTGGACTCACACGTGGAAGCCGAGTATATCTCGATGTGTGTGTATGTCAGTGTGTTTGTCCTACTGTGTGTTTCAGCTGCTGTCTATGTGTTTCCTGGCGTGTGTTTGGATATGTGTAAAGGCCACGCTTGCTGTGGAAAACTAATCTAATTTTGACAGGTTTCGCGCAAACAAAAGGGCACATTTATTAAAAAAATAAAATAAAAAAATAAAATCACCAAGTGCCATATCGGCTTTGTAACTCTAAATGTGTACAGCCTCGCAAGCTGAACTCATCCAATGTTTCACATGCCAGCCGCCACTTTGTGACTGTCTGTGATAAGTGGAAAATGCCACGTGATTGGTTTGTGCTGCACCGTGGAGAAGCGTCTCCTTTTCCTGGCTACTGGTTGTGGTCTACTCCACAGAACAGATGCGGTTTCAAATCTTCACCACAGTTATACAGGGTGGTGCGAGTTTTGATGATGCACACATCTAAATATTTCTGAGCATCAAAGTTACTCAAAAACAGGTTAGTTCATGTCATCTTTGGATCTCATTCTAAAATGATATATGTGATTACATTCAACTGTGAGAAATACTAATTTACTTTAAAAGTTTAAAGTGAAGCAAAAACTAATTATTTACTTTAAAGGTTCTATTTTGAGATATCTAGTGGTGAAATTGAAGACTGCAACCAACTGACTAGTGCATTCATATTCTGCTACAGTGGCTACTATAAATGCAAAAAGCCCCGTTAGAACTGGTTTTTGTTTTGTTCGTTCTGGGCTATTAGTTAAGGTGCATTACTCTCATCAACTGCCATATGTCTGAGTGTGGACCAAACCTAATATCCTCTCTGTGCTGGATGTCATCTGCTATAAAACAATAAAAAGAAGAGGAAAATGTCTGTTCTGAGCTATTGCGGAAACATGAATATGCAGCATTGTCAACTAAATGGTTCTTTCCAAGGTAATGTAAACAGTCATTCTTTTTTTCAGATGAGTATACACTATTGATTGGCCTACACATCTGTGGAAAAATTCATCTGCGTCACCTCCCAAGCCACTTTGTGAATCAAGCCAAAAAAAATAAAAAAATCATCTTCCACACTGGACCTTTAACTGACTCAGCTTGGTGCCAGGATCCGTCATTGTCAGCACCACGGACAGCGCCATTTTCTCCCTCTCTACCTCTTTTGTCTCAGGACGCTATCCGCGGTGCTGAAACATAAATCACGACACAAACCTGAACTGAATAAAATATGCTCCAGCTTTAGGACTTTAATTCTTTTATGTTTTTGTTTACATTCTTAATTTTTTTACTTGACTTCTTTTTTTATTCCTGCTATTTAGCACAAATTTGTTGACAGTTTTAGGCATAAAATTAATAATGTACAATATAGCCACCATGAAGGTAGTTAGTTTGTGTTTGTGCAAGGATTTTTTGTGAGATAAATCTTTATGCATATTTTATCTTACCCACTCTTGCATCACTCAACAGTTGAGCAAGTGTTAGTGTAGATAGTGTTCTATCAATCAACTTCTCATCGTTCAACATGTCCAGTGGAATTCTTTTCTGTCCTTAATAACTCTGTCCTATCTAAAAGCCAACTCTAAAAGCTAAATTAAATAAAAGAGGCGCACAACTATCTTCTGCGCCTGTGTTGCTTAAAGTACCTACTATAGAAATGGTCTAGATGTTGACTACAGCATATGTCTGCTCCTGTCTTAAGTTGGAGTCCGCTTTTAACCTTCTTCATCACTGCCCTGTGCTTAATTTGTGCTATACATCCTGGACCTGTGCATGCGTATTTCATCCCCGCATGGACTTGTTTTGGATGCAGTGAAAAACAATGACTCCATCACTAGCAGGGCTCAATGATATAACAGTTCTTTTGCTGTTATTTTATGGAATATTTTAATACAATGCCCATTTTTGTTACAGTGCTGTTTTACATCATTACCTGTACATTTTGTCTGTGTTATCTTGAAGTAGTAGAGTAAACTTCACCTTCACTGTCCCCATAGGGAAATTCACCCTCTCTGTTAAACTCATCCTAGTACATACATCATCAGCAGTGGGATACAACTGAGGGTACAAAGAAAGAAATCTCACATGTATTCCACTACCTTAGTGAAGGGCACTGACAGGAGAATTAACCTCGCATTTAAGCAAACATGCACCAAATTCCAGAGAGGTTTAATCCAACTGGAAAATAAAATGTGGAACCTCCTCGCTATCAGTAGGTAGTGCTGCTACTGCTCATTTCTTATACAGTTACAGTTTCAATAAAAAAATTTAATAAAATAACATATTTCAGTGTTTTGTTGTTTGAATATTTTTTTCCAATTCTAATTTTACATTTTCTGATGGGGACAGAACTATTTAAAACATTTTATCATCAAGATTTTTCTGAGTGTTCTGCCTCTTGATTTCCAGAATGTTCTGAAATACTTGTCATGTTCTAACATAAACAAGGGTCTATAATCTTTCTCTCATGACCAAAAACCTAACTTTTAAAAAGTAAATTTAAATTAAGTCGTAATTACTGACATTGACTAATGTGAAAATTCTTGTCATTAACCATTTTTAATGTTAGCACTCTGTATTCTAGACAATCTAATGATACTTTCAGGTTATTGTTTAATATATGAATGTAGAAATACTACATATAGCTCCTTTAAATGTAAAAAGCTGTTTAAAACTGGGCACAGAAGTCAAGGATCTGTTTGACCTACAAAACAGCCAAATCAATGTTTAGTGGGAGGTTTATGTTAACTTTTTAATCACTTGGTGCCACCTTGCAGATGGGATTGCAAATAAAGGAATAATAAGAAGTGAGGCGTATGCACATTTGTATGCAAGCAAGACTTCAAGTGTCTTTGTTTTTTAGATCAGTTTGACTTCTTGGTTCACTTCCCCCAATCACAGGCCAGAAACACAAACACTTAATGAGCAGTTTAGAGTTTCCTGTTCAGCTTCTCCAGTGTGACAGATTTTTTCAATTTTTTTTAGGAAGATCATGCTTATTTGTCACAGTTCGAGTTTAGATTTGAGCTGAATGACCCTCAGCCTGTGAGTGTAAACTGGGAAAATCTGAAGCAAAGCAAAGCAAATCTAAAAAAGTATCAAATTCCACTTCTATACAATATAAAGTGTGTTATCATAGACAGACTGTTGGCAGATGATTAATTTCTACTTCAAAGACAAATGAATTTAGCACTCCAATTCACAATACTCCCATTCATTCTGCAAGTTGAATTCCACATTTTTAAAAATTTTTTATTAGTTCCATTAAATGTTGTATATAGTAAAGTGTCGTATGCGCTTTCAACCAGTTTTCTATGGGTCTTTCATCAGTGCTCCCAGAAACATAATTTAGTACAGCTTTTTTCAAAGTGAGAAGAAACTTAATAAAAAAAAAATGTGTGTGTTTTAAATACAATATGCCTTTTCTGCCACAAGGCATCTGTCAGTCAAACCTTAGTGGACAATATTAAGTCACACCTATTGCAGATACATCACCTCTCACCACCTCATTTCACGGTAAAAGCTATAAACATACATACTGTGTGGCTGAACGCAGAACATTTACCTAAGATTTAAGTATGGAGCATATGACACCACTGAGGCAATCAAATTAGATGCACTGTTACAGTGAATACATGTGCAGATTTCTCTCAATTTGAATGTTGTTGGAAATATTTGTCAGATTATATCAGTATACAAGTCAAGAAAATATACAATATAACAATCCCGGTTTAATTTAATCTGGAAATGCTACCTACTAATCACTTACACATTCAGTGTGTAATATTTGGTGTCATCTAGTGGTGATATTGCAGATTAAGGGAATACATTGTACCTTGGTATAAAGCAAAATCTATTATCTCTCTTGGATCTTGTTCAAGTTGGTGTTTGGTTTAGCTTTATGGTATCTTTTATTAAGGGGGTATTGTTTCTTGTCCACACACAAACATAGTAGTAACAATATTGTAACATAATGATGGATGCCACCCACTATTAAACAAAAAAGGAGAAGGAAAGGTTAGTTCTGAGCTACAGTAGAAACATGGCAGTGCAGCATGGTCTGTGAATTCTGTGGAGGCGACAAGCTCCCTCTGTAGATATAAATGGCTTATTATAAGGTGATGAAAGCACTGATTGCTATTTTTGTGTGATTATACACTAATGAAAACATATTCATGAATATTACATTCCACTTATGCAATTAGACCCTCCAAAATGTTACACACTGGACTTTTAAAGATGCAAAGGAGCTGCACAAAGCCAGTCTATCTAACCTTGGACAGTTCGAACAGTCTCACCTTAGATGAGCTTCACCTCTCATTGCACTGTAATTCTTCCTCAGAATGGATGTTTCGCTTCATTTGCTGAAAAAAAAACAACACAGCTTCCCCCAAAAGCACAAACTTCTTGTGTTCAAAGCTACAATGAGTAATCACATCAGTAATATCGAATAGAGAAACGTCCGTGGCTCAGGAGGTAGAGCGAGTTGTCCAATAACCAAAGGGTTGGCGGTTCAAATCCTGCTTTCTCCGAGTCATGAGCTGTTGTGTTCCTTGGGCAAGACATTTCACCCACCTTACCTCCAGTGCTGTTACTCACACTGGTGTGTGAATGTTTGGTGGTGGTTGAAGGGGCCGTTTGGCGCGAATTGGCAGCCATGCTTCTGTCAGTCTGCCCCAGGGCAACTGTGGATACAAATGTAGTTTACCACCACCAGAGTGTGACTGTGAGAGTGGATGAATAATGGATCCATTGTACGTGCTTTGAGTATGCGTTAATAGAAAAGCGCTATATAAATCTAATCCATTATTATTATTATTATTATTATTATTATTATTATTAAACCCAGTGTGAAGCTTCTCATGTTAAACCACAGTCGACCTTACTGACACTTGGACTGCACTTTTAAAACAGGTGCAAAGGTGGCTATGTAGGACTGGGACACTGGTCTAGTCTGTTACAACTGTAGTCAGGATGTGAGGTATGATAATTATGAACACCACTCACAGGACGGGTTCTTATATGTTGTAATTTTTATAAATGAACTGAATTAGTCACACAGGGGGGAGGAGGAGGGCACCAGGGGCTGGAACTGTGGTTACATAAGCTTCCAAACGACCCACAACTTATATCCATGTACATGAGTGTACATATTTCAGTACTTGAATAAATAGCACTTCAACTCACCCAGGATAGCTTTCCTTCAAATGGCTAAAAAAACAACAATGACAATCACACCATGTGGTCACCAAGCTGGTTTTATTGACCCAGAGTTTCTGACTCCAGTTATGAGTGCATTCACATAAAAAGTTGGAAGTGGCACCAGGTGACCAGTCACAAACATGGATGGTCTATCACCCACTGTCCTCATCTGAAAGTGACAAAGGCATTCTTCTGAACCCCAAAATGGAATACATATATGAAATTTGCAGATACAAATAGCATTAAGAGATGCTACATAATTGTTGTCTTTAGGTCAAATGCAATGTTTCTGGTTTAGGCATAAAACATCTTATTCTGGGAATGGAAGTTTTGAAAGAGACCATACCAATCCCAAACCACCACCCTCTAAGATTTGAACCTGTTTTAAAACATCTCCTGCCCTTCCTCAATTTTTCATTCTTCCTGTACTTATGCATACAATCACAACTGATGCCTTCAAGGTACATAAGTACTTTGGACAGATCACCTTGTATTGTTAAGGGGAATTTTAAACTACAAAAAGCTAAAAGACAGAAAAACAGTCATAGACAGGATGGATGGCTGATAATACTGCCCATGGCGGTCATGTGTAAGTTAATATTAATATCAGTATTACAACATTAAGGCATGAGTAGATCTGACTATAATTACAATTGAATATTCAGTTGAATTAATGTATTGCTTAGATTAACTGTACTATTATGGCTCGTAAGACATGATCTGAAAAGAGAACAGATATGAAAACTGACAGGCTCACCATCAAATAGTATAAGGTCAAAGACCAAAAGGCATTAGTATAAAAGGAAAGCTGAGGTCTGCACAGTTTTTTTGGTTGTTTTCTTTAGTTTCTTTTAATCTGACTATAATTGTTTGGATGGTAGGTGCTACTTGTATATATTTTTAATCTGATATCTTCAACCTAACTAGTTCCAGAGCAGGCCCAGTTTTCAGCCCAAGTTACCATGGTTGTTTACCATAATTTTGTGATACATAAATCCAAGGTTCAAGCAGTAGTTTCCTCACTTAACCCTTAACCCTGCTTTGTGATACAGCTTCTTGAACACAGGCACTACAATAATACAAAAACAAGTTCAACCTGCAAATAACATTGTAGCATCTAACTTATGACAGGGTATGGTATGCAGCTTGCCAGACTGGTAGGCAAACAAACAATGTGTAGAGTTTGAGTAAAGAGTTAGATCTGTTTTATTATTATTACTACTATACTGAACCTGATAACTTCCAGAATGTCAAGGCACCCAATTTTAGGGTTAAGGCTATACATAAGAACTCCAAGACGTCCAATATAAATGTTATTCGGCTCCATTCGAAAAGCAACCTTTTGCAGTTTCTGAAACAAAATCTTAGCTGCTAACCATGGCTCAAAAGTAACCCGAAACCTAAGGAAAGATTAGATTAGACACAAACAAGACCCTGTTCCCTTTCAGATGCTGTCTACTACATCCATTATGGCCTTACACTTCTTGTAACCCACCCTAAAAGAAGATGCTTGTGACCTGATAGATGTTAAGAAGTTCTGATATGTTCCTGAAACATATCATCAATTTTAACACAGATCGAATGGAACCCTGACCCTGTGAAAACAGCAGATATTGAAAGGTTAAAACCCACTCAAAACTTTTCAATGCCACCTTTTGAATCTAGCCTACAGGTGACGAGACACTGCTGAAGCTAGTCCTTTCACCACTGAGTCACTGAGCAGCCTCAGGTTTCACACATCTCGTGGTCAGCTTTTTAAGTATTTCCTCAGCCGTCTGTCACTCTTGTTGCAGCTTGAATGTCACCTGTCTTGTGTATTTTGATGCCGCTATTTCCGACCTCCCTTGGTTTACCTCTTCTCTCTCTCTCTCTACGCGGTGTGGAATGTAAATAAATGAACACTCAGAAGCCACAGAGAGTACACACACACACCCACAAACACACACATTTGTATGCAGTTCGACTGTGTTTCTATTTTGGGCTAGTTCAACTTCTTCTTTGTAAGTGTACCACGCCGCCTTTGGAGCATTTCTTGGTTGTAAAATAAAGGCTGCGGATACATGTACTTCTCCACAAAGATTTGTTAGCTCTCTCTATTACAAGATGTGCGTCTGTGTGTTTGTGTGTGTGTATTT